>PYHX02000495.1:38780121-39083544 GCA_004302925.2 Cochliomyia hominivorax | reverse complement strand
TCGATAATTCAATATTTGCTTTGTATGGGAAGTTCCTCTCGCCCTGTCTATTGTCTGTGAAAATTTCACCAAAATCGGTTCAGTACTTTAGCTGTTTATAAGTCCCAAACAAACACAGATTCATTTATGTTTAAAACATTTTAAAGACCTTAAACAAAGATTTCTCACACCCAAAGTAACAACTTAATAAAATATTGTTCTTTAAAAATATTATAGTCAATGCTTTTAATAATATGTTCATCACAACCATGTAATGTTACCCTTTATAAATTACTCAGTGGTATCTAAACGGTTTTTTGAAATAATTCTCTAAATTCAGATCTACTGAGAAAAATTCTTAACACGTAGCATTTTTCATTAAAACTTTAAATCCAAGTATTATTTGATTTTTTCAAGTCAGTTATTGTCAATCTGATGAAAATGAGGGACCTGAAAATAGTGCGTACTAATATTATTTAATATTTTTAATAAAACCCAACTTGGCCCTATTAGAAGTTGACCGTCAAACTATTTCCAATGTTATTAAATAGAACCGAGAGAACTTGTCCGTTTATAGAAATCCTGGTTCAGGTAGAAGGAATGATATTTCTAAAGCCAACAAAAAATAATAATAAAAACAGGTTTTTTCGCAACTTCCTGGTCAAAAAATTTTATGTTGCTGATGCTCGTGGGAATGTTAAAAGTGTAAGACCAGTTGCGACAAAAGGAGCCTTTCATTTGCTACAACGAGCTCTATAAATACAGACATTAATATCAAGAAATGTTTACATTCCTTGAGTGGCGCAAGATATTATTGTTAAAAGAGAATTGAAGATTTGCCCAATCCTGTGGTCGATTTTCAACGGAGAATGCACTATAAAATGGAAGTGGGTTTCCGATTTCATCACTAGTGATTAACTATAAAAAAATATTGTTTGTAAATTGTATTAACCAAGTTCAATCAAAAAAAAAAAAAAAAAAAAAAAACTAAAACCGTAAGTTTTTATCAATCTATATGTATGTTAAGAACTTTCCGATTTCACTCTATAATATGAAATAAAGAGATTTTATTTCATATTGTTATTTTTTCTTCAAAAATAAGCTTAAGTTAAGGTTAACTCTTATAGTTTCAGAGATATTCAAGTCGAAAAACAATTTTTAACCCATTTTGGGCGTAGATTTTTCTTAGTTTTGTTTCTTAGCTTTATACTTTTTTATTGTTTTTTTAAGAACATTTTAAGGAAAATTCATATAAAGTAAAGTTGGATGACGTTGGGGCAAATATTCACCCACAGGCCCTATCCAAATTTGATAAATTTTGAAAAAAAAAAACGCAGAATTTCGAGATTTTTCTTAAGGCAAAAAATCAAGATTTTTTTTCCCAAATTCATATATATACGTTTGAATTTCATTAAATTTTTAATATAAATTTTTCATAAAAACTAATTTTTAAGTTTTTTATAATTTTTTACGACAAACGACATTTTACAAATTTTTTCTTTAAAAAAATTTTGAATTTTCATTTTCTAACGTTTTTATAGATATGAAATACTTCTATAAGCAGTTTGTATTTCAGCTGAAAAACCAAACTAAACAAAGATTCCTCTAGCTAAATGTAGCTATTTTAAATACATTTCTACACTGAACAAAATTTCTTACGTAATATTAACGAAAAAAATTTCGTTAAACTTTAATAAAGAAAAAATGTCAAATAAACAGATTTTTTTCTTAAATTAACTGAATTTTTCTTCAAATTGAAGAAATTTTAATTAATTTTTTTTATTAAAAGTAGTTAAATTGAATAAAATTTCGTTGAAAAAAATCAACGAAAAATATGTTATATTAACAGTTATTTAGTAAAAATGGCAGTAATACATTGCAGGTAAAATAACACACAAATTACTTCAATTCTTCATACTAAAATGAAGTGAATTTGAATAAATTTTTGCTAATTTAATTATTTTTTTCGTCAAATAATTTTTGTATATTTTCTTTGTCATATTTAATGAAATGTGATAAAGAAATGTAAACTGAATATAGAAATTTTAAGAGAAAAATATTTTATAGAACATTTTAATTAAAGAATATTTTGCAAAAAATTCATGAAAATGCAAATGGATGATCAGCTGATCAACAAACATGTAAGTAACTCTTCATCAGAAATACAAGCTTGTCAGGTCTTTACTGTCCCTTGAAATGGCACTATCTCAGTTGTCTGTTACGTTTTCTACACTATTAAATCATTAACTAAAACTAGCTTTTACCTTCGAGATCTTGGACTTTGGGAGATCTTGAAGGTAAAAGCTAGTTTTAGTTAATTGGGAACAAATAGATCTATAGACATTCAATAATCAATATTTGCTTTGAAATGGGTACTGCTTCACCCCTGATTCTATCCGTCTTGCATTTTGTCCAGTAAAACAGTTCCTTGAGGAAGTCATTGCGACCAAATTTGAAAAATCTCGCTGTTACAGTTCTTAAGATATTCTGTAGTCAATATTTGCTTTCTGTGGGGAGTCCTGCTTCACTAGGTTCTTAATAGTTTATGTTTTAATTTACTGCAACAATTTAATATAATTTTTCTTCAATTCAAATAAAATTTCGTAAATTTAACTTAAATATGTTATTTAAATTGAAGAATATTAATCAATATAAAGAATTTGTTTTATTTTTTGAATAATATTTATTCAATTTAACCGCATTTTTATTAACGAATTCAAATTGACAATGTTTTCATCAATTTGAAAAATTTTCCAAAAATTAACGAAAATTTCCCTTATGATGAATAAAGTTTTCGTTGGCAGATATTAAACCTATTTTTCTTAATTCAACAACCTTTTTTGTTATATTTACTACCATTTTTGGTTCATTGTAGGTTAAATGATACAAAAAAACACACATTTTGGAATCACTGTGTAAAATAAGTTTTATGAAATTTTTCTAGGTTATTTCAGATTCTAAATATGAGCATTATTTTTACAGTTATTTCTATATTTTTTTTATAAATATTCACATTCATCATATGTAAATTTTTCCTTCTTCAAGTTAAACTTATTATATTTATGCATTTCTTATCATGTTTGTGCTACATATTCCCAAACATGTTTATAAACATTCTTAATAAACAATTTTACAAATACAATTGTCTTCTCCAAATGCCTTTCAATGGTAGTTTTTTTCTTTTTTTGTTCGTTAAATCTCTTTTACTGGAAGTTTCACATGTCAACAATTTTCTACAAAAAAAATTCTTAAAGGTTTTAATAGATTTATTTTACTTGCAACACATACACAAACAAACACACACACACACACATAAATATTATTATTTTTCTATGTAAATCAAATAATAACATCCTTAATAATGCACAGTGGGTCCGAAATGATTTTTTTATGGAAATAATTCTGTAACTTTTGAACCGAAATATCACATAGTCAGAGCTGAGGTCTTTATGAGTTGATTTGGAGCCCCCTTTATGACCAGGGTCGTAGTTCGTGACCCTTTAAAGACCCTTTAAAGATATTTAATAAGATATTTAATAAGAATAAGAGAAAAGAAATTTTGTATATGAATAGTCCTTACAAATGTCTATAGAAATATGCCTGCACGTTTGGGCTTTCTCTTATTGTTTCGAAGATATTCAATTCGAAAAAATGTTAAACCCATTTTTAACCCTGTTTATGCGGACTCACTGCAGTTAAAAAAATTTCTAAAAATTCTAATCACATTCCCCATAGAATCCAAAAAATATTTGTGCAATAACTAAATATATAATATGAATCCGTAAAAAAATTTATTAATCTGAAGTTGGAACTTAAAAAAATGTTCTTTTTTTAAATTTTTACAAAAAGGTGGCAACATTTATTCACTTATAAAACCATATCTTTATTCTGTGCTTTATAACTGTGTTATTGTATCATAAAGAACTCTTAACAGAAAGGCGTGCAAACTAAATCCGGTAGTCATTGGAACGTAGCCCATAGCCGCTAGCTCTATCCAAACTTTTTCCAAATTTGTCAAATTCCCAAAAGGCAAAGCTGAAATCATTTTTTTATTATCCTTAATATAATAATATATTGCAACATATGTAGGACAAACAAAAAATAGTTTCTAGCGGCGGGGCCTTTTAATGACAAAGCGATCATTTAAGAAAAAAAAGTCAAATTTTCAAACATCATTTATACGGACTGAGATTTTGGGCATTTCGGTATGGAAAGGATGGATAAGTTAATAGATTTCATATTGGTTCTTCAAATAAATGTGGTTGTTCCAGCCTTGCGATTTGAGAACTTAACAAATTAAATTAAAAAAAAAACTTAACCTAAAATATTAAATTTTTTTCAAAATTTTATAAGCTTAGATAGGGCTTCTGGGAATGTCTATGTCCCAATGACATTTACAAGGACTTTTCATGCTTCCAAATAATTAAAGGATTTTTGGCGAATTTTTTAAAATTTTACATTTAGAGTTTCACTGTCTATGCCCCTGACCATATAGTGGCCTGTGTTTCTCCAAATCAGTTCCAAATCACCTCAGCTCTAACTATGTGAAATTTCATTAAGATAAAAAAATCGGTTTGGACTCACTGTGTATTAAATAACATTTTTTGTTTTTGCTCTAAAAATAAACTTTCTTATATTTTGTTTTTGTTTTTGTTTTGTTGCTTATTTTAGTTATTTTACTTAAATATTAATATTGTATGTTGTTGTTATTATTACCAACAATTTTCTTTAGTTGTAGTAGTGTTATATTATTATTATTGTTGTTTTTGCTATTACATTTCATCGTCAAGTATGCATTTTATTATTTACGTGTCAGTGCGCATTTTTGGTTATAATTGGCATTTCAAGGTCATTTATAATAACAAGAATAAAAAACAAAAACAACAACTACAACTACAAAAAAGAGACGATTCTCTTTTGAATTTTTAATATTTCTTATGTTACACACACACCCATCAGCATAGACTTACTAAATGCCATGGTACCGTTTTCGACTCTTTTTTTTACTCTTCATAAGATCAGATCTTTCAGAGAGTTGAATTTTTAATTTTAATAAAATTTTATAGGCATATAGATTTCTCAATTAAGACTTTGAAAAAAATAATAATAAATTTAAAAAGGAAAAATCCTTATAGAGGCGTAAAAATGGTTACAATTTTAATAGAATCAATTACAGTTTTTCAAGTTACAGTTACACAGACTTACTATTCACGCTTGACAATTGTAACCAAAGTTAATGAAATGGAAATATTAAAGTACGTTTTTCCACTTATTTTACTCTTCATTATATCACTCTATGAAAAGAGTTTTAAAAAAGAGCAGAGCTCAATTAACTTTGGTCCTAGTATTTTTTATAGTCCTGAAAAGTTTACTATTCAACCAGCAAAACCGGTTTTCTATATAAAAAAATATATACTGATATATGAGGTAACGTCTTTTGTAATATTGTCAATTATAAATCGAGAAAATAGAATAAAATCTGACACTGTACTTCATTACCATTTCAAAAATTAGCAAAATCGGTTCGGTAGAAAAAAATTATAGCCAAAATGTTTAGGTCTCATTAAGTGTTTTCGTGTTATATTTAAGAAAATGTTTTATATATTGAAAATGTTGAAGTGTATTGAGGATGCGACATGGCTGAATATGAGATTCTTACTTGTTTTATTTTTATGTTTTCTTTTCAAGCATTTAACCTTTTTGAACGAGTTAAAAATAATGTTCTTTCAGTTAAGAATAAACTGAAAGAAGAGTATATTAAGTTCTTCAAAATCGAAATAATAAAGTTCATTTTAATCGAAAAAAGTGTATTTTTTAATTTAAATTTTTTAAGTAAAAATTAGGATTATTTGAAATTAAAGATTTTGCTTCGAGTTTTTCCATACTCTGCTTCAAGCAAACACACACACTCCCGTCAACATAAACTTACTAAAAGCCGTTATAGTCTCTCTGTTTTGGTTGTTTTTTTTTTTCTTTAAATTTAGAAAAAAAGTTTCTTTTTCAGAACCGTTAGAAAGAGTATTAAAATAACTGCATAAAATATATAAAGAAAAAGAGAGTGAGAGTGGTTTTGTGGGGTAAACAGTTCAAATACACAAACATCCTCACACATCTGTTTGAAATAAATATAAAATTCTCATTTTTGTATTTTTTTATTTTTTAATATAAAAATGAATTTCTATATTTTCATTCAAAGTATTTTCGATCTATTTTGTAATAGATTTTGTGGTTAATGTGTTTGTATGTTTGCATGTGTTTAAGTGTGTGTGTGTGTGTCTGTGTGTTCATTTATTTTAATACAATTTTTTGGTAATTTTGTGGTATAAAGGAAATTGAAAAAATATTAAGAATAATAAAATTTTCGTTTAGAATTTAATATTTATTAGTTGATGACTCTTTTTTATTTTTTTTTATTTAATTTTTTGTATGCAAAATTTGAAGAATAAAACCATTTTGAATTGAAGATTGAAAATGAGTTTTTTTACACACAAAGAAACCTTGAGAAAAGAAGATTTTAACTGCAAATCTGTTTTCGCTGGGGAAAAGGAAAATAATAAATTTATTTTTTTATGGTTTAAAAAACTTTGCATATTTTTAGGCATTTAGAACATATTCGGAAGTGAAAGTTAAGGGAAAGCACATACACACATATTAGTGTTCGAAAATTTGATTTTTTTCGAAGTTGTAAAAATTAAAATGTTCAAAATTTATTGTTTTCTAATAAAAAAGTAACAAAAATTCAAATTAATCATTTTTTTATTAAAAAATAAATTTTATAATTAAAAACGGAAATTAATTTCGGAATTTTTGGAATTTTTTTCGAAGTTGTAAAATTTTCAAAATTTAAATTTCTAATAAAAAATAACAAAAAATTAACTTAATAAAATTATTAATAAGAAATAAATTTTATATTTAAAAAGAGAAATAAATTTCGAATATTTCGTTATGTAAAAAATTTAATAAAAAATAATTTTCTTAAAAAAAATTAAGTTTTTAAAAAATTTTTGATAATTCAAAATTATATTAAAATTTTTCGAAATTAAAGTTTTTAATAAAACTACGAGAAAATTATTTTTTTCTTTGTTTTTTATAAAAAATTTCAATTTTTTTATTTCGATTTCTTTTTTTTAGCGAAAAATTGTATAAAATAATATTACTTTATTTTAGTTTTGTGTATTTATTTAAGAAAATTCAATAAAAATCATTGTCTGATAAATTTATACAATTTTTCAAAATTCAAAAACTTCACTGAAAATGCTAGAAATTGAAAAAAAAATATATTTATTTAAAATATACATATTTGTTATATTTTCGAAGTAAATATATCGTTAAATATTTTCTATGTTTGAATTTTTCGAAATTGAAAATTTTACAGATTTTTTGGTATTCAAAGTTAATTTCAAATTTATTTTCATATTGAAAATTTTATGTTATATTTAAAAAACTACTTTAAAACTTTATTTTAAATGAAAAAATTTACAAAGACGATTATTTACGATATTTACATAATTTTCGGAAATTGGGAACTAAATTCGAATTTTTTGTCATTATTTTTTCTGAAAAACTGAAGAGATATTTAATTAAACTCTTATTTAGGAAATTGTCTTTAATCACATTTTTAATAACTTTAGAAAAATTCGAAAATTCGAATTTCGAAAATTCCAATTTTTCGAAATTTAAAATTATTTCTAAAAAATTATTAAAACTAAAGCTAAAATCATATTTTATTAAATAAGCATCATTTTCAATAAACTTTTAGAGCCATTTTATAAATTCGATATTAAACTCGGATTTTTCAAAATTGAAAATTGCTTCTAGGAAATCATAGAAATTAAAGAATCATGTTTTATTAAAAAAATAATTTGAAATAAATTTTTAAAATCATTTAACAAATTCGATAGTAAGAACTTTTTTTAATTTTTCGAAATTTAATATTTTCCGGAAAATTATGAAATTTAAAGCTGAAATAATGTTTTATTAAATCAAAATCAGTTTATATTACATTTTAGAGCTATTAGATAAATTCGAAATTAAGTTCGGTTTATCCGAAATTTATTTTTTCTAAAAAAATTATAATAATTAGGACATTTCATGTTTAATCAAATAAAATCATTTTAAATTAAATTTTAAAGCCATTTGATAAATTCAAATTAAGTTTGAATTTTTCGAAATTAATTTTTTTAAACGGTAAATGATTCTTAAAAAATAATTGAACATTTTGTTTAGAAAATTATTGAAATTTAAACAAAAAACTTGTTTTGTTAAAAAGAAATATTTGAAATGAATTTTAGAGATATTTAATAAATTCGAAATTAAGTTCGAAGTTTTTGAAATTGATTTTTTAAATAAAATGTTAGAAATTAAAGTTTAAATCATATTTTATTAAATAAAATCATTTAAATAAATTTTAGATCTATTTGACAAGTTATAGACACATTTTCTAAATTCGAAATTAGGTTCGAATGTTTCGAAATTTAATTTTTTCCCTAGAAAATTATTGGAATTAAAGTAAAAGTCATATTTTATATAAAAAATCATTTTAAATAAATTTTTGAGCCATTTAATAAATTCGAAATTAAGTTCGAATTTTTTAAAATTAATTTTTCCCAAAATTAAAGAAATTTTATTCAAATAAATATTCACTTTTCCTATTCAAACTAAATCTCATAAAGGAATAATTGAACAAAGGAACCAACTACCATGACAATTAGATGCAAACATTTCGAAAGATCCTTTTCAAAAAAAAAAAAAACGCAACTTAAAGGAAATTTTAAACAATATTTACAAAACATTAACAGAAGGAATAAAACAAAATGGAGGCTCCTTTTAAATGAAACTCACGTTTTCTAATTATTTCCAAATAAGTTTTTTCCTCAAGACAACAACAAAAACTAACAACAACACCAACAACAATAACAATATCTTCTTTCTTTCTTTCTTTAATATGAAACAACACACAACAATTGTTTCCAATTTTCAAGGTAAAGTTGATTAAGAATAACTAAAATAACAACAACAACAATAACAACAAACTAGCAAAAATTTTATAAAACAACAACAACAACAGCAACAACAATAAAAAAAGAAATTACATTAAACTGCGAAGAATGAAAATGTTGTTGTTGACGATAAGTATGGTAAAGATGAGTAACGATAATGATGTTAAGCATCATTATCTTCAAGCATCATCATCATCAGATTTAATTCTTTTCTCCTCTTCCTGCTCTTTCTCTTTTCACTTAACGTGAAAATTAAGATGAATTTCTGTTCTGTTTTTTTTTTATTTGTTTTTATTTCGCAAATAGAACAACTAAACTTAAAATTGCAACAAAAGCAACAATAACAACAACATTTATACAACAATGGAAGCCTCTCGCACTGACATTGAACTGAGTGGGAGTGAAAAGAGTGAGGAGGTTAAAGGATGTGTAGGATACGCGATTATAATGCAACGTGTTTCTTTATTACACTGTTCATACCCTACACCACCACATGTGGTGAAGAGGGTATATTAACTGGTCATTCCGTTTCTAACGTTTTATGCTTTATTTATGTTGTCGATTTAGCTGTGTCCGTCTGTCTGTTGGTAACACGCTCACATCCACAATACTTTTAAAGTCCTGAAAAGTTTCCCATTTAGAACCATCAAAATCTGAACAAAACCTTTCGTTAAATTGTCAATTATAAATCGACAAATAATATAAAACTATATGGTACTGGATTACCATTCCAAAAATATTCAAAATCGGTTTAGTAGGAAAAAAGTTATAGCCAAAACTATAACTCATTCTATGACTCATTTAGTGTTCCTGTGTTATATTTAAGAAAAGCTTGTGAGTGTATGTGTGAATGTGTATATACGAAACATAACATATGTGGTGGAGGGTATTGAAGATTCGGCATAGCCAAATATATCGCATTCTTCTTCTTTTTTCCTCCTCCTTTTTTTTCTGGCACAACATTGCGTTTTGTTACATTTGAGTGAAAATGTTTTGAAAACGTTTGAATTTGATTTAAATTCGTTTTTCTTCTAAAAAGTGTTGAATTGCATAAAAGAGCAACAAAAACAACAAAAACAAGATTAAATACAAGAATAAAACATTTTAATTTTCTTTAAATAAAAACAAAACTTTTTTCCAAGAAAAAAATTAAGCGAATTTTACAAAAATGAATCTTTGAAAGGAAAATAAAATTCAAAACAAAAAAATTAATTAAAAAAATTTTCATCGAACATCGATAACATATTTTTCAAAATTTTCTTAAAAAAATTAAAAATACAAATTTTACTTAAGAAAAATTTTAACGAAATTTTCGTTAAAATTTTAAGAAAATTTTCTGTAGGGAAAATGTTTCTTAAAAATTTTAAGAAAATTTTCTATAGAGAAAATGTTTCTTAAAAATTTAAGAAAAATTTTCTATAGAGAAAATGTTTCTTAAAAATTTAAGAAAAATTTTCTATAGAGAAAATGTTTATTAAAAAAATTAAGAAAATTTTCTATAGAGAAAATGTTTTTTAAAAATTTAAGAAAAATTTTCTATATAGAAAATGTTTCTTAAAAATTTAAGAAAATTTTTTGTAGAGAAAATGTTTCTTAAAAAAATTAAGAAAATTTCCTGCAGAGAAAATTTTTCTTAAAAATTTAAGAAAATTTTCTGTAGAGAAAATGTTTCTTAAAAATTTAAGAAAATTTTCTATAGAGAAAATGTTTTTTAAAAATTTAAGAAAAATTTTCTATATAGAAAATGTTTCTTAAAAATTTAAGAAAATTTTTTGTAGAGAAAATGTTTCTTAAAAAAATTAAGAAAATTTCCTGCAGAGAAAATTTTTCTTAAAAATTTAAGAAAATTTTCTGTAGAGAAAATGTTTCTTAAAAATTTAAGAAAATTTTCTATAAAATTTTTAAAAATTTAAGAAAATTTTTTACAGAGAAACTGTTTCTTAAAAATTTAAGAAAATTTTTTACAGAGAAAATGTTTCTTAAAAATTTAAGAAAATTTTTTACAGAGAAAATGTTTCTTAAAAATTTAAGAAAAATTTTCTATAGAGAAAATGTTTCTTAAAAATTTAAGAAAAATTTTCTATAGAGAAAATGTTTCTTAAAAATTTAAGAAAAATTTTCTATAGGGAAAATGTGACAGGGTTGTGAAGATTCGGCTTAGCTACTGCAAATATGTGTGAAGTAAATACGATATGTTTCATACATATACACTCATATACTCTCACAGACGTATACAACATATAAAACTTTTTTTTAATTTTCATTATGGATTATGGATGGTGTAGGGTGTAAAAATTTTTCTTTACACTTCTTCATTCTTTTTCAAAATTTCTATTAAATCGTTATCAATAAAAAAAGTACAAATTGAGAATGAAGGGAACAGTTCGGTACTTTTAAACAAAAGATTTATTTGTTTCAATTGTTTGTGCAGAAAAACAATGAAAATCGAATAAAAAAATATTAAAATAAAACAAAAGACTGAAATAAAAGTGTAAAAATCCTTAAGTGTTTCCAATTGTTCGAAATTTGTAAAAAAGCAATAAAAATTACCATCAGGTGCTATAAAGAATAGAACAAAAAAAATATAATGGCCGACATTTGCAATTAGTTTTTAAGAGATGTTCGAAAGCAAATTGACAACCCAAGACAGTGGGTCCAAAAAAAACATCGAAAGTGAAATGAAAAGAATTGAAATTGATTAAAGTAAAAACTGTTTTAAAAAACTTAAAAAAAATGTATTTTATTAAACTTTGTTTGCCCACTGTATTGGTTGAACTAAGTTTAACTCAGCATTTATCCTTTCAAAACCAATTTGACTTGCTAATGACGTTAAAATGACAAAAATACTAAACGAATAAATTTCGAGTCACTTTTTTCTTTTTGCTATTTATCCAACAAAGATTATGACAGCATTTCCGCACCTCATCCCTCGATGCAATATTTTGATTTTAGAGTTCTAAAAGGCCAACAGCTGCATCAGCAGCAGCTAAATCAACCATTTAAACACCTTCAACAATTTTTCATAGTAAAACGCGTATCAAACTTTTGTCGGAGGCAATAAAATTACAAAATAAAATACTTCATAAAAAAAATCGAAGTGAACACCCAACAACTTGACACGAGTGAGTATCACGCCAACACATACAGTGAAAAATCGCAATAGACAAATAAAAGGACGGACGTAAGAACGTCCATTCGTTTAGGGATCTCTTGACGAAATTAATGTTGTTAGTTAAACTTAACTCAACTTGTTGGGGTCAAAACATAAAGATGATGATAATAAAAATGACGAAGATGATGATGACAATGAGAAGATGATGATGATGATTATAGTGCTTGACATAATATAAAAATTATGTAAAGTGATAAAGTGGTGTGTTACATACTTTCTGGTGACTTTGAAAATGCACTTTTTTCATCTCTTTTTTCGGAAAATTATATTAAAACTACAAAAATTACAACAAAAACATCAACAAGATTAAAAAGTTAAAATAAATTTGAAAGTGAAAAAGAAGGAATGAAGAGTATTTTTTAATATAAAAATTTCAGAAGTTTATATAAAGTTGGACTCACAAAAAATATGTTTTTTTAATAAGTTTCAAAAAGGGCAAAAAAAGGGATACAGAAGTCCAACGAGAGGACTAAGTTTTCATAAATCCCGACAAAAGTTATTATTTAATAAACATTTTGATGCTTTATTTCTTAATAAATAATTTTGAATAATAGAAAAATATTTTAATAAAAAAAGTTAATACGTTTTTCCCAAAATCCACAAAAAGTTTTCAACACTAAATTTTCTAAAAAACAATATTAATGAAACATGTCTTAATGCTATATTCAGCTAAACCGAATTTTCAATACCCTCCAACACAAATGAATGTGAAGTAAATACGTTATGTTTCAATAACTAAAATTATCTATAGAGAATTTTTCAATAACTTCAACTTTCTAAAGAAAATTTATTTTAAAATAAAATTTATCGACAAATTTATTTGTCTTTACGGAAAACTTTTCGATACAAAAAAAATTTCGATAACTTTCTCTTAAGAAAACACTTTCGATAACTTTAATTTCTTCAGAAAACTTTAAGTAATCGAAAAGTTTTCTGAAGAAATTAAAGTTATCGATAACTTAATATTTTCTATTAAAATTTTTTTCGATAACTTAATATTTTCTATAAAAAATTTTTTCGATAACTTAATATTTTCTGTAGAAAATTTTTCGATAACTTCATATTTTCTATAGAAAATTTTTTCGATAACTTCATATTTTCTATAGAAAATTTTTTCGATAACTTAATATTTTCTATTGAAAATTTTTCCGATAACTTAATATTTTCTATAGAAATTTTTTACGAATTTTAATAAGGATTCAAAAATCAAATAAAGCAAAAATCACTTTCTTTTTATTTCACTTTTTAATTATTTAACAAAATAGACTTAATCAGTGATCAAATCCTATAAAATTCAAAAATCCGTATTTAGATTTAACTTTGAAAATATTAAAATATCGACTTAAATCACTGATCATTTTTTGCAAAATTTCAAAAATCATAATTTTAAATTAAAATCGTCTATATCTCAGCAAATGCTGCATTTTTACCAAAAATATCCTTTTTTGACATTAAAAACAAAAAACTTTGTCATCTTTATCCCAAATATTAAATTATATAAATGACCCCGTTTAAAACTAAAAACTAAAACTATGCTAATGGATTTAAACTAGTTCGTTCATAAAAAGAGTCTAAATATCAAAAATAATTTTGTTTTTTTTGTTTTTTTTATTTCAATTATTCCAATTTCTCCATAAAAGACTTTAACTAACAGTCATATGGATTTTATGCCACAACGTTTTCTTTTTTCATTTTATTATTATTTAAAGAGAGAAGAAGAAGAAGATCCAAAGAAAGACTTTTTTCCAAAAATCCTACTATCGCTGGTAATAGATATAGAAGGAAGATGAGACTTAAAGCAGAATAAACAATAATTTATTTTCAGTCCTTTTAGCCCGTTTATGCATATTTTTGGAACGTTTTTATTGTTGTTGTCTTTCATTTTTTTCTTTTTGTTCTTGTTTTTGTTTATTTTATTTTTGATTTGCATTTCCGTTTCAAAAAAATGATGTGGCGCATTGTCCTTGTCTGTGGAAGCGAAGAGTTTCACGAGTATTAGTGAATGTTCATGCAGAAGAGGAGTCACAAGAGAGTGGGTCTGGGTCTCTTCGTTTTCGGTTTATGTGAAGCTCTAAATATGAAGTTAAAGAACTCATTTCTTAAGTTTTTTCCTTTTTGGTTTTTACTCAAATTGTGTTGAAATAATTTTGTTTAAAATGAACTGAAGCGTTTAAGGAAAAAAATGGAAAAGAAAACTTTGAACAGAAAAAAGTTAAAGAAGCGTAACTTTTCGATATCTTTTTATGAAAAGTTGTTTTAAACTTTTTTTGAAAATTGCTGCAGCAAAAATTGATGAAGAAAAATTTTCTATAGAAAATATTATGTTATCGAAAAGTTTTCTATAGAAAATATTAAGTTATCGAAAATTTTTCTATAGAAAATATTAAGTCATAAAAATATTAAGTTATCGAACAAATTTTCTATAGAAAGTATTAAGTTATCGAAAAAAATTTTCTATAGAAAATATTAAGTTATCGAAAAAATTTTCTATAGAAAATATTAAGTTTTTTTCTATAGAAAATTTTAAGTTATCGAACAAATTTTTTATAGAAAATTTTAAGTTATCGAACAAATTTTCTATAGAAAATTTTAAGTTATCGAACAAATTTTCTATAGAAAATTTTAAGTTATCGAACAAATTTTCTATAGAAAATTTTAAGTTATCGAACAAATTTTCTATAGAAAATTTTAAGTTATCGAACAAATTTTCTATAGAAAATTTTAAGTTATCGAACAAATTTTCTATAGAAAATTTTAAGTTATCGAACTAATTTTCTATAGAAAATTTTAAAGTTATCGAAAAAATTTTCTATAGAAAATTTTAAAGTTATCGAAAAAATTTTCTATAGAAAATTTTAAAGTTATCGAAAAAATTTTCTATAGAAAATTTTAAAGTTATCGAAAAAATTTTCTATAGAAAATTTTAAAGTAATCGAAAAAATTTTCTATAGAAAATTTTAAAGTTATCGAAAAAATTTTCTATAGAAAATTTTAAAGTTATCGAAAAAATTTTCTATAGAAAATTTTAAAGTTATCGAAAAAATTTTCTATAGAAAATTTTAAAGTTATCGAAAAAATTTTCTATAGAAAATTTTAAAGTTATCGAAAAAAATTTCTATAGAAAATTTTAAAGTTATCGAAAAAATTTTCTATAGAAAATTTTAAAGTTATCGAAAAAATTTTCTATAGAAAATTTTAAAGTTATCGAAAAAATTTTCTATAGAAAATTTTAAAGTTATCGAAAAAATTTTCTATAGAAAATTTTAAAGTTATCGAAAAAATTTTCTATAGAAAATTTTAAAGTTATCGAACAAGTCTTCTATAGAAAATTTTAAAGTTATCGAAAAAATTTTCTATAGAAAATTTTAAAGTTATCGAAAAAATTTTCTATAGAAAATTTTAAAGTTATCGAAAAAATTTTCTATAGAAAATTTTAAAGTTATCGAAAAAATTTTCTATAGAAAATTTTAAAGTTATCGAAAAAATTTTCTATAGAAAATTTTAAAGTTATCGAAAAAATTTTCTATAGAAAATTTTAAAGTTATCGAAAAAATTTTCTATAGAAAATTTGAAGTTATCGAACAAATTTTTTATAGAAAATTTGAAGTTATCGAACAAATTTTCTATAGAAAATTTTAAGTTATCGAACAAGTCTTCTATAGAAAATTTTAAGTTATCGAACAAATTTTCTATAAAAAATTTTAAGTTATCGAACAAATTTTCTATAGAAAATATTAAGTTATCGAACAAATTTTCTATAGAAAATATTAAGTTATCGAACAAATTTTCTATAGAAAATATTAAGTTATCGAACAAATTTTCTATAGAAAATATTAAGTTATCGAACAAATTTTCTATAGAAAATATTAAGTTATCGAACAAATTTTCTATAGAAAATATTAAGTTATCGAACAAATTTTCTATAGAAAGTATTAAGTTATCGAAAAGTTAAAGTTATCGAAATGTTTTCTGTATCGAAAAGTTTTCCGTAATAACAAATAAATTTATCGATAGAATTTATTTTAAAATAAATTTTCTTTAGAAAGTTTCTCTATGGAAAATTTTAGTTATTGATACATTTTTTATAGAAAGTTATTGAATTTATCGATAATTTTCTTTAAATAATTTTCATTATGTTAATTTATTTTACCTTTAAATCTTTCATGTACATCTCAATATTCTATTGGCTGATTGATTCCTTTGTTGTCATAAACAATTTGTAATCGATAACTTCAACTTTTGTTTTCTGTGATGATAATGATGATGATGAGATAATGATGTTGATGATTGATTTAATAATTGTGTTACAAACTCAAATTGTTTTCTAAAACTCAAATTATTTACTTCATATTGTTGATTTAACTTTAATTCTATAGTTTAACTTTTGATCTCCAATTACAATCGAAAACACAACACAAAATGTTTCAAATCGATTAAATTCTTTAGTTATGAATTCACATTTTGAAATGAAAACTAATTTGATAAAATTTCATTCTTGACGTCTGCAAATAAAGAGAAGGAAATAAGGATCAAAAGGATTTTTTTGAAAAGTAATGAAATTTAGTCTTAAGTTCTTCCTGACTTTTTGAAATTTCACATATAAATTATTTAAATTTAAATCTTTGCAAATTTCTCAGATATTTGTATTATAACAAAATTGTTTTTTTATTGTATTCAAAAAGTCATTTAAATGTTGATTAAAGTTTAATTTCATTGATGACATTTTAACTAAAATAAATAATCGAAAATAAAAATTGGATTAAAACCCAAATACACATCAGAAATAAATATTTGGAATAATTTACAAAAGGATTAAAAGGGAAGAACAAGAATACAGTTTTCATGAGCAACTACAGTAACAACAACGTCTGTGTTTTTAGATTATTGGGTCAATTGGAATGCGGAAAAGGACTTTAATACTTTAAAATGGTTTTAAAAAGTGAAGGTAAAATTTCGATTAATTAAAAAAAAAATATTAACAAATTTGGTCTTAACATAATATTTAGATTTCAATTTTGGATAAAGTGTTAAATTTACATTCTTTACATTGACTCAAGAGGTAAAGCATACTGTGACTCCTAATTGACAGATGTTTTTAATCTGTCAATTAGGAGACACCTGTTGCGAAAACTCTCGACCTCCAGCTAATTTGTCTTTTTCTAGCTGCTCGTCAGCAGAATGGATTCCGTAAAATACACAGTAAAAGAGCAGCATTAACAGCTGTTACCACTCAAATCGCACAGACCTTGAACCAGCAGAGACCAAGCAAACGTATGATCCTGGCACAACTTGATGAGATGGATCATGAATTATTTGAGTGGCCTTGTTGAGTTGCACGCACAAATTCGGGGGATTTAAGTTAACATATGAATGTCGTACTTGGAGACCGCCCAACTCCCATTGCAAAGATTGAACAAAATTTGCAGCGGCTTTGCAGCGGCTTATAAAATTAGATCTAGCACCGCTAACATCAGTAAGCAGCAATTGGCTCAATGCCTAAGGATCTCATATACCGTTTTAAACTCATGTCCAGACCACAATCAATCTTACCGCTCTTAATCCAGAAGATCTAACGAGTCATTGTATGGAAGTGGTACATTTTTTTTAACTAGAACATTTATCATTTTTAATTATATAAAGCTTTGAACCACACCGTACATATGTTCTGGCCCATTGTTATATTAAATGATTGCATCTACAGGAAAAGGCTGTAAACTCTCTAAATCATTTTCTTAACATTTAAATCGTTCTAATATTCTACAAAATTTTGCTATAAAATATTAATAATTTTTATAATAAATCTCAAAAAAATGTAATGAAAACCTAATGCCTCTGCTTCTTCTTTTTGGTTTTTGTTCTTATTTGGACTTAAGAGTCCCCCCATTTAATCTAAAAACCTAAAAAACAAATCTCATATTTGTTTTTTTCTTCTTCTCAATATTCGTGATGCTTAATGGAAAAAAATTGGACAAATAGTTCAAAACGACAGAGAAGAACTACAGCCACTGTTGCCAGATTTAAAGATTTTATGAACACAAAATGGCGTTTTCACGATTTGACGATTTATGATCAAAATTTGACGATTTTCCACAAACCTAAAAAAAAATTATCTTATTTTTGTTATTCAAGATCATTATGTAACTAGTAGACCCGGAAAACTTTGTTTTGACTAAAAAGAATTATGGGCGTTTCAAACATAAGTTTAATTTAAGATTTAAATAATTATTAATGGTCTAATCCATTCTAGGTTTTGTCTGCTAAAACCGAGGTTTAAAAAAGTGAAAAGGGTCAAATCGACAACTCTCGCCGTTATAGTTCTATTAATATTCGATCAGTATCTGATTTGTATGGGCGATACCCCTCCCCTTGGTCTTATCCGTCCTATGGGTTGGCCAGTAAAATAGTTCCTTGAGAAAGTAGTTGGGACTAAAATAGAAAACTCTAATTGTTATAGTTCTTTATATATTCGACAATCAATGTTAGCCTTGTTTGGGCAATACCCATTTCACTGGTCTTATCCGTCCTACATTTTCTCCAGTTATGCAGTTCCTTAAGAATGTTGTCGGGACCAAATATGAGAACTCTCGATGTTGCAGTTCTTTAGTTATTCGATAATAAAGATTTGCTTTGTATGGGGGGTACCCCTCCCATACGGTCCTATCTGAATTTTTTTATAGCCTATGTTACTTTCGGGTGTATTTGGATCATCAAAATTTTTTCAGTTGTTTTAGATTCCATACGGACATACATACATACATACATACATACATACATACATACATACATACATACATACATACATAAATACATACATACAAAAAAACAAAAATACAAACACAAGGCTTACAAGACATGCATACATACATACATACATACATACATACATACATACATACATACATACATATATCATACATACAGATATACATACAGACATAATACATACATACATACATACATACATACATACATACATACATACATACAACATACATACATACATGCATACAACATACATACATACAACAATACATACGTAACATACATCAGACATACATAACATACATACATACATACAAATAACATACATACATACATACATACATACACACTTCCTTTATATGTATTAATACATCACCAAAACGTGGGTTAAATTAAAATTTTCTGCCCGCCTTTAACAAACTCAATTGAATAAAAATTACCCAAAGTCCATATAATAATAACTTTTGGTATAAAATCAATAAATCGTTTCAGTATCAAACAATTTACACATCGTTATCTGCGAGTGCTTTAAGACGCAAAAGAACTGTTGCAGCATACTTTTCTAAAACCTTTAATACGGAATCAATGTTAATTAATCTTAAAGAACGATTGAAGAATAGACTGTACTGCACCTTTACCCTCCTCCAAAAGTTTTGGAGAGTGTTTTTAAAGATGACCATCTATAGCCATTAAAAATATTGAGAATCGTATAAAAACTTTTTGAAATGAAGGAAAACCTCTGCAAAATCATTTTCGTTTTAGAGAAATAGAAACGACTTTTCTGCAAAGTTTCCAGATTATGTTTGAAATTATTCCGAACTCTTAAAACTCTTTTTGTTACAATTTGAAAAATTTAATACTTTTTGGAAAAACAACTATATTTAAAAGTCAATTTTTATGTTGACGATATTTGACAATTTCGAAAATTAAATTTGACGATTTGATTTCAAAGTGAACGTTTATTTTTTTGTTAAAATTTATCTGGCAACTATGATTATAACCTACAAAAAAAGAGAGGAAGAAGAAGGGAAAGGAGGTGGGGTCTGTAAAAACAGAAAGAGATTATAGTTAAAAGTTTTCGTTTTTAGTTCTTTAGTCCTTTATTTGTCGATGATATTTTTTATTTTCAATTTTTCCAGTACTTTTTTCTCTTTTTTCGCTAATGAAAGAAAGGATTAAAGTAAAAAAAATCATTGATATTGGTATTATTTGTTGTTGCTGCTGTTGTTGTTGTTCCTTATTCAATAATCCTTTTCAATTGAACGAAAACAACTGATACTAATATGTACTTAATACAACCGACCATTATTTGTCTCTTTAATGAAGGAAATAAAAGAAGAAATAAGTAGTGGACGATAGAATGGACTGAAAGTAAAATACATTCACTCACTCATCCATTTTGCCATTCATCCATCCATCCAGCCATCCATCCATCCACTTTGTAATGTTTTAAATCTTTCTCTCATTCATTTAATACCGATAAACATTTTATAAATTTATTTCCTGTTTCTTTTTGTTTTCATAATAAAACAACATAAAAGTGAAAAGAGAAGGAAAACGTGCTAGTGGAACCTGAAGAAATATGTCGATGTTGGCAGAATTTTAGTTCGAATACCCTTCACTGTCTTAGGAGGTTTATATGACTGTATTAAGTTTACCATCCAATAGGAATATGAATAAAAAAATGATATATAATCTTGAATCATATATCGTCATTGATTCATGGAGAATTATTCCGATTCTGGTAACAAATATAAACTGAAGAGTTTCAGAAGAAATTTCAAAATTCGGTTAAGACATCAATCGATCTTCATGACAGATCGACAGATTCAGGAAAAAGATACATCTGATATTAAAAGTCCAAATTTAAAATATATTGAAAAGAACTTCACAAACAAGTTAGGACTAGGACGACTAGATGGTATTTCGACTAATTAGTAACCAGACTAAACCATTTGGAAAATACTTCATAGACAAGTCCATAGTTTATATTGTTGCCAGGTTCAACGTCTAGTGATTTGAATCGTTCATAATCTAATTTCTAATTTAGTCTAGTTTCAGGTCAAGATTCAAATATAATCATAGATCCCTTTCAAGAATGTCAGGAATTTACATGAATGATGATAAAAAATAATTGAAACAATCATCAAATCTTTAAAGGAAGAGTTACCAAAAACTGGCCATGATCCCAGAACTTTAAAAGTAACCTTTTCAAAATTACCATTTACCCCCTAAAGCACTTTAGATTTGGCATTAAAACTAAAACATAATTAATATTACAGAGTCCTTTAAGGCATCATTCTTTCTTATAAAAAACTTCTAGATCGAATAAGTTGGAAGAGACTAATGCAGGGCATTTTCAAAATCCATCACAACCTCAGATAATCCACCAATTTATTTTATTTAAGCTCAATTTTCTTTATTCTCTATTTTTCTATTTGTAATTTTTAGTCAGTTCATATTTTTAGCACTATTGAATGGCATAAATTCCACTGGCTGCTGTGAAAATAACTTAAATGAAAAAATTCTATATGAAAACTAAAAGTCGATGTCCTTGTCCAGATTATTTTGTTGTTATAAAAATCATAATGATAACGATTTTTTTTTGCTGATAATGATGACAAACGAAAAAGTTTTTGCAAGAGAATTTTTAAATTAAAAATCCAGGTAATGAAAACACTTTATAGTTGTTTTTTTTTTTTGGACTTTGGGAACATTAAAGAAAAATTAGATTTATGATTGACATAAATTCAAATAAAACTGAAACGATTTAAAGAAGAACAATATCAAACTTAATAAGTTTAGAATTAAATTAATAATTCATTAAGTATAAATTTATAAACAAAATTAATTTGGAGGTTATGAAAATGTTAATGGTTTATTTTGAATATAAAGAAAATAATATCGGGTAAATCAAAGTAACGGAAAAAGCGCCTTAATAACAAGTTAAAAATTGAACATAATATGCAAATTGTGAGTGAGATCGAAAAATCTTAACACACTTTCAAACTTTTTCCAATACCAGGAGATAGAAAACCTGGTTTAGGTGGAATCAATGGACCACATGATTTTTTTAAAGCCAAAAAAAATGAAAACATTTTCTAAAGGGCTCCCAACATATCTGGTAGCAAAGCCCGGTTAGCTCAGTGTTCGGACTATTTGTTACGAAAAGTTAAAGCTAATACAGGTCTAAATACATACAAGCTTTCAAAAAGTTCCTCACAGCAACGCTTCAAAAAAATTAGAGAGCAAAATCACGAAAATTGAAATCAAGATTTCTAAAAAAATCATTCTGCATAATGGATAACTAAACGTAAGTTCCGGCAGATATTTCGCAACTTCCTACGCAAAAAGTTACGTCCGGGGATCTTAACAAAAAAGCCGGCTTCTATTCATAAGACTTTATAATGTGTCCACTTATTACTGGCCTCACTTGGTATCCTATCACTATGACAAACAAGCTCTTGAGCGGAAAGGCCTGTGGAGAGATGTGGGACTCTTGTTAAAAGTGAATTGAAGAGCTCAAAAAGGTGTCCAAAAAGTGTGGTATATAAACTACCGGTTCGAACAAGTGACAGAAAGCGCTATAAATACTTTAATGAAAGGATTTCCGCAAAAAGATTCAAAATTTCATCACTGGTGATTAAAACTACTAAAAATATTTTTTTTTTGTAAATTGTAATAAAAAATTTTAATTATATTCAATCATAACATACATGGATCTGTGTTTAGAATTTTTCGATCTCACTTCTTAAGTTTAAGTTTAGTATTAATCTTGATGAGTTTCAAATATTTTTTATTAGGAAGAGTTTACAAATAGAGAATAATTTCATTAAGAAACAAGTAAGAATGCTATGCCGAATCTTCAATACTCTCCATCACAAATGCCTGTGAAGTATATATGTTATGTTTCGACATACATACTCAGACATACACTCACAAACGCATACAATATAAAAATTTTTCACAGAACACTTAATGACGAATAAAATTAGTTATAATTTTGGCTACAATTTCACTGAACCGATTTTAAAAATTTTTGTAATGGTAATGAAGTACATATAGCTTAATATTATGTCAAAATTTTATTAAAATTTGTTGATATAGAATTGGCAATTTTACGAAAGTTTTCCGCTTAAACTGAACAGATTTTGCTGGTTTTTAAAGAGGAAACTTCTCAGGCCAAAATTCATTAAACTCTGTCAATTGTTGTGGATGTGAGCGTGAATTTTTAAAAATTTTGATTTGATGCAAGAATATATATATATAAATATTATGGGGTCTGAGATGATTCCTTCTTAGCGTAACACACGTAATGACAAAGTGAATATAACCTCTTCACCACTCGTGGTGGTGGAGGGTATAAAAATGATAAATGAAATTAATTAAAAGGTTATGGAGAAGTCAACGATTTATATTGAATAACGGTGAAATCTGAATATTAGAAAAGCGCCCCTAATAATCAGTTGTGTCATAATCAATTGTGGTATGTTATTTTTGATCCACGTCACACATATGACCCAATTTATACATTTCTATTAATGATCATATGCAAATAATCCTGAATATTTGTTTTGCCAAATTCCACGATTAAAAGTTTAATTAAAAACAAATTTATTATGCCAAACAAATTTCAAAAAAATTTCTGAATTCGTTTAAAAATTAAAAATATTCCACTTCATTATATCGAATGACTCTGTTCTTAATTGAAAATAAGAAAAAAAATACGACAACAAATAAATCTGCAGTAGTCTTGACAAAAACAAAGAAAACAATCAACAACAAATCATACATTATTATTGTCATCATCAACATCATAATTATCATTAAATAACATCATCATCAACAACAACAAAGAGTAAGAAAACCCATCATCAAGCAGCCATCACCACTGCGTCTCATTAAATTGCAAAAACTGAAAAATCAAAACAATTCAGCAGGCAACAACAGCAACAATATGAAAGTAACAACAACATTATAATCGGCAACAGAACAAAATCACTGCACAAATGGCAGCAGCAACAGCAGCCTCAGTTGGATTATTACGGTAACTTTAGTTATTTTCTTTAACAGCAACGAAAATTTCACCACATCATTCCTTAACTGGGCAAAATAAAACGTTTTTTGTTGTTTTTTTTTTTTTTTTTTTTGGAGGGCACGAAAAGAAAAGGATGTTGAGAGAAAATTGTGGAAAAATTGTAACAGTCAACAGCAGTCAACAATAAACATCAAATGAAATGAATGTGACAACATCAACAGAAACAACAACTGCAAATGTTTATATTTTCCTACTATTGTTGTTGGTGTTGTTGTTGTTGCACTTGCTGCAGCATAAATAGTTTTATTGGATACACTTTACATACTCCCTGCAGCTCTGAGAGAGTAAAAGAAGAAACGATTTATACCCTCCACCATCACACGTGGTGAAGAGGGTATATTAACTTTGTCATTCCGTGTGTAACGCTAAGAAGGATTCATCTTAGACCCTATAATGTATTGATTTAGTATATTAAAAGATATAAATCTCTAATTTCGTGTGTTGATTACTTTATAATCATTACAAAAATGATTAAAATCTGTTCTGTAGAAAAAAGTTATAGCGAAATATATAACTAGTTTTATGACTCATTGCGGTTTCCAGTGTTGCATTTAAGAAAAACTTATATATAAATTGTATACGTTTGTAAGTGAGGGTGTACGTACGATTAAAACATTATTATTTATGGTGGAGGGTATTGAAGATTTGGCATAACCAAATATAGCATTCTAACTTGTAAAATAACTGATTAAAAAACTTAACATACTTTTTGGCGCTTAGTTTTATTCGAAAGGCAATTAAATTGACACAACAAAAAATTTGGCAAATAAATGAGAAATCGGTGATAATATATATATATATATATATATATATATATATATATATATATATATATATATATATATATATATATATATATATATATATATATATATATATATATATATATATATATATATATATATATATATATATAAATATATAATCTAGTATAACGATATATTTACCATTAATAAAACACCTGGTTCTTTATAATGGTTAACAATTGTCGCCATGTGGCGCTTAAGCATTCACCAATGTGTCATAGTGGCAAGCAAAACACTCGAAGACCAACAAAGTAATACATAATCGGCTTCAAGGAAAATAACTCCGATGACACGATGGGTGGTTACTCAGTTAGAGCGATCATCACAAAACATAAAAATCAGAAATTTAATACGAAAATTAAAGTCGAATTTCCAACGTTTGGTAAAATGGCCCGAGGAAAACACCAATTTAATTTAGGATTAATCCCCTGATGACATATTACCAATAGTTGGTAAAATTCCCCAAGGATGTTATTCCCCTGATAACATTCAAAAAGGAATTGATTATTTAATTATATTCATAAATCGGTAAAATTTTTGCCTTCTCATGTAGGGCCTGTTACGGCTCTTGAGGCTGAATTTTAGCAACATTTAGTATTTTTGCAATATTCCCATATTGAAGTTTTGCAAGAAGCAAATAAGGTTTCTTTATGCATAATCCTGCTATTGCCGGTTAGTGCTTTAAGGTCTTATTTCTACTTCGCAGTCAGCTCTTGATTGCAGTGGCATGAGGTAACGAGATAAAAAGGCTATCAAATGTAACTCCTAAGATCTTCTTATGGTTAACAGTTTGAATTTGGATTCCATCGATTATGATACTTAAATTTATGTTTACCCCTAAAGTCCAGGTGGTAAATGGTTTTATTATTGTCTTCGTTTGTTACATGAAGTTAAGAAATTGTGAATTTCGGAGATATGACCATATCGCTTATCTTACAGTTACCCAATACCGACTGTATTATATACTGCGTCAAACCGCTGGAATTATGTGAGCACAATGAAAAAGTATGGAACAACCTTCGTTCAATGTGTTTTGGGCGAAATATTTTAGCAAAGTCGATATAAAAGACTGGGGAGCCAAAATATGTCTTCAACCCTTTCCAAATAATATTTTTCGGTGTTGTAACGTTTTTGCGTCGTGTCTGGTATTTTCCATGAATTGCTCTCCTAAATTGAATCAATTGTAATCGGTACAATTCCCTTATTTCTGGCTCACCCCATTTCGACAGATCACAATAAAAAACGTAGTGTACATTCGATTTCGCTGCTGATGTTATTGCAGTGCCTTTATTTTGCGTAACCAGTAACAATACGATAAAAAAATGTTCAGTTCTTATGGGTCTTTACTTAGATATGGAACGCTGATAATACGAATGTATACAATGATAATACGAACGACAATAAGAAGGCTTTGAATACAATCTTCGTCGTGTGATGCTTCTAATTTCTTATCTCCAAACTTTTTTCGGCTGACCAAACCTCTCCTTGCATCCTAAGTTGAAACCACATCCTTTGAATCGAACATTTTATTGAGTTGGATTACGGGGTAATCAAAAGTTAATCGTTAATGAACCTGTATCGTACTTCGCCCGAAAACTGTCATTATTATAATGATTGAAAAATTTTATAATCAAACTTTGGCGACCATCGTTTTTCTGAAGTATAATGACCGATATTTACTACCCAAAATAGCATATAACAACCATATCTGAGAGTTATTAATCGATATTATTAATTTTGCCCGGATTTAAAGGCTCTTATGAGAACTGCAGGGTTGTCTGGAAGTTATTCTATATGAAAAATATTGTTGTAGTCAGCACTTTTTATACTCTTCATACCTGTAGGTACAGTTTTATTATCGTTATTTTTTTTTTTTTTGTTGCTTAACAAATATTGTTGTTGTTTTTTGTGGACCATCAACCTAGATTTCTGCCAACATGGAAAAAATAATTTTTCCCTCTAAAATATTTTTAGAAAACGTTGATCACAAAATACTTTTGTAATATTCACAGTAATTTTTGTTGTTTTTGTTTTGTACTTGCTGCCTAAAATTGTTGTTTTTTTGTTACTTTTGGGTTACTAGAGAATGACAGTTTACTGTCAACGTGCAAAAATATTTAAGGATAAAAAAATTCTCCTAAGTGGAACATTTTGGACGTTTGTTTTCTCTAGGTGCTCTTACTCATGTTACTTACTGCTCTGACTGTTTTCATTAACATTTAAGGAAGCAGAAATAGTGAGAGTTTAGTGTTTTTTTTCTAAATTAAGGAATTTTGTTTAAGGATTTAAACACATATGATTTGTTTTAATTCAAGGATAAAGAACTTGATAACATGATATTTCGATGTTCTTTTTTAGGTTTCGAAAACACTAAACAGTTTTGGAAGGAAAATTTTGAACTAAAACAAGTAAAAATGCTATGCCGAATATTGAATACCCTCCACCAAAAAGGCCGTGTGAAGTGTATACGTTATGTTTCGTACATATACACTTACAAACGTATGCAATATATACAAGTTTTTTTTTTTAATATAATACAGGAACACCTATTGAGTCATAAGATTAGTTATATCTAATCTATATCTAAGCTATAACATTATTTTCTACTGAACCGATTTTGAGAATTTTTGGAATGGTCATGAAGTTCATATAAATTAATATTATGACTAAATTTTATTCTAATTTGTTGATTTATAATAGACAATTTTACGAAAATTCTTTACTTGAACTTTGAAGTTGAATAGGATTTGTTGGGCGAGTATATCTGTCTATATCTTTTCTTCTTAAATCTCTTTCTCTTATTTTCTTCTTTTTCTTTTCGATAATCAGTTCTCAAGTGATTTTTCCTGTTCGTTCTTGTTTCTCTCTTTTTTTCTATCCTAAATTCATCTCTCTACTGAATTCCAACCCTGTCTTCAAGTTGGATGAAGGGATTACTATGGATCTTTAGGTCACCGAGTAAGGGCACTTTTCATATGACAATAATGCACACCACCCTTCCTACCTACCGTCTAGAGTTGCTAGATATCGGTATATATCTTTTAATATACTGAACCGACTTTGATAATTTTAAATAGGAAACTTGTTAGGTCTATAGCAAATACTTAGCTCTGTTGTTGTTCTTGTAACAGCACGACTCTATCCGATACAGTCGATACAACTGTCGCTGGGTTGACAATCTTTGGCCGAGTGTTAGTCGGGTCGTTCCCGAAACGGAAATCCAATTGTCGAGAGAACGCTCAGATCTGTCAGTTATTGTACATGTGATCGTGTCAAAAACAGACGGAGAGACAGGCAGCTAAGTCGACACAGGTTTTAATTTGATTTGAAGATGATTCCTTCCTACACGTTAGACAAGTTAACGCTACCACACGTTATGACAAAGTTAATTTACCCCCTTCACTACTTGTGGGGATGGAGGGTATAAAAATGATAAAGTGGATTAATATCAAAATATGAAAAATCAATCTTGGAAAAGAAATTAATTGAAATAATTTAAGGAATTTAATATTTATCTCATAATAATTTCTTTATCCCCTCTTAAACTCCCTTCTATAAAAATTAATCTCTCTCTTCTCCTTTTAAAGAAATGTCAACTGAACCATTCAATATCTCTGTAAGAAATATAAATCATCTTCATCATCATTTGCAAAACATTTGTTTATGACACAATCATAATGCGTTTTTCCTCTGTTTTTTTTCAATAGAAAAACGAAACTTTTGCACTTTCTTTTGGCACGTAAATAACTTTATATCGAACAACAAATTGTGATAAGACCCTCATTAAATTAAATTTATGAAAAACACACAATTTTCCTTTTGTATAAAAGTAAATTTTAAAAGAAACAAATTTATAAGATAAAGGATGAGAATGTGAAACTATGAAAGTAATATAAATGTCCTTGGAGCAGTAAATATCTTATAATTTTTGTACATTTCTGTTGGGAGGATAAAAGTGAAAATAAATAAACACGTAGAAGAGTTGTTGTTTAAGTTTTTAAAATGCGCTCAAAGAAATTAAGTTAATTATAAGAAGACTGGATGGAAACCAGTTCCATGGTTTTAAGTGGAAAGAGTTTCTAATATATATTTTTTCAATATTGAAACTTTAGAAGTCGTATCTTATGAAATATTTTGAAATGTTGTTCATAAAAATCATCATTAATGATGAAATTATAAGGCGGCTAACACAAAAGCTTTTTTGAAGGATAAATATGAATGTGTTTCCCAAATGTATCAACAAAAATCAAGAAAAAAAAAAGTTCTGCGGCCACCCAAAAATCATATGTTGGGAATTCAAAAGAAAACTGTAAGAAGTAATTATTTCAGGGATTTACAGCATCCTGGCAGCTTTAATATGATTCCCAGTAGCAGCAACTGTTCCGGGAATGACATTTCAAATGGTTTAACCACGCTGCTTGGCAACGAATGCATCAGCCAGTTGGCATGCTTTAGGAGGACCTATGATACCAAACCACCCAGTACCTTTCAGTTTAATATCAGCTCACTGTTACTTCAGAGTGATGCAATTTGGTACTTTGGTAATTTGCAGAAAATTTAACATTTTATTAAAAAAAAACGGTTCCTTTAGAAACTTCGATTTTTAATTGTTGTAACAATTTCGATGTTGTTTGAGTTTTTGGAAAAATAACTTTCGATTGATAAAGTTTTTGCAGTTTTTGGCCGATTTCATAGTCGATTCGCTCTGGAGCGGAAATCCAATTGTCTTGGGAATGTTGATTGTCAGTATAAGCTTACTAACTCAATAGCTTACTAACAATTGTTTGTGAGGACTTTCCTTTTCATTTAAATACACACAGTATATTCATTTCCTTTAATGATCACCAAATTTCTTGGAACCATCACATCGTTTAAAATTTGGTTGTTTCATCATTTGATGTGACAAAATACCACTATGATTGTCACCACGAAAACTGTCACTTACCATAATGTGAAAATGACTCATACACGATTAGGACTATAAGAAGGGGAAGAGCCGCCAGCTTTAAAATTATAGCCATAACGATGATGAGCGCTACATACATCCTTGGAGTAAAGAACCATAATCTTCTCGAACACCATAATGAGTAGGCATTGCGAGAGATTATTGAACAATTTTTTGATTATTATTGGTGATACTGGGAGAATTTTGAATGACATCGCCATGTAAATTATGACCATAAAGTTTGGAGGAGGCAAACAATGAAGTGAAGAAGAAAAGATTTAACTGAAATATTATGTTTCTACGTTTACATTTACATAATTTTCTGTCTAACTTCCCCATCGTTTTGAAGCAGCTTTCAAGAGTTTGTAGATTCAAGAAATTTCGGTATAAATTAATCTACCATTCCGATAGAGTCTAAATATTGTACCGTATTCTTAAAATTCTTTTTCGGTTAAGTGTTAAATAGAAGGATATATTTATACCTTAAAACGTTATATTTATTGGGTTCATTTCTTTGAGTGTATTTGAAATGCCAAGAAGTTTATGCATAAAATATGTTGCACACATGCAACAAATTTTTATAAGAAACATGAGCATATTTTTACAAGATAAACAAAAATTCCAAGAATATGAATTAACAAACAGTACAAAGACACATTGACTAATTGTAAATGCATGAGATTAAAACAAGGTTTAATATTTTCCCTACACACACAAAAACTACAATAAAGGAATTTCAAACTAAATATTGGAAAGAAAATTAAACTGTAATAAACAAACTTAAAATGCAAATACCTGGAAATATCTTTAAAATTGTATACCTGTTGCTAATCCTTTTAACGAAATTTTTACCTGTTTTAGGTATAAATGTCAAATTTACCGCGAAATATTTAACAGTAACAATACAAAATTCCTGGAGTGTGTTTCAAATAATTTGATTTGAATTTTTTCATAAAATATATAATGAAACCGGTAAGTTAAAAGTTTTCCTATTTCCTGTGATGAAATAAAAAATAATAATTCCTTCTGTATTCCAGTTAAATCTTATCTTCTTTACTTCCTTGTTTGCCTCCTCCTATTGTGGCTCGATTTTGCACAATTTACGTAATGATTTACATTCCAAACTTTATGGTCATGGTTACATGGTGATATCAATCAAAATTCTCCCATTATCACCATAAACAATCAACAACAAGTTGTTCAATCATCTTCCGCAATGCCAACCCATTATGGTCCTCGTGGAGATTATGGTTCTCTGCCACAGGGAAGTGGTTATCATCATGGTTATGGTTCGAATTTTAAAGCTGGTGGTTCTTCCTCTTCTTATGGCCATCATAGTTATGAGTCAGCTTCTCATTATGGTGGTAGTCATCATCACATGGGTGGCGGTTTTCGTGGTGACAATGGTAGTGGCATTTCATCACATCAAATGATGAAACAAGAAAGTTATAAACGACGTGATGGTCCTAAGAAATTTGGTTATCATCATGACAATAATATGTTTGGTAATAGTCAAACTGGAAATAGTATACCCATGTTTACCTCTCAATCATCATCGTCCTCCTCCTCTGTATCTTCATCTGCTGCTGTCAGTTCAGCAGGCGTGGCTTCATCTTCATCTGCTAGTAGCAGCAGTAGTAGTAGCTCAAGTGTTGGTGGAGGATTAAGGCCATGGAATCGTTATTAGAGATAGAAATAATTCAATAAGTGTGAAATAAATTGCCTTTTTTTATTTTAAATAAATAAGAATTTAATAAGAAAAATTAAAAACAGATATCGTTTTAATTCTTAATCTGGCTTTTGGGTAACTCTTGGGACATTAAAATTTTTGTATAGCGGAGAAGGCTGCGCTACAAACTTCTACAAAAAAGATTTGATGGTGAGCATAGGAATAATAGTTTTGGCATTATTTTAGACACCTCCATTTGAAATTAATCTTGAAGAAAAGATGACTTGTTTAGTATCGTGGTCCAATAAAAAATTTTTGAAAGGTTTTCCGAAAACTTGAAAACAATTTTGTAACCAAGTTTTAGTGAAAAATTCAATTTTTAGTGAAAAATGCAATTTTTAGTTAAAAATGCAATTTTTAGTGAAAAAGTAAACGTTTTTTAGTGAATAAATTAATTTTGAGTGAAAAATTAAATTTTACTAAAAAATTTTCGCAAAAAAAATATTTTTTAAAGAAAATCTTAACTTTTACAGAAAAACTGACTGAATTCACTAAAATCCTATTTTTTTAATATAATTCTTTTTAGGGAAAAATACATTTTTATAGAAAATTAATTTTTAACTTAATTCTTCCCGAAAAATTCAATTCATTTTTATAAATTGTGTCCTAAAAACCATTCAGTGAATTTTAGCACCCTTCATACCATGATTCACAACCAACAAGTTTGAAAATTCACTAAATATTGTGTTATTGTGTTATTGTGAATTTTTCATAGTTTCTCAATGGGATACAAAAACAACACAAACATGTTTTATTATGGTTTTCTTTAATATATTTCTTTTCAAATTATTTTCATATGATCAATAAATAAATTAATTACCTGAAATCTTGCTTTATTTACTTAAAAATTTATGCTTGATTTCTTGCTGCTTTACGTTCATAATATCTTTGCAAGGCAGCATCAAATACCTCCCCCACAGTACGTTTACGCCATATTTCAGCTTTGTCACGTTTTGGTTTTGGAGGTAGTAAATCTTCTTTTTGTTCTTCGATATCAACTGAGGGAATGGGCAATTTTTGTTCTTGTTTCTTAGAACCTTCCACTTCAGTATTATTTGGTTCTTCAGGCTTTAGAGATTGTAAATTGAGAGCTATAGTTTTGGCATTTGTTTTAGAAAGTTTTGAGTCTTCTTTTTCTTCTGGCGAATCTTTAGAATTTTGATTTTTCTCTTTATCTTCCTTTTTATCTTCATCATCACTTTCTGATGAAGAATCATCAATGCTAAAATCTGAATCTGCATCTATGTTGTTGGTTAAATGTACTTTTTTATCTACTTCATTTTTCGTTTCCTTTTCATTTTCCTCTTCATCTTCAGAGGCCTTTCTCTTGCGATAAGCTCTTTGCTGTAAGGCTCTACCGGATTTAATGGGCTTGTACGAAACACTCTCATCATCACTATCACCTGCATTCGTAACTTCTGGCTGAATTTCAGGTTTCTTAACCTCTTTTGAAGTACCCGTTTTCTGTTCATATAAATGACGATAGAAACCATCTAAATCTTTTTGCTTCGTCACATCTCCAATAGCCTCCAAATAATCATCTCTTTTATTTTGTTCTTCCAATTTACGCATTTCCTCCAATTTCTTGCGATAGGCGGAGGTAACAAAAGCTTCCTTGTCTTTGAATTGTTCTCCCTCAGCTTCCCGCTCTTTTTGCACTTGTCGTTCAACCCTTAATTCATTTTCTAATTTTCGCCTTTCTGCCGTTTCCAATAATTTCGTTATATATCTGGCTTTTTTGGGTTCCTTACTCTTAACCTGTTTTTTCTCTTCACGTTCATTTTCCATTTCATCATAGAGCTCATCATATTGAAATATGGTCGGATCTTCTGCTAACGCTTTTTCTTGTAAATTTTTAGCTTTGCGCCTTTCCATAAGACTAGGTCCCATGGGAGCCTTTTTCATTTGCATTTGCGGCGGTCCATTTTCATCCGACTCTGAACTACTCTCATCAAATATAGAGGGTTTTGTAAATTCACGTGATACTTCACGGGTTTGTTGTTTCTTTTGTTGTCCCGGAAGGATGAGACCATACCTGGAAGAGGTTTAGAAAGGTTGAAAAATGAAAATTTTTAATAAAAATTTACTCACTGTTTCGACATATTTGCTTTTGTTTTCTGCTTCGATTGTTTACATCTTACTAAGTTGCCCTAAGAGTTGTATTATCATTGTTAAGCACAGAGTTGCATGACATAGTACTAAATAAGTAAACTAAATTGAATTATTGAAGATCACAAAAAATTTTTGCAAGACGAAATTTTCATATAATACGAGGGTCAGTTAATTTTCTTAATTATGTAAAATATTAATAATGCTAAAGGTAATATTGAAATGAATTGTTCGAATTCGGAACAAATTAAGATCCGTCCGTTACCACTATTATTGAACATTATTATATTTCAAAATAAAATCAAGTAAAAATCTTTTAATATACTAATCGATTTTGTTTGTATATATATATTATGAGGTCTGAGATTATTTATTCACAGAAAATTATATATTTAAACAATACTCATAAAATAATATATTTAAACAAGATGGCTATCATGTGAAAGGTCTTGGAGAAACAATAATATATTAATTATGTTATGTTATTAACCCATGCGAATATAAAATCATCTTTAATAATTTTTTAATATGACTTTTTTACAAAAGTACCACAATCTCAAAAAGGCATTCTTATTTATATTAAAACTTATAGACAACACTTCAATTTTTCATTTGAAACCCATATCATACATACTCTTAATTCGCTTCACTTCTCTATTTTTTAAATCTATTTTGTACTTCATTAATTCATAACAGACGCATGTTTACTACCTAAATCATGAATTCAATAAATTACATTTAGCCACTCATTTAATACTATTTTATACAACTATGCAAAATACAAATGGCGCTGAGAAGCAAACGTGAAAATGGAATAAAATGCTTAAATTTTTTTAGACGGCTACCACAACCTGCTGCGTACGTCCGACAATTTCTGAAGAAAAAAAGCCGGAAAAAAGCTTAAAAATCACGAAAAACAATAGAAAAGTGGAGATAAAGTGTCACAAAATGTTTTTCCAATAAAATATTGTCAAAATTAATGAATTTTCCACCAAAAAATTCATTTTAAAATATTCTTTGTTTAGTTAATGAATTTCACATTAAAAAAAGTCACGAAGCAACGAATCAGCAAAAAAACGACAGCATACGAACTGTTAGAAAAAGTGTTGAAATTTGCCAGCGGAGTCTCAGCTTGAGGGTTAGCGGAGCGCTAGCGAAAGTTGTTTTTTTATTATTCACTTATAAAGACAAGAGGGTTACAGCAAAAAATCCTCAAACATTTTTATATCATTTTAAGAGAAAAGAAAATATAAATAAATTAACACAAAATGTCTACAAACGATTCCAAAGCACCTCTAAGACAGGTGAAACGTGTGCAATTTGGTATATTGTCTCCAGATGAAATTGTAAGTTTTTTTTTATTGTTTTCTATTTTATATTAAGAATGTTAAGAAATTTTTTATTAAACACTAAACATTTTATAGCGACGAATGTCAGTTACTGAAGGAGGTGTACAGTTTGCCGAAACTATGGAAGGTGGCCGTCCAAAATTAGGTGGTCTTATGGATCCCCGTCAAGGTGTCATTGATCGTACATCTCGTTGTCAAACTTGTGCTGGCAACATGACTGAATGTCCTGGCCATTTTGGTCATATCGATTTGGCTAAGCCAGTTTTTCATATTGGTTTCATTACAAAAACCATCAAAATTTTAAGATGTGTTTGCTTTTATTGTTCTAAAATGTTGGTCTCACCGCACAATCCCAAAATTAAAGAAATTGTTATGAAAACAAAAGGTCAACCACGTAAACGTTTGGCGTATGTTTATGATTTGTGTAAAGGTAAAAAGATTTGCGAGGGGGGCGAAGATATGGATATGACAAAAGATGGTCAACCAGCTGATCCAAATAAAAAACCTGGCCATGGTGGTTGTGGTCACTATCAGCCATCGATTAGAAGAACTGGTTTGGATTTGACTGCCGAATGGAAACATGTTAATGAAGATTCACAGGTAAGTTTGAGAGGGGGAAACTAATATGATATTTAAAAAAGCTTTTCTTTCGTGGAAAAATCATAAGTATAATTATTAAATTACAATATTTAATGAAATTCAAGTCAAAGTTGTTAAAATCTGTTCAGTCTTAAACTTTCATTGAGTGTAGATAGTTGACTTATATAATCGGAGTGTAGTTTTGAAATCTTATTCAATATTTTAATTTCCACTTTACTTTAATATTCCAAAAAATAGATTTTTTTCATTAATTATTTTTTCTTTTGTTATTTAAATTGATACTTTTTAAGTTTTTGAAGAATTCGGAAACAATTTTACGAATTTAAAAAATTATAAAATTTTTTTATTCTTAAAAATTTATTATTTTCGGTATTATTCGAGTATATTCGACTGTATCAAATATAATTCAAAATTATTAATTTTCAAAAAATTCTAATCGAAAATGTCTAGAATTTTATAAAACATGAAACATTGTGAAATTCAAATAGAACTGAACTTGAACTGAACTTGATTTGAACTAGAACTTAATTTGAACTGAACTAGAATTAAACTAGAAGTGAACTATCACTAAACTTGAACTAAATTTAAATTGGACATGAATTGAACTAGAACTCAACTGGAACTAATCTAGATCTCAATTAAAACTTGAGTTAGAGTAGACTGAAGTAAAATAAAATTTGAACCAAACAAGAATTGAACCTAAACAAAAAATGGAACATTTTATAAATATTATCATCAACTGACTAACGTCTTTCTAATTATAAATTCCTTTCTGCAGGAGAAAAAAATCGCCATTACAGCCGAAAGAGTTTGGGAAATCTTAAAACACATTACAGACGAAGAATGTTTTATTTTGGGTATGGATCCAAAATATGCACGTCCTGATTGGATGATTGTTACCGTATTGCCCGTACCACCTCTAGCTGTACGACCTGCTGTTGTGATGTTTGGTGCTGCCAAGAATCAGGACGATTTAACGCACAAACTTTCTGATATTATTAAGGCGAACAATGAATTACGTAAAAACGAAGGCACCGGTGCTGCAGCTCATGTTATTATGGAAAATATTAAAATGTTACAATTTCATGTAGCCACTTTAGTTGACAATGATATGCCCGGTATGCCAAGAGCTATGCAAAAATCTGGTAAACCTTTAAAAGCCATTAAATCACGTCTAAAGGGTAAAGAAGGACGTATTCGTGGTAATTTGATGGGTAAACGTGTGGATTTCTCAGCACGTACTGTCATTACACCAGATCCGAATTTACGTATTGATCAGGTCGGTGTACCACGTTCAATTGCACAGAATTTAACTTTCCCCGAATTGGTGACACCTTTTAATATTGATCGTATGCAAGAATTGGTTAGACGTGGTAATTCACAATATCCCGGAGCTAAATATATTGTGCGTGATAATGGTGAACGTATAGATTTGAGATTCCATCCTAAACCTTCAGATTTACATTTACAATGTGGCTATAAGGTGGAGAGACATTTACGTGATGATGATTTGGTTATTTTCAACCGTCAGCCCACTTTACACAAAATGAGTATGATGGGTCATCGTGTTAAAGTTTTACCCTGGTCAACATTCCGTATGAACTTGTCTTGTACTTCACCCTATAATGCTGATTTTGACGGTGACGAAATGAATCTGCATGTGCCACAATCTATGGAAACCAGAGCTGAGGTGGAAAATATTCACGTTACCCCACGTCAGATTATTACACCACAGGTGAGGTTATTTGCAAAAAGGGAAAGAAAATAAAGTTATTTATTTGATTTCTATTTTTTTCTCTATTTATATTTTAGGCCAACAAACCTGTTATGGGTATTGTGCAGGATACTTTGACAGCTGTACGTAAAATGACAAAACGTGATGTTTTTATAACCCGCGAACAAATGATGAATTTACTTATGTTCTTGCCCACTTGGGATGGTAAAATGCCACAACCTTGTATTCTAAAGCCCAAACCCTTGTGGACGGGTAAACAGATATTCTCACTTATCATTCCTGGCAATGTAAACATGATACGTACCCACTCCACCCATCCGGATGATGAAGATGATGGTCCCTATAAATGGATTTCACCTGGTGACACCAAAGTAATGGTAGAACATGGTGAATTGATTATGGGTATCTTGTGTAAGAAGACTTTGGGTACCTCTGCTGGTTCTCTGCTGCATATTGTCTTCTTGGAATTGGGTCACGAAATTGCTGGTCGTTTCTATGGTAACATTCAGACTGTCATTAACAATTGGTTGCTGTTGGAAGGTCACAGTATCGGTATTGGTGATACAATTGCTGATCCTCAGACTTATAATGAAATTCAGATGGCCATTAAGAAAGCCAAAGACGATGTCATTAACGTTATTCAGAAAGCTCACAACATGGAATTGGAACCAACTCCCGGTAATACGTTGCGTCAGACTTTCGAAAATCAAGTAAATCGTATATTGAACGATGCTCGTGATAAAACTGGTGGTTCCGCTAAGAAATCTCTTACTGAATATAATAATTTAAAGGCTATGGTGGTGTCTGGTTCTAAAGGTTCCAACATTAATATTTCCCAAGTTATTGCTTGTGTAGGCCAACAGAACGTAGAAGGTAAACGTATCCCGTATGGTTTTCGTAAACGTACATTGCCACATTTCATCAAAGACGATTACGGTCCTGAGTCTAGAGGTTTCGTAGAAAATTCATATCTGGCCGGTTTGACACCCTCCGAATTCTATTTCCACGCTATGGGTGGTCGTGAAGGTCTTATTGATACTGCTGTAAAGACTGCTGAAACTGGTTATATCCAGCGTCGTCTTATAAAGGCTATGGAATCTGTAATGGTAAACTATGATGGTACCGTACGTAACTCTGTAGGACAACTTATTCAATTGCGTTATGGTGAGGACGGTTTGGCGGGAGAAACAGTAGAGTTTCAGAATTTACCAACTGTCAAGTTATCGAATAAATCTTTCGAGAAAAGATTTAAATTTGATTGGTCCAATGAGCGCTACATGCGTAAAGTATTCACGGATGAAGTTATAAAGGAACTAAGCGAAAGTGGTAATGCTTTGCCTCAACTTGAAGTCGAATGGGAACAATTATGCCGTGATCGTGAAGCTTTAAGAGAAATTTTCCCCAACGGTGATTCTAAAGTTGTATTGCCATGTAATTTACAGCGTATGATTTGGAACGTACAAAAGATTTTCCATATCAACAAGAGAATGCCAACAGATTTATCACCTTTAAGAGTTATTAATGGTGTGCGAGATCTTTTGCAACGTTGTGTCATTGTGGTGGGTAATGATCATCTTTCCAAACAGGCCAACGAAAACGCCACCCTTCTATTCCAATGTTTAGTACGTTCCACTTTATGTACCAAATATGTGGCTGAAGAATTTCGTCTTTCCACTGAGGCTTTTGAATGGTTAATTGGTGAAATTGAAACTAGATTCCAGCAAGCACAAGCTAATCCTGGTGAAATGGTGGGTGCTTTGGCTGCCCAGAGTTTGGGTGAGCCTGCCACTCAGATGACACTGAACACTTTCCATTTTGCTGGTGTATCATCCAAAAACGTAACCTTGGGTGTACCACGTCTAAAGGAAATTATTAATATTTCCAAAAAACCTAAAGCTCCTTCTCTAACTGTGTTCTTGACGGGTGGAGCAGCGCGTGATGCTGAAAAGGCCAAAAATGTGTTATGCCGTTTGGAACATACCACATTGCGTAAGGTTACCGCAAATACCGCCATTTATTATGATCCTGATCCTCAGCGCACCGTTATTGCCGAAGATCAAGAATTCGTTAATGTTTACTATGAAATGCCTGACTTTGATCCCACACGCATTTCACCCTGGTTGTTGCGCATTGAATTGGATCGTAAACGTATGACAGATAAAAAATTGACGATGGAACAAATTGCCGAAAAAATTAATGCCGGTTTTGGTGATGACCTCAATTGCATCTTCAATGATGATAACGCCGACAAACTTGTCTTACGTATACGTATCATGAACAACGAGGAGAATAAATTCCAAGATGAAGAGGAAGCGGTAGATAAAATGGAAGATGATATGTTTTTGCGTTGTATTGAAGCCAACATGTTGTCCGATATGACCCTACAGGGTATCGAAGCAATTGGCAAAGTGTATATGCATTTACCACAAACAGACAGTAAGAAACGTATAATCATCACAGAGACTGGTGAATTTAAAGCCATTGGTGAATGGTTATTGGAAACTGATGGTACTTCTATGATGAAAGTACTCTCTGAACGTGATGTTGATCCTGTACGTACTTCATCCAATGATATTTGTGAAATTTTCCAAGTATTGGGTATAGAAGCTGTGCGTAAATCTGTGGAAAAGGAAATGAACGCTGTATTGCAGTTTTATGGTCTTTATGTAAACTATCGTCATTTGGCCTTGTTGTGTGACGTAATGACTGCTAAAGGTCACTTGATGGCTATTACACGTCACGGTATTAATAGACAAGATACTGGTGCTCTTATGAGATGTTCATTTGAAGAAACTGTCGATGTCTTAATGGATGCTTCAGCTCATGCGGAAACAGATCCTATGAGAGGTGTATCTGAGAATATTATTATGGGCCAATTACCCAAAATGGGTACAGGTAAGCTGGGAGGGAGTGGAATTAATAGAAATTAGGGACACGTTATTGATTGTTTTTCTTTTGTGATTTTAGGTTGTTTCGATTTGTTATTGGATGCTGAAAAATGTCGTTATGGTATTGAAATTGCTAATACTTTGGGTTCTAGTATGTTGGGTGGCTCTGCCATGTTCTTTGGCGCTGTCGCAACACCCAGTATGTCTCCACCTAGAACACCTTGGATTCAATGTGGAACACCCAAATATCTATCACCTTCTGGTCAAAGTAAGTACTATTTATCATTAACATTTAATTTTTCCCCAAATAATAAATAAAATTGGACAGTCAGAAGTTTTTCTGAATCCCCCATAGCATAGCAAAAATGCTGAGTGGTTCGTTCCGGGGGACTCGAACCCCAAATTTGTATTTAATTGTAACTAATGCTCTTTTATTTTATATCTTTTCTTTCCAGTGAGCGGCATGACACCAGGTGGACCTAGTTTTTCACCCTCGGCAGCTTCCGAGGCATCGGGTATGTCGCCCATATGGTCACCTGCCCATCCAGGATCATCACCATCGTCTCCGGGACCAGCAATGTCACCCTTCCTATCGCCGTCACCAAATGTATCACCACCCTCGTACTCTCCTACGAGTCTCAATTACACAGCCTCCTCACCAGGAGGAGCTTCACCCAGTTACTCACCACTCAGTCCGCACTATTCGCCTACAAGTCCTGTGTATGCATCAAGTTCACCACGATATTCTTCGATAACACCCATTTTCAATCCACAATCTACAGGATATCTACCCTCTACAAGTGGTTATTCACCTTCTTCACCCGTCTATTCACCAACATCGAATTTGCAATCATCCAGTCCCTCATATGCGGGCAGTGGTTCCAACATGTATTCACCAGCAAGTGTCTACTCTCCCACTTCCTCAAATTATTCTCCCAATTCTCCTTCTTATTCACCTTCATCACCATCATATTCGCCATCAAGTCCTTCGTATTCTCCTTCGTCTCATTGTTATTCTCCCACATCACCTTCTTATTCACCCTCATCTCCAACTTATACACCCGTAACACCATCCTACTCTCCTTCTTCACCCAATTGTTCGGCTTCGCCACATTATTCTCCAGCTTCGCCAGCTTACTCGCAGACTGGAGTTAAATATTCTCCTACATCACCTAAATATTCACCACCATCTCCTTCATACGATGGTTCTCCCGGTTCACCGCAATATACACCCGGTTCACCACAATATTCTCCCGCTTCACCCAAATATTCACCAGCATCCCCTATTTATTCACCGGCTTCACCACAACATTCGCCCGCTAATCAATATAGTCCTACTGGTTCGAGCTATTCTGCTGCCTCACCACGTTATTCTCCCAATATGTCAATATATTCCCCCAGTAGCACAAAATATTCTCCCAGTTCTCCTCCGACGTATACACCAACACGTAACTATTCACCAGCTTCACCCATGTACTCACCCACAGCTCCCTCACATGGCTATTCACCAACTAGTCCGGCCTACTCACCCAGTAGTCCCACCTATGAGGAAAGTGATGATTAAATTAACAATAAATACATTGATTGTTCCGGAAAAGCATTTCCTAACCAATAAAATTGAAAACATATTTCAAATTAGACTTAAGGTTCTAAACAAGATAAGAAACGTGTCCCTTTTCCTTTAAACTTTTTGCAAAAGATATTTAAAACTTTGATCGTAGTTTTAACTCTTATTTTTTTAAATTATTCTTATTATATGGATTGTAGTAAGAACTCGGAATTATTTCTTTAATTTTATTCTTCCTTCCTTTTATTAAACAAAAGAGATTTTTTTCTTTACTCTCTTTTTTTTATAAATTTAAATATTTAAGTTAAATATCGTTGCCGTTCATAACTTTAAATTAATAATTTTAACTTAAATTCAAAATGACTTAAATATCATAATTATTACTTTTTTTAATAATTTGAGAAAAAATATTTTATATTTTTTATATAAAAAATTATAAAAGAAAACCATAAAGAAAATCAGACAGACAGAACAACAGAATATTTAATTTTTATTAAAAAATCTTTTTTAACTTAAAGTACATAAAAATATATATTTTATTAAAATGAAAAAATAAAATAAAATAAAAAAAAAACTTATTATATTATGATCAATTATTATTAGTTTGTAATAAATTAAATAAAACTCAAGAAAATATATACAAAAAAATATAGAAAGTTATAAAAAAACTTAAATGGAAAATGTGTTAATTATTTAAATTTAAAATTACAAAAAAAAAAAACAATTTTTTATACCCCTCGAATTTTTTTATACCCCTCACTTTTGCTTATATGGATTTTTTGATGCAACGGACTTAACCCTGTTATAAATAGGCCTTCATAATATCATAACTTGTAGAAGAAGTGACATGAATCAAAATAGATTCTCTAGAGCACTCAATATGCATGCAAAAATTTATTCAAATCACGCGTAGTTTTCACTTTCACTAAAACAATACCTGTATAAATATAAAAGTAATAAATAACTCGGCTATTTATGGACCGATTTCTAAAATTAAAAAAAACAAAATTCAGAAAAAATTTATTATTTTTTTGCATCAAAATTTTGTTCATAAATCCCATAGGAGATTTAAAATATCGGATAATACGTTTTTTGCTTATAAATCGGAAACTAATGGACCGATTACTGTGATGTTTTCATCTCAAAAATTCTTCTAATTATTTTCGATCTGCTTGTTTTATGTCTCCAGCTTAAATAGAACGCTCACTAAGTCGAAAACATTACTTTGCCTTTGTTGTTGTTTTCAATACCAATATATCCAACAACAACAACACAAGGAAAATAAAGAATTGCTTATAACTCGGCAACTTATGAACCGATTTGATTGAATTGAAAAATAAAAATTCGAGGAAAAAATTAATCATTTTCTGCCTGGCAACAAGGTCCGTAGCTGCCCCAGGAGCGTCAGATTAAGTTTTCACCCATATCTTGGAATCTAATGACCTAATCGAGTTTATGTCTTCAAATGAAAAATTCACAAAAATATTTCTGTCACATTAGTAAAACAATTTAGCTTCTACCATTAACAGAATGACCAAAATCTCAAAAACATTATTTTAAACGTTGTTATTGTTTTCCTATAGTTATAAACAACAACCACATGGGACTAAATTTTTAAAGAAATATTTAATCATATCTCGATGGTTTACGCAACGATTTGAAAAATGAAAAAGATTAAATTCGGGAAAAAAATTTTAATCAATTAGTGTCATAACCAAATCCATAGGTCTCATAGGGGGTTCTAAATAAAGGAAACTATGATTCTGCCTATAACTCAGAAACTTATGTTGCGATTCATTTCATGTCTTCTAACTCTTGTAGATTCTTCAAAAAATGGAAAAAACCCGAAAAAATTTAAGGTACCATCAGTTTTTTGCTAATATCTGATACATTTATGAACCAATTCCTCTGAATTTCAATAGCAAAATTCTCGAAAACATTTCCAATTATTTGATATACATATCATATATGTTAACTATAGGTCGGCTTCATAAGCTTGATTTCAACCGACACACGGATGGATGGACATAACTCAATCTATTTATTTTTTTATATCGATCCAGAAGAAATATTTTGAGAGTGAGATCAAAAAATTCTTAACATACATATATGTGTTAATAAAAACGATACCATAATTTTTTAGGGTTTCTCTATGGAAAACGTTCCCGAAATTTTCTCGGAAAATTTATTTTTGTAAATCCCAAGAAATTTCTATCGGAAATTTTCGGGAAGTAATTTAAGCAAATAAGGTATATTAACACCATGTGTAACTCCAGAAAGAAATTTGCCCAGATTGCTACTTAGCAGTTGCCTATTTAAAACCTTCAATATTGCTCTAATAGAAAAATAGTTACAGACTGATATTTGAGACTAAATTCGACAGTACTAAAACCCATCTTAATCGAATTAATACAATATCAGTGTGTAATATACATCACAATTTTAAAGACAATTTTCTGAATTTTCCCACACACACTTATTTTAGTTAAAGAATATAATTTCAAAATTTATGGTTGTTTGATTTAGCTTCAACATTCCATTTCGGCATAAGCTTTCAATCATATGGTCCATCGTGGAAAAGTGGGAAGAAAAATATTTTTAGTGTTGAATAAATCCATTAAAAATTCAGAATATTCCAATTCATTCCCGGGAACGATAGATGTTTTTTTTCTAAATCTCTCTACTGGTGTTATCTTCGGGGAGTTGGTACAAATGCTACATTATTGTTCCTAAACCACTCAAAGGCTATTTTATCATATGACAAAATGTCAAGTCAAGTCATTGTAAAAATTCCTTGATGAAAATTGACATAAAGAGCCCGATTGGCATCTTTTGCGCAATTGTATCTTGCTTGGCATATCAAAAACCATTTTGAGAAATTTTGACTGCTTTTAAGTCCTTAATTTTTCTTCAACATTCCCTCAAGCATCAGCAACATTAAATCTTTAACCAGGAAATTGATAAGAATCTGCAAGAATATACGTTCGATTATGCAACAAGAATATTTTTTGGGAAACTTGACTTCAATTTCCTTGCCCAGTTTTTGACCTCTTTAGCAACGATTACCCTTTTTATTTTCTTTTTTTATAAGCATTGGCAACTCTATTTCGTTTCTCTTTAGTTTTTGTTTCCGCTTTTTATTAATTAAGTCGCGATAATTTGTCGGTCGTTTATTTTGCTTGAATTCAATCATTAAAAATGCGTTAATAATTTTTAAAAAAAGTGTTTAATTCTTTAAAATAAAATGTTAATTAAAAATGTGTTGTGGTTTTTAAATAAAATCTATTTAAAAAAAACAATGGAAAAAAAGTTGCCGGCCGGCCGGTCACTTGGTCAAAAGTCATAGTTTTCGTGTTCTTTAATTATTATTTTTAAATATTTTAACTAAAAATAAGTTCAATTATTATCGTCTTTATCAATAATATTAAGTTTTCCTTTCATCAATAGTTTTCAATTTCATCATTTTTTGCAAATTAAATCAATTGAAATGGTCGACATTAATGAATTTCTATTATTTTACATTTGTTTGTGTGTTTCTTCGTTTACTTGTTGCATTTTGATGGTCATTGTTTACATTTGTAATTGTTTTTGTTATTGTTTTGAATACGGGAATGTGTTTATGAGAAAGTGTGTATTTTGTTAGGAGAGAGAGAGAGAAATAGATGCTGTTAAAAATGAATGACATGAGTGGTAAGTAAATAAAATGTAAACATTGTTCTGTAAACATTTGAAACTCTGTAATGTTGAGAAAATAATGTTGCAAAGTGAATGTTAATAAACAAAAACCAAATGAAGGGGTTTGTTATTAACATTAATATTAAATTAATGAATTTAATAAATTAAATTAAAATATTATAAGCAAAAAATATCAAATTAAATATTACGTCATAAATTAAAGGGTGGAATTGAAAAGGAAAGATAATCTGTGATATTTTTTTAAATTTCATTAAAAATAATTTTTAATGTAAATTTATAGAAAATCAAATGAAAAGTGCTTTACCACAAATATATGTGAAGTAAATACGTTATGTTTCGTAGATACAGTTTACGTACACTCACAAACACATACAATACATGAAATTTTTATTCAAATAAAACAACGAAACCTTAATGTGCCATAAAATTACTTATATAACTTGCTTTTTACTGAATCGATTTTAATTACTTTGGGAGTAGTAATGAGGTACATACAGCTTAATCTTTATAATTGAAAATTCCCCGATTGATATTCTCTTAAGGCTTTGGAGGTTGTCTCTAATATCGCTCTATATCTTTTAATATACTAAACCGATTTTATTGGGTTTATATAGAAAACTTCTCAGGACAATGAAAAATGCTCAGGCCAAATTCCAGTAGATGTGAGAGTGCCAACAACAGACAGACGGACAAAGCTATACTCAAATTTGATATGATGCAATAACTTAGAAACATAATGGGGTCTTAAAGGAATGAGAAAATTGGAAGTGGTGTAGGGTATAAAAACGATCATTTCTGATCATTTAATTTCATCGAAAGTCATTTTTAATATAAAATTATTAAAAATTGTTAAGAAAATAACAATAATTTGTGATCACTTATAAAATTTAATAAAAAAAATATTTTCATGAAAAATTATGAAAAAGCTGAATTTTTTATAATTAAGAGTGCAAATGAGAAAAAAAAAAAAACAATATTCTGTGACGACTTTTAAAATTGAAGACATTATTTTTATATTAATTATGAAAAAAACTGAAATTGGCTGACGTTTTTTAATAAATATCCAACTGAGAAAATAAAAATAAGTTGTAATCATTTACAAAATTATTATTATTTTTATTATAAAATTTAAAAAAATAGCAGAAAATAGCTTTAGTTTCTTAAATAACGCTTCAATTGAGAAAAACAACGATTATCTGTGATCCCGCATACGATTTCATAAATATTCGTTTTTCTGTGATACTTTGTTGGTAACCAAATTCTATCTTTAAGTTTTCTCTTTATCGTAAACTTTGGCATCTCTTTTTCATTTCTCTTTAGTTTTGGACTCCGCTTAATAATAAAGTCGGGATAATTTGTCGGTCGGTTATTTTATTTTAATCAATAAAAATGTGTTAATAATTAAAAAAGTGTAAAAGTCCTTAAAAAAGTGTTATTTTTTTAGTGAAATCTATAGAAATAAATCAAATAAAAACTTTTTTCCAAAAAAAGACTGTCGGCCAGTCACTTGGCCAAAAGTCATAGTTTTTGTGTTCTTAAATTATTATTTTTAAAATATTTTAAATAAAAATAAGTTCAATTATTATCGTCTTTATCAATAATATTAATTTTTCTATTTTTCAATATGATTTTTTATCATTTTTTGCAAATTAAATCAATTGAAATGGTGGACATTTATGAATTTCTATTATTTTACATTTGTTTGTGTGTTTCTTCGTTTACTTGTTGCATTTTGATGGTCATTGTTTACATTTGTAATTGTTTTTGTTATTGTTTTAAATACGGGAATGTGTTTATGAGAAAGTGTCTCTTGTTATTTTTGTTTTTAGAGAGAATTGCAAAATGTAAGTAAAAAAATTTATAAACATTGTTTTGTAAACATTTTAAACTCAGTAAAGTTGCGACAACATTGTTGCAATATGAGTAACAGCAAAAACTTTATAATAAAATGTATTTTATTAGTTTTGAAATGTTGTTATTTCAATAATTAAAGTAAATTAATTGCAAATCTAAGTTGAAGATTATTTTTTTTATAAAACATTTGTTTTATTACAATAAATTTATTTATTCAATAATTAAATAATTTATTATTTTTATTGAAAATTAATAAAATTCAAAAATTATAAAATTGTAATGTTGACTAAACATTGTTGCAGATAAAGAAATTGTTCTTATAAGTTAATAGAAGAACCGGCAAACTTCGTTTATCTTAAAAATCTATTTAAACAGATGATAAGTAATTTGTATGGGGGTACGATTACCAATATTTGCTTTGTATGGCGGTACCCTTCCCACTGGTCCTATCCGTTCACCATTCTCTCCCGATTTGTTTAAAAACCACTGCAAATTTCAGTTTATTTTTTAATAAATTCACTTAAAGAAAGGAAATTAGAAAAGTAATCACTGATTACAACAATTTCCTAGACAATAGACAATATTAGCTTTTTAATTAATTTTTATGAAAAATTAGAAGTGAAAAATCGTTGAAGTGTTCAGCGATTTACGATTTACGATATTTTCCAAAGAACTTTAACCAAATAATTCAGATGAACCATAACGTCCCATTCTCCTGTAGTTCTTTTTTAATTCTAATCAGTGATCACTGAAACAGGTCTTTGTTTATTAATTACATTAAATTATTTGTTTCAATTCGATCATGTTAATTTTAATTTTTCAATTTCTTTATTTTAATTATTATAATTAATTTTTCAATTAATCAATTATTAATTATATTTTTTTTTTCGTGCCATTAACTAAACTTACAAAATCGTACTTAAATTAACTTAAAAAATAATCTTTGGTGATCGTGAATTTACTCTTTGTAGTGAAATTTTAAATTACAAAAAGACTAGAATTTTTACAAAAAAAAAAAAAAAAAATCTCTCCAGATATCGGAGAATCGAGAGATCAATAATTAAGCATTTTAACTTACAGCATTGAAAACTTAAACTTAATTTCCTACGATTACACAGAGATATAGAGATAAATGACTAGGAATTTTAATTTTATGAACTAGGTGGAACCATTATGATAAGAGACGCAGTTTGTTCCTTAATATTATTCATATTACCGGGTCAGGCAACAATATCATTGGCAGGATTATAAGTGAAATAATTTAGATTAAATTCATCATTAAATAAAACAACATCAGAGTCTTCTGAAACCGTAGAAGTAGGATCCGAACTATGGTGAATATGCTGATGATGAGTATGATTTTGATGATGATTTGATATTTGTATACCCAATTCCATGGGATCAATTTCGGTAACATAATAAGGACCCGTTGACGAATGATTACTATGACAGTGTGACGATATGTTTGAAGTGGAGTTATGTCTTAAACCGCTTTCATTTACCACCACATCTTTGTGAATGGGATTGAGGTAGTCTAGAACAAAGGGAATATATTATAATTTAGATTCAGATAATTCAGATTATTATTTAAAAAGTACTTACCATTATCCAGTAGAACATCTTGATAGGTACCAATTATAGTTTGATTCACTGATTGAACTTCCACCTCCCGATGAATACCATTTAAAATTTGTCCTGCGGTTTTACGTAATTCCTCATCTGTTAACAAATCATTAAAGGGTAATTCATGTAGAACATTTGAATTAGATGTAGATTCCATTCCCGTTATCGAATTTTGGTTTTGTATGGAACCATCATTATTATTTTGTGCAGGTTGCAACATTTCTTGTTGTATGGCAGCTGCTGCCACAGCAGCTTCATCATATAAACATTGTTCCTGTTGACAACCAATATGTTGTTTTTGTTGTCCCCCACCACCACTACCACCACCACCACCATTTTGTAATAAACGTTCTTGTTGTTGTTTTTGTTGATGTTGTTGCAAACGTTCACGATTCATCGATTCCATTTTAAAGAATAAATCTAAACGTTGTTTTTTCTATGGAAGTAAAACAAATTAGGACTGTTATTAAATTGATTTCTATTGGATTTATGTCTTTGAACTTACATGTTCCCAAGCTAAAACATTTTCCGCTGAATCTCCACTAGATATTGTCCAGAGATGACCAGCACCTTGTGGCGCTTTATGTCCTTTACGAAAATGGGGATTAATGGAAAGATTATGTCGAACGGAATTCTTCCAACGATCATCATTTGATTTGTAATACGGAAAACGATCGCTGGAATGAAAGGATATTTAAAAGAGTTTGTTAGATTAATGGGAAAAAAGGCTAAAATTTAAATATTTTAATTTGAGTTTAAATTATTATTTTGAGATTAAATTCAGAGGCTTCCAAAAAAGATACACTGAGGCATATTCCTATAAACGCATTTTAAAACCTCCACCATCATAAGTGGTGAAGAGGGTATCTAATAACTTGTCATTTGTGTAACATTAAGAAGGAATCGTCTCGTACCCCATTATATTTTGTATCAAATCACATCCACAATAATTGATAGAACTCAATGAAATTTGGACTGAGTATTTGTTACAGTTCCGAGAAGTTTATTATTTAAAACTAGAAAAATCGGTTTAGTATATTGTAATATTTAGTCCGATATCTGAGGCAACATCTTATTCATATAATTCAGACGGTCGTAATTTGACATAGATGCAACAGGGGAAGGTTTTATAGGAAAAATTCATTTAGTCGACTGTTAAATATGGGGGTTATATGTCAGCGGCTGGAGTTGTGGAACAAGTATTTATTGATGAAGTAATTAATGGATGGAAATATTTATTTGAATATCCTTAAAGATAACTAGAATAAATGTGTTCAAACACTGGGCAATGAATCCTATATTCTCTTGCTGCAAGAGAAAATCGGACTCACTGCTAAGTACACGGCGGACATTCTTATTATTGATGTTATATATATCACTTATACTTTTTCAACTCTTCTTTAGTCACTCAACATCAACCCAAAGGAGTATTTATGGGACTTCTTATATAGACAGAGTCAAGAACATCGCATTTCCAAAAATATGCTTAAAGAGAGATTAATGGTTCAGTTGGCATGGTTCAGTTCTAGTTCAGGAAAAGTTCAAATTCTAATTCAGGTTCTAATTCAGTTTTAGTTTAGTTCTAGTTCAGTTCTGGTTCAGTTCTAGTTCAGTTCTGGTTCAGTTCTAGTTCAGGGAAAAGTTAAAATTCTAATTCAGTTCTGGTTCAGTTCTATTTCAGTTCTGGTTCAGTTCTAGTTCAGTTCTAGTTCAGGGAAAAGTTAAAATTCTAATTCAGTTATAGTTCAGTTCTGGTTCAGTTCTAGTTCAGGGAGAAGTTAAAATTCTAATTCAGCTCTGGTTCAGTTCTAGTTCAGTTCTGGTTCAGTTCTAGTTCAGTTCTGGTTCAGTTTCAGTTCAGTTCTAGTTCAGTTTTAGTTCAGTTCTAGTTTAGTTCTAGTTCAGTTCTAGTTTTGGTTCAGTTCCAGTTCAGTTCTAGTTCAGTTCTAGTTCAGTTCTAGTTCTGGATCAGTTCTAGTTCAGTTGTAGTTATGTTCTGGTTTAGTCCTAGTTCTATTCTAGTTTAGTTTTAGATCAGTTTCTGTTCAGTTTAAATTAATTTCTAGTTCAGTAATTTAGGAGACAAAATCAGTATTCCGATTTAAACTATAACTTAATTAACATGATTGTAGTTTTATCGAATAACATCCGGTAAGAAGGACCATCATTATACGTTGTATACACTCCAACTCTTTATGGACAATAAATAGCCAAATGTATTGTAATTAAAATCAAACATTCATTTATTTAAATCAACCTAAATGCAAAAAAAAAGGTTTTCATGACGCTTCCAAAACTCTAGAACGTATAATTATCCTTATTTTCCATTGGCCATTATTGTATTTAGTTATACGTTCATACATAAAAACAAATATAAAACAAATTCTTAACTAAAACTATAATTTATACAAAACTACCATATCCGAATGTGTGTGTATGTGTATGTGTGCATATCCTTGTATATCCTTTGTATACATACATTTACATGTAAAACCTAAAGCCCATTAAAACTTTTTGACCAGTAGCAATTAAAACTTTTTCCATACAATTTTATATACTGCTGCACGTTTCACATAAATTTCAACTAAAAGAGAAAAAAAACTTTTCTTTTTTTATTGTTTTTGTAGAGTTTTGCCACACGACAGGTTGTATATTTCCATCCAATTTCCCAAGCTTTCACAAAATACAAACACAATTTAAATAAACTCATTTTTACATACAAAAAAAATAAATTCTAAACTAAAACGGAAAGGACATCACGTGTAATGCGCACGCTCTCCTTCAATAACAACAACAACAACACAATAAATGGAAATTACTGTACACTAAATATATATACACATATTTACATATACTTATATATACTTTTACAAAAGAATCTTTAAACAACCCTCATATTTCTTTCATATTTCCCATAAAAAAAAACACGCAAAACTTTTATTTTTGATCCAAAACAGAAATGCCAGGGGGGGGAGGTGGTTTACCCAACCACCACCATTCTATCAACGTCTTAGGGGAAAAAATGGTGAAGGGCTTGGGGGCCAGTCAGTGTGTCATTGGTTTGTAAATCACCTTTTTTTCTATATAAAAATGAATTAAGACCGTTTCCCTCCCCTTTTTCACTTTACATGAAAATGATTTTCTCATTTCATTTTGATTCTTTTCATTTTACATTTTTTTGGCAATAAAAATGAAGTAGCACGCGACCATTTACCGAAAAAAGAAATCAGTTTTATGAATACGGGAACTTGAAAGACCATGACAAAAGCAAAATCATTTCTGCTCAAAGAGGAGAAGGAGTCAAAAGCAATGAGATACATTTTGGGAATGAGACCTCATTTTTGTTGCAATAACAGACATTTTTAAAGGATGATTATTTAGAGGAATTTAATTAGGAAATAATATATATATTTGATCTAATATTGGTCAAACTAAGAAATTCAAAAACTAAAGCTCTTTAAAAAAACGATCTTCAATTTTCCATACAAAATAAAGCTCTCTAAATGATACTTTCATTTGTCCTCCTTTGAGAGCTTCTCTTTCTCATTCTCTTTTAAAACAGTTACAAATTTATTATATTATAAAAGATTCCAAAATCACAATCACATTCGCATTTATACGTATGACAGTTTCTGAAATAATTAAATTCACGCAAATAAAACTTTTAACATTTCGCGTCAAAAGTTTATGACAAAAATTTGATCATAAAAAAGAAAATTAATAAAAAAAATATTAAAAAGAGCAAAATTTTCTGTAGATAATTTAATGCTCCTCAATAAAGAGCACAAATTATAAATATCTGCAGCGCTAGGAGATAATTTCGATTAATTTTCTTTAGGAAATGTTAATTTTACTGAAGGGTTCTTTATTAAAAAGCGTTATATTTCTTTATAAAATTATGCTCTTTATCACTGAGTTTAAAGAGCATTTTGAGTTTCTTTAAAAAATGTCCTTTTTATGAAAGAACGTTAAATTTTATAGAGAAAATCAATCAATATTTTTTTTAGTAAAAAATAATGATTTTCTATAAAAAATGAAAACTTTTCTATTGAAAATTGCACTCTTTATTAAAGAGCGTTAAATTTTCTACAGAAAACTTACTAACGCGCGTTAAATTCTCTAAAGAAAATAGCACTCATTCTTAAAGAACTTTTAATATTTTATAGAAAATTGCACTCCTTTTTAAAGAGCGTAAAATTTTCTATAGAAAATTGCTCTCTTTATTAAAGAATTTAATTATTCTATATAAAATTGCACTCTTTAACACTCTTTAAATTTTCTATAGAAAATGTCGCTCTTTAATAAAATTTTCTATAGAAAATTTGGCCCTTTTCTATAGAAAATTTGGCTCTTCTCTATAGAAACTTGGCTCTTTCCTATAGAAAATTTGGCTCTTTTCTATAAAAAATTTGGCTCTTTTCTATAGAAAATTTGCCTCTTTTCTATAGAAAATTTGCCTCTTTTCTATAGAAAATTTGCCTCTTTTCTATAGAAAATTTGCCTCTTTTCTATAGAAAATTTGCCTCTTTTCTATAGAAAATTTGCCTCTTTTCTATAGAAAATTTGCCTCTTTTCTATAGAAAATTTGCCTCTTTTCTATAGAAAATTTGCCTCTTTTCTATAGAAAATTTGCCTCTTTTCTATAGAAAATTTGCCTCTTTTCTATAGAAAATTTGCCTCTTTTCTATAGAAAATTTGCCTCTTTTCTATAGAAAATTTGCCTCTTTTCTATAGAAAATTTGCCTCTTTTCTATAGAAAATTTGCCTCTTTTCTATAGAAAATTTGCCTCTTTTCTATAGAAAATTTGCCTCTTTTCTATAGAAAATTTGCCTCTTTATTAGAATTTTCTATAGAAAATTTGGCTCTTTTCTATAGAAAATTTGGCTCTTTTCTATAGAAAATTTAGCTCTTTATTAGAATTTTCTATAGAAAATTTGGCTCTTTATTAAAGAGCGTTGTATTCCCTAATTGTGCTCTACAAAATTTTGCTTATACTGAATATTCTTGTAAACTTTGAAATAAAACAATTTGATTTATTTCTTCAATAAATCATTTAAAGTATAAACTGAATTTTGAAAATTAAAATAAATTTTCTAATTGCATGCCAAACAATTATGGCTATTTTTGCTTGTCATGAAGGTCGTTTTTTTAACAATTTCTTAAAATCAGAGAAAAAAGAAATAAATCCCATTAACAACAGTTTTTTTATTCATTCACTTCATAATTGGCCTCAGCAGGCAAACATTGGAAAAAAAGTTTCGTTTCCAAAAAAAAGGAATGAAAAAAGTTGAAAACAATTACAACTTTTAGTCAGCAAAACACGGAGGCTATTCAGCTAAAAAACCAAGTTAACTCTTATGAAACTTTTCCACCAAACACAACAATTAACCCATGGAAAGCTATATGAAGATCTCAGTAAGATTTTTATGGGATCCAAGATGAAGGACCAAAAAAAATAATAATAATTAAACAGGAAATTCCCGAAATCCTTTCAATGAGCTGTTATTAACAACGGTCTCATTTAAATCCCCTAAATGACCTGTTTAAGGGTTAATTCATATATTTAGTTCTAAGCAAAAATTATGAAGACCGATTGAGATTTTTTTTATTTCACCAAAAAATAAATTTTATAATTTATGAACTCTTTGTTGTACAATTTATGTACAAACCATAAGAGAGGATAAAGAGAGTGAGAAAAAAAGAATATAAACTATGAAACGACTATTTCGAAATCACAAGTATCAAATGTTAACATTTGCAACAGCAGCAACAACAACAACAACAACTAACACTAAAAATATATAAATTATAACATTCCTACGCCTGCATGATGGTTCCATCTACAATATTTCTTTTTTCATTTTTATATTTCTCTGTAATAATGGACTAACTGACTGTTGGTGGTACCATGATACCGAATGGTACGATATGGATAAAGGAAAATAAAAAAAGAAACCAAAATCGTCAGTTGGTTGGCTGGTTGATTGGTTGAATGAAGAAAAAAAAATGACTGAATAGTTTGCAATAACAGAATCATATTGAACTCAAAATGGGCTGAATAATGAGGAGAAGAAGACTGGAACCTAAACAGACCCATTTAGATGGTTGTAAACCAATCAGTCATTTAGTCTGACTGACTGGCACTTACAGCAATTGCAAATGGAAATTGCAAAACACTACAAACTAACCAAAATGTAATTTATAACGGCTATTAAATTGGAGATACCCTACATTCAGAATAGTAATATTAGTTAAGGATTTGGAAAAAAAGTTAAATTTTTTTAAAACTCTTTATATAAAAAATTGCACTTTTTATTAAAGAGCGTTAAATTTTCTACAGAAAATTACACACTTTATTAAAGAGCGTTAAATTTTCTATAGAAAATTACACTGTTTATTAAAGAGCGTTAAATTTTCTATAGAAAATTACACTGTTTATTAAAGAGCGTTAAATTTTCTATAGAAAATTACACTGTTTATTAAAGAGCGTTAAATTTTCTATAGAAAATTACACTGTTTATTAAAGAGCGTTAAATTTTCTATAGAAAATTACACTGTTTATTAAAGAGCGTTAAATTTTCTATAGAAAATTACACTGTTTATTAAAGAGCGTTAAATTTTCTATAGAAAATTACACACTTTATTAAAGAGCGTTAAATTTTCTATAGAAAATTACACACTTTATTAAAGAGCGTTAAATTTTCTATAGAAAATTACACACTTTATTAAAGAGCGTTAAATTTTCTATAGAAAATTACACACTTTATTAAAGAGCGTTAAATTTTCTATAGAAAATTACACTGTTTATTAAAGAGCGTTAAATTTTCTATAGAAAATTACACTGTTTATTAAAGAGCGTTAAATTTTCTATAGAAAATTACACTCTTTATTAAAGATCATTAAGTTTTCTATAAATTTTTATTAAATTTATTTATTATGACAAAGACTCGCCCTAATTGTACACGATTCCTTGTGGTTCCTATATTTAAGAACTATAATTTTGTTTTTTATGGACAAATTATCATTTTGTCTATTAGAAAAATATTTTCCATAAATTCATATTTTATTATTCACTTCATTTTTTCCATCAATATAAAATACAACATAAATTAGAATTTTACAGATGTTTTTGGTTTCTTTTCTGTATTTAATTCAAAAATATTTGTCTGAATTTATATAAAAATCCTGTTTTCAAAATATCCACCCTCTCCCCCCCCCCACAATAAATTTTTTGGCGCATTCAAAAGCAGGAAATGGAAGGAAACATTTATTTGTTGTCAATTTGATTGGATAGTTTTTGTTGTTGTTGTTATTGCTGTATTTTATTGTCAATTTTTGACAGAGAATTATATAGAAAAATTATTGATTTTATTTTAGCGTTTTTTCATTTTTTTATATTTTTATTTTTTGATATTTAAAAATGTTTATGATTTTTTATGAACGCAAACGTTCTAGTTTTTTTTATAAAATTAATTTATTTAAATCATATAAATATTAAAGAAACACTTTTAATTGAGACTGTAATTTTCTTTAAAAAAGGACTTCTTTTTAAGAGTGCAATTTTCTATAGAAAATTGTTTGCTTTTTATTTAAAAGTGCAATTTTCTATAGAAAATTGTTCGCTCTTTATTTAAGAGTGAAATTTTCTATAGAAAATTGTTCGCTCTTTATTTAAGAGTGAAATTTTCTATAGAAAATTGTTCGCTCTTTATTTAAGAGTGAAATTTTCTATAGAAAATTGTTCGCTCTTTATTTAAGAGTGAAATTTTCTATAGAAAATTGTTCGCTCTTTATTTAAGAGTGAAATTTTCTATAGAAAATTGTTCGCTCTTTATTTAAGAGTGAAATTTTCTATAGAAAATTGTTCGCTCTTTATTTAAGAGTGAAATTTTCTATAGAAAATTGTTCGCTCTTTATTTAAGAGTGAAATTTTCTATAGAAAATTGTTCGCTCTTTATTTAAGAGTGAAATTTTCTATAGAAAATTGTTCGCTCTTTATTTAAGAGTGAAATTTTCTTAGAAAATTGTTCGCTCTTTATTTAAGAGTGAAATTTTCTATAGAAAATTGTTCGCTCTTTATTTAAGAGTGAAATTTTCTATAGAAAATTGTTCGCTCTTTATTTAAGAGTGAAATTTTCTATAGAAAATTGTTCGCTCTTTATTTAAGAGTGAAATTTTCTATAGAAAATTGTTCGCTCTTTATTTAAGAGTGAAATTTTCTATAGAAAATTGTTCGCTCTTTATTTAAGAGTGAAATTTTCTATAGAAAATTGTTCGCTCTTTATTTAAGAGTGAAATTTTCTATAGAAAATTGTTCGCTCTTTATTTAAGAGTGAAATTTTCTATAGAAAATGTTTCGCTCTTTATATAAGAGTGAAATTTTCTATAGAAAATGTTTCGCTCTTTATATAAGAGTGCAATTTTCTATAGAAAATTGTTCGCTCCTTATTTTAGAGTGCAATTTTTTATAGAAAATTCTTCGCCCTTTATTTAAGAGTGCAATTTCACAGAAACCCCAGTCGACTCTAAAGCTCTTTAATCCATCAAATAATTCACGGTTAATTATTGAAATTAAAAATTCTTCTTTACATTTTATCAAAATAAAATAAGAGAGGGAGTAAAATATTCTCTAACCGATTTACAAATAAAAATTCTTGTTTGTTTTTAGGCCTCACAAAAATTAAATTTATTCTTGTATTCGGTTGATTGGCTGGGTCGTTTCGTTTTGGGAAAAAAGTAGTAATAAAGTTCATAAAATGTCTATTTATGCATTTTTTATTTAACTTTTTAACGGGGGTGGAATTTTGACTTAGTCCTCTATCGAAAGCAGGTGAAATAGCATGTGGGTGGTAAAGGTGATTCAGGGTGATTCGCTTAGGGTATGACAGATAATTGTAAATGTAAGTAAATTTATTCAAATACAATTTATACACGCAATCTTTATTAAAACATTCCACTTTAAGTGGTTTTTACTTTTGAAATATTTTTTTTTTACTTTTTTATTCTCTCTTTAAGTTAATTTCTTTAAAAAGAATTAATGGTGGGAGAAATGTTTTTTTCTGTTTTTGCATAAAATATAATGTATGGGAACCTTGAAAATGTCAATAAATCTTTAATAATCGTTTTAAATTTAATTGGAACATTTTTCTGTCTTTAATGAAGAGTGAAATTTTCTATAGAAAATTTAACGCTCTTTAATAAAGAGTGCAATTTTTCTATAGAAAATTCAACGCTCTTTAATGAAGAGCGTAATTTAAAATTTTAACGCTCTTCAATAAAGAGTGGACTTTTCTATAGAAAATTTAACGCTCTTTAATGAAGAGCGTAATTTTCTATAGAAAATTTAATGCTCTTTAATGAAGAGCTTAATTTTCTATAGAAAATTTAATGCTCTTTAATGAAGAGCTTAATTTTCTATAGAAAATTTAATGCTCTTTAATGAAGAGCTTAATTTTCTATAGAAAATTTAATGCTCTTTAATGAAGAGCTTAATTTTCTATAGAAAATTTAATGCTCTTTAATGAAGAGCTTAATTTTCTATAGAAAATTTAATGCTCTTTAATGAAAAGCGTAATTTTCTATAGAAAATTTAATGCTCTTTAATGAAGAGCGTAATTTTCTATAGAAAATTTAATGCTCTTTAATGAAGAGTGTAATTTTCTATAGAAAATTTAGTGCTCCTTAATGAAGAGTGGAATTTTCTATAGAAAATTTAACGCTCCCTAATGAAGAGCGTAATTTTCTTAGCCAATTGAACACTCAGCTATTCCGATTTTTGTTGCTATTGCTCTTTAAGGAGCAAATTTTTGTACCTCCTTATTTTGTCATATTTTCTCTAAGACGTAATTTTTGTTCGTCTGTAAGTTCCCATTTACTTTATTAGAGTCATTCGTATTTCGTATTTAGTTATATTTTCCATAATGATGGTAATAAAAGCAATTAATATTATTTTCCATTTCTCTTTTCCTCTTTTATTTTCAGGTTATGACAAAACGTTTAGCGATTCACATTTAATCGTGAACAATTTAGGGAGGAAGAATGGGTGAGTACGAAATGACTTTAATTTTTAGGGTTGTAATCATATAATGATATGTGTGTGTGTGTGTATAAATATAATGCTGACGTAGTAACTTGTCAGTCAGTCAAACAGTCAGTGCGTCTGACAATGAACAGGTAGTTGTTGTTAAACTTTTCTGTTTGTAATTTGGAAGAAAATTCTTTAAGTTTCGATAAAAGGAAAATATAGTTTTTTTCACAAAAACGCCACGTGACGTTTGAATATCGACAAATTTGTATAAAATTTATTCGGGCAATTTACCACTTTTTCCCCTTTAATTACGCTTGAATTGTTTTCTGTTCTTTAGATGGATCAGGTGTCACATGTTTCCTATATACACGAGTACATTGATATCAGTTATATTGATACCTTGATCGCTTCCAACAGACCATGTGTTGTTGTAGATAAAAAATTTAAACGGATATTAATGTTCATTCGTGTTCTCTGATAAATTTCCTTTTATGACCATTTCATGTCTTTTCCGGTTAATTTTATACGTTTTATTTGTTTTTACCATTTAATGGGGTGTTAAACATGTTTGAATAGTTAGAATAGATTATGATCATTTAGTGATGATTATTGACCAGAGGGGAGGATCTTAAATATCATCACTATTATGAGTGTTTTAAGAATAATTATGGGTTTAATTTTGAAATGTTCTTGAAAGGAGGAGTTCAATTATTATAAAGTTATTATGACATTAAGAATGTAATGTAAATTCTTTCAGAAAATTATCAAGAAATACAAAAAGTACCACAAAATGTTTTATATAACAAGGAATTCGAAAAATACCATCAGGTGATCTAAAACGTACATACAATATGTACATGATTCCATATAGAAAATTTAAGAAAAGTACCACATAATGTTGTCTATTTGTTTTTCATCCATTTAGGAATATATAGAAACCAAAAGGTACCAATGCACCTCATTTTACTTTTGTCCGAGAAAAGCACCTTTAAACTTGATATTTTAAAAGAATCAAACAATTCAAACTCTTAAAATATATTTTCTTTAAAAAATAGTACCTGATTTTAACTTCAATTTGATATTATTCCAATACTATTAATTAAAGCTTTTTTCTCAATAAGTAGTAATTTTCCTTTTTACCCGCTTTTTGGCACTTTTTTCCGACTCAAATTTAGTTCTTTTAATTATAAATTATTACAAATTATATTCATAAAAGTACCAAAAATAAGTACGATTTTTGCCCTTTAAATTTGTAAAAAGTACCAAATTTATTTTTTTTTAAATTTTCGAATGTAATCAGAATTTAATTTCTATGTGACCTGATTAAAAAACAGTTTTTACTCCCTTTTCCCGAAATAGACCGCATTTCAAAAAGTACCAAACACATATTGGACCAATTTTTTTTAAGAAAGAAGATTAGTACTGAATTTTTTATATCTGTTTAGGTGGTAACGGATTTTATGCTTTTTCGACCCCATAAACATTGAATTTCTTTCTAAAAATAATTCCGTTTCAGAGGATCTATTTGGAGGGAGGGAAATCCGCATTCCAAATTTCCGTTTAGGCAGTGGCATTTAAAAAAAACTAAAATCAGGCAAAAAATAGCATAGATTTGGAATTAATATGTGTGACAAATTTTACGAATGTTGCTTCATATTTTACTATATATTCATATATTATATATTAGATCTCCCGAAATAAAATTATAATTTAATTTATTTTCTTTTTATTAAATTATTTTTTTAATTTTTAAAATCGAAAAAACATTACAAGTTCCGGAAAGAACTTGTAATTTGTCGTCTGTCGTCTCTAATGTATTATTGATCGATTCTGAAATAATTAAAAAAAGCTGAAAAAAACAACAACAAAGTAGCTCTTGTCTCAATAATTAAATCAGTATTCAAAACTGTTAGATAAGACACAAAATTCCTTTCATGTAAGTGTTTACAATTCTCCAACTATATTTTGATTACAACAAACAAACTTTGTTCATATAAATATATCTTAAACTAAATCTTTATCATAATATGTTTCCAGTGTTATTTTCAAATAAATTATTGATATGAATATAATTAACTTAATTTTGTTTATGAAAGCATAAGGCATTTTATTATAATCATTATATAGTTGTGACATTAATTTAATCATATAAATGATTGCACATGAATATTAAAGTAATGAAATTTTATACCATTTTTATGTATGTACACCTGAAATCTTTCTGGATTTTTGTTTAAAACATTATGGGTGTTTGGATATGTTTATCATACCATGAATACTTTTATCATAATATGATTATTCGCCTTAGACTTTTATAATTGGCTTATGATTAGAGTAAATATAAATTACTTTTATTACAAATCGAAATTTGAATTTGTGAACGGTACAGTCGTATTCTTTCATTTATTTAAACTGATTCATTTCTTAACCATATTATGATTAAGCTCATTATATAATATCATTATATAATTTTTGCTTGACTATCGTATTTTTAACTCTAAATCCAAATAATCAAATAAATGTTTTAATTATTATAACCTTCACTTGACTAGGTCAAAAGGGTATATATAAGTTTGTCATTCCTTTCCGACTTAGACCCCCAAAAGTATATATATTATATATCTGAATCGGTAGGAAAAATGAAATTGATTGAGCTTTGTCCGTCTCTCCATCCATCCATGTATCGGTTGAAATCGCGTTTATATAAATAGTTAACATATATGACATCTATATCAAATGATGGGAAATACTTTCGAGAATTTTGCTATTGAAATTCAGAGGAATTGATGCATAAATGGTTCAGATATTAGCAAAAAACTGATGGTACCTTAAATTTTGCGGGTTTTTTCCATTTTTTGAAGAATCTACAAGTGTTAGAAGACATGAAATGAATCGCAACATAAGTTTCTGAGTTATAGGCAGAATCATAGTTTCCTCTATTTTGAACCCCCTATGAAACCTATGAACTTGGTTACGGCACTATTTAAATATATAAATTTTTTCCCGAATTTAATGTTTTTCATTTTTCAAAATCAGTTCCTAAACTACCGAAATATGGTTAATTCTTTCTTTAAAAATTTAGTCCCACGTGGTTGTTGTAGTTTAGAACCTTAGGAAAACAATAACAACGTTTAAAGTAATGTTTTTGAGATTTTGGCCATTCTATTAATGCTAGAAACTAAATTGTTTTACTAATGTGACAGAAATATTTTTGTGAATTTTTCATTTGAAGACATAAACTCAATTAAGCCATTAGTTTCCAAGATATGGGCGAAAACTTATTCTAACGCTCCTGGGGCAGCTACGGATCTCGTTGTCAGGCAGAAAAATTATTAATTTTTTTCTAGAATTTTGCTTTTTTTCAATTTTCAAATCTGTTCATAAGTTGCCGAGATATAAACAATTCTTTATTTTCCTTGTGATTGTTGTTGTTGTTGGATATAGTATTGAAAACAACAACAATGTAAGGCAAAGTAATGTTTTCGACTTTTAGAGCGTTATATTTAAGCTGGAGACATAAAACAAGCACATCGAAAATAATTAGGAGAACTTTTGAGTTGAAAACATCACAGTAATCGGTCCATTAGTTTCCGATTTTTAAGCAAAAAACGCTTTATCCGACAAATTGAACCTCCTATGGGATAAATGAACAAAATTTTAATGCAGAAAAATAATAAATTTTTTCCTGAATTTTCGAAACCGGTCCATAAATAGCCGAGTTATTTATTACTTTTATATTTACACAGGTATTGTTTTAGTGAAAGTGAAAACTTCTCGTGATTTGAATAAAATTTTGCATGCATATTGGATGATCTAGAGAATCTATGTTGACTCATACAAAAAGGCCGTCATTTTCTACTTCTTCTACAAGTTATGATATTATGAAATCATATTTATAACAGGGACTTAAGGTTAAATGTTAAGTCTGTTACTTAAAAAAATCCATATAAACAAAGGTGAAGGGTATTAAAATATTCGGCACAGCCGAATTTAACACTTTAATTTGTTTTTTTATTATTAATATTTCCTTAGTATTTGTATTTAATTCCCTTTTCTTAAACTAATAAGTTTTGCAAACAAAATTTTTGTATTTGACATTAATTTATTAGCAACTTGTTGCTAAACAAAGTTTAAACAAAAAACATGTTTAGTTAAAATTCCTTAAAACCTTGTAAAAGAGCAACAAGAGCAACAATAATTTTCTAAGTTTAGACAAAAACAACTTAATTGAATTCTGAAAGTCATAAATTATTTGCAACAACAACTTTAACACATGTGTTTACACAAAAAAACAAAAATAATAACAAATAATTGTTGTAATTGTTATCCTAACAACCGTTGCAACAACAAATATTTGAAAACAAATTTTAAACAACAACAACAACATAAACAAAATCTCCTTAATCCTAAATCTTAAAAAATATTTTTATTTCATCAATAAAAATAAATCGTAAAACAAAATGGCGTTTGTTTTTGAATTTTACTTACGATATCCATTGATAAATGCCGGACACTGTCAATTCACCCTTATCCTCAAGGGCGTATTCTATGAGTTCCGTGTATGTGAATGGTGGTTTTTTAGGCCTTCAAACACAATTTATGATGAGATGAGATTTTGTGGTTGTGGTTTGTAGTTCAAATTGTATGTCCATCATCATCATCATCCCCCATAAAGATAAATACAGGGTGTTATTGGTGTTGTAATGCCAAAGGTGGTGGTCACAAGGGGGTTGGAATAGAAATTAAAGGGAGAAATATAATTAAAGTCTTAATGAAATATATTTTTATGTAAATTTTAAACAAATAAATCATGAAATTACGAAAATTAATAATTTCCAATGATAATTTGAAATTCAATAAAAATGAAATCTTTTTTTATAAAAATTTTGAATTAAATTTTTTTTTAATTTTACAGAAAATGTGAATTTTTTAATGAAAATTTAAATTTGTAGTAAAAAATTCAATTCAAAAATCTGAATTTTTCAATTCAATTGGAAAATTTTAATATTTTTCTTTAGTGAAAATATTTTTTTTTTTGTGAAAATTTCGACTTTTTAGTAAAAACTTAGATTTTTTAAAACTTTTTTTGGAGAACTTTAATCGAATTTGTGAATTATTGAATTATTTTTAGAGAATTTTTTCAATGAAATATTTTAAATGAATTTTTCCAAAGGAAAATTTTAAAGAAATTTTTTCAAACGACTGAGTTTTTTCAGTGAAAAATGTTAGTGAATTTTTTCCATGTTAGTGAATTTTTTCGGTGAAACAATTTTAGTGAATTTTTTCAGTGAAACAAAAATTTGGTAAATTTTAAAGTTTTATTTTAATGAAATTTGGTGAATTTTTGCAGTGAAAATTGTAAGTGAATTTTTTAACTAAAAAATTAACGAAATTTTTTAATTGTTTTATTTAGTGAAAAAATTTAGTGAATTTTTCAGTGAAAAAATTTTAGTAAAATTTTTCAGTGGAAATATTTTAGCGAATTTTTTTCAGTGGAAATATTTTAGTGAATTTTTCAGTGAAAAAATTTTTCAGTGGAAATATTTTAGCGAATTTTTTTCAGTGGAATATTTTATTGGAAATATTTATATATAATATTTTAGGGAAACAAATATAATTGTAATAATTTTTTGAAACAAAAATTCCTAATGAAATTTTTTCACAGAAAAATTTTTAGTGAAATTTTTTCAGAGAAAAATTTTTAGTGAAATTTTTTCAGAAAAAAATTTTAGTGAAATTTTTCACAGAAAAATTTTTAGTGAAATTTTTTCAGAGAAAAATTTCTAGTGAAATTTTTTCACAGACAAATTTTAGTGAAATTTTTTCAGAGAAAAATTTTTTGTGAAATTTTTTTCAGAGAAAAATTTTTAGTGAAATTTTTTCAGAGAAAATTTTAGTGAAATTTTTTCAGAGAAAATTTTTAGTGAAATTTTTTTCAGAGAAAAATTTTTGTGAAATTTTTCAGAGAAAAATTTTTAGTGAAATTTTTTCAGAGAAAAATTTTTAGTGAAATTTTTTCAGAGAAAAATTTTTAGTGAAATTTTTTCAGAGAAAAATTTTTAGTGAAATTTTTTCAGAGAAAAATTTCTGGCGAATTTTTTCAGAGAAAAATTTCTGGCGAATTTTTTTTCAGAGAAAAATTTCTGGCGAATTTTTTTTTTTAATTTTTTCAGAGAAAAATTTTTAGCGATTTTTTTTCAGAGAAAAATTTTTAGCGATTTTTTTTTAGAGAAAATTTTTAGTAAAATTTTTTTTATAGAAAAATTTCTAGTGAAACTTTTTCAGTACAAAATTTCTAGTAAAACTTTTTTAGAGAAAATTTTTTGTTCGGAATTTTTTAGAAAAAATTGTTTGTGCATTTTTGCAGTGCAAAAAATAGTGACTTTTTAAGGAAGACAATTTTGAGATTTTAGAAAAGTGTTAAGAGAATTTTTGAAATAAAACAACTTTTTTCATAATTTTATTTGAACTGTTTTTCAATTATGTTATGTTTGCTGTAAATATTAAATATGTTTGTAACAAAAATCTATTTGATGACATTTTATCATAATATGTTTGTTATAAACCATATTATTATTTAATGATTTATTGAATCATGTTATCGCTATAATCATAATATTATATATGACATTATTGTAATCACATAAATGATTGTTGTGAATGTTTTTCAAATAGGTTATGATTGCAGCAAACATATAATAGTTGTGATATAAATCAAAATTAAATTACAAATTAATCATTAGCATCAAAATACTTACGCCCGATGTGAAGATTCTTCAATTACAACATTTTCCGCCACAATCATATCATTGCCATCCAATTCCGAGGTTACCTCCATAACTAATTCCTCAAATTTTTTACCCGTTTTATTACCACTTTTCGGAGATTTTGAACGTTCTGACATTAAGGAACCATTAAGATAATTTTGTGTAGATTTACCCGTTGACACAGACGTAGAATTCGAGGAACAATAAGTTGTCGAATTATTATTTATATTATAATTGGAATTATTTGAAGATTTAACCGATTTAACATTCGAATTCATATTCGCCACATCGGGATTTAAATGTGGAAATTCATCGAATTTAAAATTCAATAACCATGAAAGATTTTTATCCTCAAAATCACAATCTTGTTCCAAACTATCGTTCACAAACGGGGTGGACGAGGAGGACGATGAGGAGGAGGAGGAGGTTGAAGAAGTTGTTGGTAATGAGGAGGATAGATTTGTGTTAAGACGTTTTGGAGTGGAAATATTAGAGTTTGGCTGATTAAACGGTTTTGAGGGAACTAGAAATTGTGTTGTTTGTGTTTGAAGATTTGAGGCAGAATTTCCATTTTCATTTAGACTTGAGGGGAGAGTATGACTTTTTAAATTCACTGTCGGATTTAATTGAGAAATTTCCGTTTGCAGACTGGAATTATAACGATGATCTAATTCCAATAAATCGGAGGCCTGCCATTGTTCCCCATTCTCATCTTCGTATTCCACATTCGAACTAACACACACTGTAGAGGGGGTAGTAAATGAAGGCTGATCCGTTAAGACTGTATCGGTTATATTATTTACGGAAACTGGCACGATTAAATTGGCATCATATTCAAAGAGATCATTTATGAAGGAACTATTTGCAATAATATTAAAAGTTCCCGAATTATGTTCTTGGGATTCTGAATTATTATTGTTGGTATTAATTTGTGATTCGGAAGTTTTATAGTCAGAGTCATTGTGATTAAAATTTGTTAACGAATTCACATAATTCGATTCTCCCGTTTGGGGTTCTATATGACGTTTTTTCCAATTATTATTTGTGATTTGTGATGCATTTGAATCGAAATCTGTATTACAAGAGTTAGAGTTGACCGTTAGAGGATGTTGCTCTAGTTGTTGTTGTTGTTGATGATGTTCGGAATATTTGCGTTTTAGAAAATTTGTGTACTCATTTTCCCCTGGTGAGGCAGGGGAATTTATAGCACCGTTGGAAACGGGCATATTTAAAATCATTTTTTATTTCTTTATTATTTTTTTGAATTCACAAATTATTTTTGGAAGTTTTTTTTTTTGAAGTTTTCAAATTTCTTAATTAAAAATATTTCAACACTTTACAACACTAATTTTTCTAATAAAAAAAATTCTTTCTATTTAAACGTTTCTTTAACCGTTTAATTTCCAAAAGTGAATGTTTTCCGCACCGCAGTTTTATTTCAACTAAATTTTCTTCTAACTTGTCTTTTGGAAAACCCCAAAATAAAAATTTTATTTCTTTTTTAATTTCCATTATTTTTTCAATTTTTCATTTTCAATTTTGCGCATTTCACATTTTTCTCTTTGAAAACTCTTTTCGCTAAATAACGTTTATAAAAAAACGTTTAGTGGAAAAGAGACAAAACTAATTTATTGAACCTGTTTTATGCTTGGTCGCACTTTGCTGCTTTATTCTCTTGTTTTTGTAATAAAACTCTCAAATGGCATTAGAGAAGTTTAGTTTTTGAGTAAAATATACATACACAGAAACCATATGGTCCTTAAATTCCTTATTGAAATGCACTTTCCCTTTACAGGGTGTTGCTGAACCAATGAACCTTATAATTTATGTCTATTTAACGGGAGTCCTTTTTTCACTCTTTTTTTATTTTTATAATTCCAAAATGACCATTTGGGTTTCTTTCTAAATCCTTTTCAACTCAGAACAGGTGTGTTCTCCTTTACTTTTCTAAACGGGATTCATTTGTCAATCATTTTTTGATACGAATTTGTGATTGTCATTTAGAAATTTGGTTTTTAATGTTATTAGGGGATTCTTTTTTCTACTATTAAACGGTTTTATTTTATTTGAATTGTTCTTTTTTATTTGGGTTTTAAAAAAAATTTAATAAATGCTAAATTTGGAATTTTCGGAAAAAATCCCCCTTTTTGGGGTTCGAATTTAGCACTTCGATTTATTTTCTTTAAGAACAAAGTTATGTAACAATCACTTATGATATTTTATAGGGAATTTTGGTAAAATTTGCATAAACCAGTTCCGAAATAATGATTTTAAAAAATTCCCATTTTTCCATACGCAAATACCCATAATCCCAAAATCGTTAAAAACACGTTTAAAACCTTCTATTTACCCGAAGGCTTCATATAACCCTAAAATACAGTATCCATTACAAAAATCACCTCAAAAGTCATGAATCTCTCACAAATACATGTTATGCAAGCAAAAAAAACTTAGAATTAAATTACTGAAAGGGTTGTTCCATAATTGTTTATGCCTGCATTATAGTGTAGGGATTTGTAAACTACATCTTAAACGACAATTATACCTTTACTTGTTTTACTTTCAAGCGAGTATTGCAAACGTCAAAAAAAAGCATTCAGAAATAAACATGATTGTGAGCAACATATCATGATTGCAGCTACACATAACTATGGTTCTGTCAAAATCATCTTATGGCCAATAACAAGATTTTTTTAAATGACACAACCATGTTTTTTCTCAACATGAATAAAATTTACACGGTAAATGATCCGATCAGAGTCATATTCATAAGTTCATAGAAACTTCTCTTGAGATTTTTATATTTTCATGAGGAATATTTTTATAACTCAAATATGGGTCCTGAAGTAATTTATTGCCTCCGGAATTTTCTCATATTATTTTTTTTCAATTTATAGTCAAGTTTAGTATATAACAAGTAAGAATGCTATATTCGGCTATGCCAAATCTTCAATACCCTCCACCAAGGTGAAGGGAAGGGGCCTTATATGGGAGCTACAGCAAAATATGGACTAAGATTGTTCATATTTATAATATATTTTGATTATAGTTATAAAAATCATTGCGCTAAATTTTAATGGAATTGATCTTTATTTAAATGTTTTATAAACTCAAACCTGTATTCCGGGAAAGCTCTTTATAAGGGAGCTATAGGAAAATATGGACCCATAAAGGGTAAATTTATATCTTCAGAACAGTTAGCAAAATAATTGTGTCGAATTTCAATAGAATTTGTCTTTATTTACTCGTTTTATAAGCTAAAAACTGTTTTCCGGGAAGTGGCCCGATATGGAAGCTACATCAAAATATGGACCGAGATTGTTCTAATTAAAATATACATTAAAAATAATTAAAAAATACATTGTACCGAGTTCCAATGGAATTAGCTTTTATTTGATTGTTTTATAAGCTCAAAACGGTTTTCCGGGAAAGGGGGTTATAAGGGAACTATATCAAAATATAGACCCATGTTAATAAAATTTATAAAATATTTTTAAAATAGTTAAAAAATTAATTGTGACAAATTTCAATAGAAATGGTTCAAATTTAAAAATTTTATAAGCTACAAATCATATTCCGGGAAGGGGCCTTATATGAGAGCTGGGTCAATTAATATTCCCAGAACAATATGACTTCTTTGGATTTATTATTGTATCAAAATAAGTATATGTGACAAATTTCAGTAAATTATCTTAAAAATTGCGGCCCATATGACACAAAGAGTTTGGGGTGTATCAAAATTTTGCATATTATAGCCTATAACTTTTTTCTTGTTAATCAGATTTTGATGATCTTTTGCACGATGATGGAGCACGTACAGTTGTATGCTAAAATTAATTTTTTCTTTAAGTCCAATAACATTTTTAGAAGAAATCAGAAAGTTTTTTTTCGGAATTTTGAGGTTGTTTCAGATATCGGATTATAACTTTTTGTTTATAAACCGATATAGCTGGTTTTAAATAGCAAACTGCTTAGGACAATAACAAACGATGTGGCCAAATTTCATTATTATAGGCGTGAGAATGTTTCCAACAGATAGACAGACGGACGGACATAGCTAAATCGACTCAGTTTTTGATTTGATGCAATAATATATATACATTGTAGGGTCTGAGATGATTCCTTCTTGGCGTTACACACTGAATGACAAACTTAGGGTGGTGGAGGGTATAAAAAAATTCATCATCATACGAAGCCTTGAACAGAATTTAGAAAATTTTGATCTCCAAAAATTATTCTGTGTTAATGGATCCCGAAAAAGTTTCAAATTTTAAAACTATTTTTATACTCATCACGACAAGTGACTTGTTATTCCTATCAACTAGATATATTCTTGTATCAACATAAAACCTGATTCGATTTAGCTTTGTCCATCGGTCTGATTTTGGTAATCTCACAGCCAAACTGCTTGTCAGGGTCTCAATTAAATTTGAAGCCATTTAAAACCAGCAAAATTGGTTTAGTTCCTAAAGTGCTAAAGACCGATATCTGTGTTGAACTCGCAATTCTTGTGAAACCTTTTGACAATTTTCTACAAAAAGTCTATATGATCAAAAATCCTTAAAAATCGATTCAGTTTAGAAAATGTTATAGCCAAAAATGTCAGAAACTTTACGAAAGTCATTATATGTTCTACAGCTGCATAATGTCTCCCAACATAACATTTGAGAAATAATTGTGCAAATCTTGAACCGTTAAAGATATTACACGATTGGGCTATGAAAAATAGCTAAATTTGGCTATAGAAAGTCTAAGTTTAGGTTGGTTTTTCAGACCAAATATAAACTTCTCACACAAGTATTTGGTATCGCTTAAACTTAAACTTGAAGATTAATTAAGAAAAAATATAAAATTTATATTAATAATTTAATAAAATTGGAAAAAATAACGATATTATTTTTTGAGTTAAAACTTAATTTCGATTTAAATCCCTGAAACCATAAAATTTAAGAATATACAAGGACTCTCTACATACAAAATTTCGTTTATCCTGGTTCAGAAATTAATATTTAACAAATATTTAAAAAAATTAATATACCCGAGACGGGCAAATTTGGAGGGTCCTCAACAAAGCCTCTAAATCAAATAGGGGTCTGTACTTTACCAAATCAACTCGAAAACATCTTAACTCGAAAAAACTTGAAATTTCATTAAAATATCTCTAACGCTTCAAAAATTACAGAATTATAGTCCAAAACACTCGATTGTATTAAGAAAAATAACTTATTTTTGTCTTAAAATTTTATTCTAAAAATACGAATACTTTCTTAAACTATTTTTATTATGATTCGGAAGGAAAAAAAAACTCTCCTTAAGCATGTGGTGACCAATGATCCCATTCCTGTATTTCATTATATAAAATTAAACCTGGACTTTTCGTAGATGACACTTGTGAGGCAGCAAATAATTCATAATTGGGATCTAATTCACCATTCTTAACGCCACATTCTAAAAGTTTTTTGGCAGCATCTAAAGCCATTTGTGTGGGTAATTTAGCTGAAATGAAATAAATCGGAAAATATTTCTCTGTTCGATCAGATGAATACAATAAAAATAATGGGTGTGTGTGTGTGTGTTCTTACCACTAAAATTGCCTATAAAAGCAATACCAGTGCCATTGGCATTATAGCCATATGTATGAGCACCTGCTACCCGCCAACCCGTACCCTCGTATACTAAACCATCGTTACCAATTAAGAAACTAAAAATAAAATTTTGAAAAAATAAATCAAAAAATAAAAAAAACTATAACTGATAACATCAACTCTCTTCTTCCCTCTCCCCTCCCGCAAGGGGATTTTTTTTTTTTTGGTCTATTATCTCGTTTTTGAAATTCTAGAAATGAGTGCGTAATTGTTTCATGTCACACATACTCACTTGTAACCGATATCATTATATTCCAAATCATTCATATGATAATTTTGCATATTTTGTAAAATCTCAGAACATTTTAAAAATGTTGTACATTCACGTGTCACTGTATGATGTATGATCACATATTTAATGGGTATTGGACGATAATCCACAATCTGACTTAATTGTCCACCCCATTGTCTTTTCAGCTTTATTTGTGGACAATCGTCTTTGGCTTTCTTAGCAAAAACAAAATAACTTAAACAAATTATGGTTAAAACACAAAATAATTTTTTATACATTTTCACGAACCGCAATCACTCGATCAGTTTGAGTTCTTGTTAAAAACTAAGTTTTGTTTTAAGCGGTTTTTGTATTTTATAGGAAATAATGTTGCTGGGTTTTTTTCGCGCGATCGCGTTTTCAATTTACTCAAAAAGAATAAAAAGAATAAATTGCTAAGAAATGCTCTTTCATTGATGATCATTCATTTGAAAACAAATATTTTTTGTTCGCTTTTTATGTCTCTTTGTTTGGCGTATCTCATTCTAGTGATGAGTTTAGGGTACAAAATATGGGAATTATATTAAAGTACTTTTCAACAGTAGTTTTAATTTCAATGATCGTAATCCAAATAAAATTTTGATCACTATCGCTCAGTGTGTCCAAATCGCTTAAAGAAGCATTGTTTAGGGTGAATATTTGAACCAAGTTATTTGGTATCTATGAAAACGTAAGAACTCGATTTTTTAAGAAAAAGTATATCAAATGTCATTTGATGTCTGGAATTTAAGAAAAACGTTTTAATAACGCTTTCTGTCATTTTGCTCGAACAGGTAGTTCATCCCTCGTTCTGACACTATTTTATGCTCTTCAATTCTCTTTTAAGAAAAACTCAATATCTCTCTACTTTCCTTAGTTCCCGGCAGTTTGATGCACCATTTAAGGGCTTGTTTACTATAGTGATAGAATGCAGAGTCAGGCCAAAGGTCAGCGGACACTTTTTGAAGTCTTAGGAATGAAAGTAGAACTTTTTTTGGTAAACATTCCTTGATGTAAATTTCGATATTTATAGAGCCCTTTCTAAGAAATGATTGCCTTCTTTTGTCGCATCTTCATATTGTTTGTCATATCAAAAAAATTGTGAGAAATTTTAACTGCTTTTAGGTCCTAAACTTTTCCTCCTAAACATTGCCTCGAGCATCGGCAACATAAATTTGTTGATCAGGAAGTTAAATAAAATCTGCCAGTACATTCGTTTCGTCATCCATTTTGCAGCAAGAATATTTTTAGAAAACTTGAGTTCAATTTCCGTGCTCTGTTTTTGCCCCCTAATTCTTTAGCAGCGTTCCTGACAGGAATATTTTGTGACTTATATGTTTTGAACCTGCATTAGATTCATTTTTACCAAAATTCGGCTGGCTTACGGGCTGATTCATCGGTTTTGGGGCTTTTGAAAATTATTTAATTTTTTGCTTTTAGAAACATCATGTGGAACCAGATTATCTAGCAACGAACAAGTTCTCCTGTACTATTTAATGAAATCAAAGTCGAATTTGAACACGATCATACAGTGTGACCAAATCGCTAAAGAAAGCGTAGTTTAGGTTGGATTTTCAGTCAAGTTATGAACTTCTAACACAAAGTATTTATGAAAGCGTTGGTACCTGAAGATTCACAATTTTTAAGAAAAGTAGGTGAATGAAATTTGTTTTGAAAATCACACGATACAGACGAATCTGTTCATGAATCTCCATCCGAATAAATCACATTACAAAATTTGAGTTTATTTAATGAAATGATTTCCATTCTACACTGTAACTTTTGAAACGTTTGAGATATTCGATAAAATTTCACATGGTTAGAGGTGAAGTGTTTTGGAGTTGATCTATATGCCAGATCCCCCCATTAAATTCTAAAAAATATTGATGCAATAACAATATAACTATATGAATCCATTAAAAAGTTTATAATTTAAATTTCGAACTTTGAAAAAAATCTAATTTTTTTCGGTTTTTTTCCAAAAAAGGTGGCAACATTTATTCACATATTAAACCATTTTTTGGTTTTAAACTTTATAAATAAATCTTAATGGAAATGTATGTAAACTGAACTCCGATCAGCTCAGGGAAAAGATCTGTTCATAAGGCCCAATTCAAATTGGTCAATTTGTAAAAGAAATTTGAACTTTTTTTGGCATGATCTCATATAGTTCCATATATAAGATAAATATCCAAATAGGATTTTATTCCGGAGGACTATTTTAATGACAGAGTGATTACTTCAATGAAAACAGTCAAATTTTTAAAGGTGATTTATACGGATTGGGATTTTGGCTATTTCTGCATGGAGAAATAGGAATCTTTTTAAATATCTGTTTCATGGACTGATATGTAAATATATATCATTCTGAAATTTCAAATTAATATTGTTAATCGTTTCCGTTTTATTAAAGTTTAAAGATGAATTTTATTTTTCGAAAATTGCATAAATTTGAAATTTGAAGTTATTTTGAGTGTATTAAAGAACAAACCGAAAACCGGTTATCCGGTTTTTGGCATTTCACAAAATCGACCGGTTTCGAATAATTTTCTATTTTAGAATTTTTTGACATGCCGACTTTTTCAGTCGGTTAACCGGTTTTTAATCGAAGTCACTAAAAACTTTTCACTATTATATTAAGCTTCATTTCTGCTTATACCGCCATGACACCTTGAGTAAATATATAAAATTTTTCATTCCGTATGTTACACGAGCAAAGTATTGTATGCATTCTTATACATCACTTTCTGAATCGATAATGGATTTAAATAAAGCCAATGGTATCTCGACTCATTATTTTAAATACGATACCGAAAACGACTAATAAAAATACTTTGATATTTCACTCATTTAGGTCATTATACAGTGTAAGAAATATTTGATGAAGTTTGTTAGAAATGATTATTTTTGATAAGGAACCATTATTTTTTTTACTTCATTTCCTATAAAAGTCATTACATGATAAATGTTTTTATTTGGTTGAACTTTAGATTTCTATTAAATTATATTTTTTTTCAAACAAAACCCGGTTGTTTAACATAAAACCGTATTCGAAACCGTTTTTTTTTTTTTTTTTTTGAAAATCTCCTTTTTCAAATAACTTGAAATCCAATTTTCTTAAAATGTCGCTTTCAGCTCTGACCATTAATAATCATTAACGTATCTCTAATGGTTTCAAAATTTACTATATTATTTTCAAAATAATTCGATTTGATGCACATGGTGCATAATTAAATCGGATCAGATTTTGATCTGAGATGTTTTCTTCTCGGTATTTAATTTCAATGGAAAAAACAAGTGGGGATGTTTTAATCGGTGAAGCCCGACACCACAATCTTGATTATGATAGTAATAGAAATTATGAAAAATTAATAAATGACCCTCGTATAATTTGATTTTGTTATTATACTTAACAGTAAATTATTGCGACGCTAATATTTATGTAAAATTTATACGTTTTTAAATGAATTATGCTGGAGGGTTTTATATAGGAGCTATAAGAAATTATGAGCTGACCCTCGTATAATTTTGCACAAGGGTTTTTACTTGTATTTATTTTAACGTGACCAGTAATTATTACAATAACAACGTATGTTTGAGATTTATGGCCTTAAAAAGGACATTTGGAAGGGGGTTTGTATAGGGACCTATGAGAAATAATGGACCGACCCTCGCATATTTTGGCACATCATTTTAGAATATTATAAGACTAAATTATTCCAATTTTCGTTGAATTTTATGTTTAGGACTTTCATGACCTCAAAACCCCATTCCGGGAGGAACATTTATATAGGAGATACCTGTAATATTGGACCAAATATGGCCAATTTCAATAGGTTTCGTCCTTAAGTCAAAATAATAATATATACCAAATGAGATATCTCCAAAAATTGCGATCTGTAGACTGTTCATAACGTTTGCATGGACAGACAGACGGACGGACGGACATCGTTAAATCGTCTCGGAAAGTGATTCCGAGTCGAACGGTATACTTAAAGGTATAACAAGGGGAAACAAAATTTTTTTTGCATGTTACAAAAACATTAACACAAACGCATAATACCAATACACCTCTGTGGTGGTGTAGGGTATAAATATATTTTTATAAAAAATTAACACTATTTATACCGATTAGGATTTCAGACATTTCAGAATAAAATATTGAGATTTTTTAATTATTAATTCTAGTAAAAGATGTTGCACACTAATCTGAAATTCAAAATTTAATTCTATTTGATGAAAATTAATTAAACAAAATCATTTAATATCGATGAGTCAAATTAATTGGCCGATTAAATTTCCCAATTAATGTTTCGTCATATTAAATTGATTCGTACTAATTTTCTTAGAACATTTGACGTACTTTTTTTTCGCTAAACAATAAACCAGCATTCAATCAGTTAAAAATAAAACAAATAAAATTTAATTCATTAATTTGTTTCACTTAATGCACACACGATCAGTTGCTTCCTAAGATGACTTTAACTGAATCATCAATTAGAAACGCGTTTACTCTTAGAATTAACTCTTTAAACCATGTCCGTAGCAGGTGAATCCCCTGCAAAGATAAAGTGTTTTTTTTTAATAATGAAAATAAAAAAGAGATAAAAGTTAATGAAAAAAATTCTCTTTTAATTAATTGAATGCAAAAAATTGTGGTTAATTCTTTGAAAAACACTGCACTGCGGGATATTTAACTCGTAAATATTTCCATTAATTTATAAATTAAATACAAAATACGTTTTTGAAAAAATCAAAATAAAAATTGTAAAATTTTGATTAAATGTTAAAATTTGAAAAATCTAGATTTCGGCAGTAACTGTTAATTTGACATCAGTTGTTGATTTAACAATTTTCAGTTATGATTTTGTTTTGCCGATAAAAATTTGTTAATTTAACATTCTTCAAATATGTAGAATTTTATTTTAACAAGATCCAATTGTTCTCAATTTAGAATACTATTTATTAAGAAAATAATCATTAATATAATATTTTTAGTTAAATAAATGCAATTAAATTTATATACCCAACAAACCAATTAGGCTTTAAAAAAATAAGCTTTAAGGCTTGCAAGTAATTTTGTTAATTGTTGATTGTTCATAAGCTTATTTTCATTTTAACAATAATTTTTTATTTTTGCGGTAATTATTTTTAGTTGTCAAAAGTGTAATTAAAATAGATTTCGTATGTTTTAAATAATTTCGTTGAAACCAAAGAAATTTTGCCGGCATCTTAATATTTTTGGAAAAGTAATTTTTTAAAAGAGTAATAGAATGAATTACCATTACTTCTTTCTTTATCCTTTCACCCAGTCCAACATAAATTTTCCACTAACTCATCTATTAATAATATCCGCCAGCAGTTTTAACGAAATTTGGATTATTTGCAAGAATTTGAAGCTTTTTTACCTGTGAACACAAAATAAATAAACATAACAAAAGGAATCAAAAATAGGATTTATTTAACTTACAAATGAATACGATATTTTTTTCAAGATACATTTATCTTCGACTTGAAATCTCTTCACTTGTTCCAATTGAATCATTTTTGGAAAATGGATTGGACTGGTTGGAACTTCACTCAAATTCTTATTTTGGGTCTTTTACATTCAACAATGGACTTAGAAAATAATTTATTTTAATTGACATTTTATAAATACATTTTTTATACAAAGTAAATATATGTCAATATTGTCTAAAATTAACTGTGTTCAATACTATCGATAACATGTTAAGTATGTTATCGATAGTATTATTTTTAAATTTTCTCTACTTTATTTTAAAATAAACTTTTAACTCTGTTATTATATTTCGAATGGTTCTTGTATTGGCTGACAATTAACCACAGCGACATCTATATGTCAATAACTTCTATACATGTTTTACATTATATTAACATGCTGTTTTAATATTAAATTAAATTTATTACATTAAATAGTTTAATAGTTTAACTGTTAAATAACATAACTGAAGTTAACATGATGTTAATAACATACCGAATTGAGTGTTAAAAAGTTTCAATGTTAAATTTATCGATTTTCATATTAAAAAAACATGATTTAAAATTAGCTTATTTGGGAGAATGTCTGCACTAAAAATAATAAAATGGGTCTGAATAGTTTTTTCCCAAATATGATTACGAAACAAATTGAAAATATAACGCTCTGCTGTCTCTAGCGTTTGTCTTTCTCTGAAAACTCAGGTTTTTCAACAAATTTAAAAAAAAAATTTTAAAATTTTAGAAAAGTTTTCATCATCAGTTAATAATTGCTTTACATATTGTTATGGGTCCAAAAACTGAGTATGGCATTGACCCCGTTTGGAAGCTGATTCCAAGAAAACTAACTTTTACATGTTTTTATACCCTCCACCACCACAAATGGCAATGAGGATATAATAACTTTATCATTTCGTGTACAACGCTTAGGTGGAATCATCTTTCATCAAATTCTAAGTAGACTATGATATTCCCACGCCTAGAATTATTGTTCAACTTCAATGAAAACTGGTCGCAGTTTACGCAATATCAAGAAAGTTTTAGATCGATATCCAAGATAACCTCAAAATTCTTTAAAGAACTCTTCTTCTTATTTGATAGAATTTGAACCGTAACAAACAGCTTTAAAATCACCAAAATCGTATAAATAGAAGTTGAAGGCCTAAATATTCAAATTATCATGCACCGCAAAATCAGCGTCTCAAATAGGTCGCAATTTTTAATCATTATGATATAAGAATTAACTAAAAAGATGAAGCTGGCTTCCATATAAAGCTCTTTTTCGGAATATGACTTAAAGCTTTTAAAAGCCTTAAAGTTAATCAATCGTGTTTAAAATTAGTGATGGATTAACTTCTTCTTCATTCCTTCGACTCTTGTTTAGAATATAAATAGACTTTATATAAAAATAACATTTTTAAGGTTACGTTCTAGTTTCTAGTTTTTACGAAAAAACGGGAAATATTAAATTTTATAAAAAAATAATATATCGACGAAGCGATGAGTAAAAATTACTGTTACAATCGTTTTTAAATTCCGAATAAGTTTTCATGGATTGACAACCTTTCGACTTAAGCAGCTCTACTATCTAGCGGCTCTTATTTCCGAAAAGAGTTGACTTTAATAACAAATTCTAAATATCGCAAATTAATCACGGATTGACAGTACGTTTAGATTTATGTGATCAATTGCCTTTATAAAATGTGTTTTAAATTTCAAAAACGTGATCGAAGTTAAGAGCCCCTACCGACTCTGGCAGCTCTACCTTCTATCGGTTAAAGTTTGTGAGAACAATTTAAAAAGCTTAAGATTTCTAAAGAAGTGATCGTGCTACTATTATCTGGACTACGGTCTGGATAATTGTTTGTACTATTGCCTGTATTACAGTTTGGTCTACTGTCTGCTCTATTATATACTATCAGCTGGACTACTGTTTGTTCTATTGTCTGGACTATTGCCTGGACTACTGATTGGACTACAAGGAGCACCATTATCTGTACCATACTATAGCTAATTAAGTGTATTTATTATTGTCTGTACTTTTGTCTGGACTACTACTTAGAATACTGGCTGGACTATAGTCAGTATAGTTCAGTATTCGCCCTTAAAAAGTGAACCCTGTTCATAAAAAAAAAACATTCACCAAAAACCAAAAACAATTTAGTTCAACTCTGCCACATTTCCATGGAACGTGCCAAAGACTAAAAGTTTTTGTTTTGTGTTGTGGGTTGCAAGTTGAGATTAAAACGCTTAAATATGTTGTCGATTAAAAAAAAGACATCAACGATTAATTTCAGATAAATTACTTTGTGAACTTTGTGTTGTTGCAACAATAAAACTAATGAGAAAAAATGTATTAAAAAAAATTTATTAGAAAAGTAATTGATACATGTTTGATTGATTAGATTACTGACAAAATCAACTCCCATAACAGAAACTCTGGAAAGAAATGTCGATGAGGAGAATGTGAAAGAATTTAATGTGAAAAGAATTATTTCATATATATTTTTTTTTTCAATAGAACTTTTTCTAAGGAAATTAAAAACTAAAGGTGAGACTTTGTTGAAATATGAAATTTGATCTGAATTTATTTATTTTTATTTTCTTTTAAATCGTTTTCGTGATTTGCAATCGATTTAATATGAAGTTCTTTTTGATTTCATGGAATCTGGTTATGAGATCTGTGATAATACTCTCTTAAGCACTGAAAGAAATTTTAATAGTAAAAATTAATTATGTTAAGAATATTGAAACTATAGTCCACACTACTATCTATATAGTCTTATGTCTGTACTGTAGTCTGGACTATTGTCTCTGCTAAGATCTGTAATATAGTCTGGACTATTGTCTGTATCAAAGCATGTACTATAGTGAAAGGAATAGTCTGGATTATATTTTTAAAATAGTCTGAGGTCTGTATTTTATTTTCGGATTTTGTCTGTACTACAAATAATAATTCGAAGTATAGGTTGTTGTCTCTACTGCAGACTGTCTTTATATTCTGGGGTTTATCTGTACCATAGTCAAAACTATTGTCTAAACTTTATTAGGATTATTGTATGACTATAGTCTGGATGATGAGAGGAATGTTATCAGTACAAAAGTCTTAACAATTTCCTGTATCTAGTGTGTACCATAGTGAAGACTATTGTCTGTACTATAGATAATTGTCTGAACTACTTATCTGACTATTGTCTAGATTATTGTTTGAGTCTAACTAAACTGTGTCTATACAAATGTGCAAGTGCCTAGCGTACTATATAGAGGATATCAAGACGAGTGTGAAGACTTATGCTTTTAATATTTTCTAGATTAATGTGGAAGTATTAGCTAAATTATCTAAAAGTGTCTAGACTAATTTTATACGGGTGTCTGGACTAATGTATGGAGAATGTCTGGACTTATGTCTAGACTACTGCCAAGACTTATGTCTAAACTAAAAGACTAATGTATTTACATTGTCTCGACTAGTGTCCAGACTATTGTCTCGAATAGTGTCTAGACTATTGTCTCGAATAGGTCTAGACTATTGTCTCGACTAGTGTCCAGACTATTGTCTCGAATAGTGTCTAGACTATTGTATCGACTAGTATCCAGACTATTGTCTCGACTAGTGTTCAGACTATTGTCTCGAATAGTGTCTAGACTATTGTATCGATAGTGTCCAGACTATTGTCTCGACTAGTGTCCAGACTATTGTCTCGACTAGTGTCCAGACTATTGTCTCGACTAGTGTCCAGACTATTGTCTCGACTAGTGTCCAGACTATTGTCTCGACTAGTGTTTAGACTATTGTGTCTAGTGTCTGGACTAATACCGACACGAATATGTAGATTATATTTAGACGAGTGTCTAAACTAATGTCTACACTGTAGTCCAGAATAAAGTCAAGACCATTGTCTAAACTCTCGACTAGATCAATTTTTAGACTAGACTGGACTGACAACAATCTAACAACAATCCGGGTATTAATACGAACTATAGTATTGTCTAGACTATTATCTAGTTTTATCTTTAGACTAATGCCTTGACTTTTTTACTAGACTATTGTGTAAGCTATGGAATATTTACCAGACTTTTGTTAAGTCTATGATCCTTACAATTGTTCAGACTATATTTTGGAATAAATTTTAGTTTCTGTAACTTTTTCTGAGTGTATATTCTTTACCATTCATTCACCTACAAATGTATTTTTATTATATTTAGTGTATATTTTATTTATAACTTTAATTCTAGCTTAAGTCTCCATCTCCCCGATATGCGTTATCCATTCAAACTGCAGTTTCTTTTTGTCACCTTCTTCTCTTTTAAATTTCTTGATTCTGGTAAAACCACAAAAATCTTAGAAACATAATTTTCTCTTGTTTTCATATTAATGACAAGAATGTAACTACTGTTTTTAGTTTTTTTTCTGTTTTTAACTGCAAATTAAGATTGATGATATTAAATATCAGCATATTTGAGATTTATATATTGAAATCATTAATAAAATAAAAGAGTCATTAATATATTTAGACACACAAAGTGACGGGGAAAAGTCAGATATTTTTACAATTCTCATTGATAAAATTTAAATAATAAAAAGAAGATAATTATAAAGTTTAATAACCCTTGAACTGAATGAAAAATAGTTTAAAATTCAATTAGAACTACTTATCTGACTATTGTCTAGATTATTGTTTTGAGTCTAACTAAACTGGTGTCTAGACTAATATTTGTGCAAGTGCGCTTCGTAATGTATAGAGGATATCAGACGAGTGTGAAGACTTATGCTTTTAATATTTTCTAGATTAATGTGGCAGTATTAGCTAAATTATGGAAAGTGTCTAGACTAATATTTATATGGGTGTCTAGACTAATGTATGGAGAATGTCTGGACTTATGTCTAGACTACTGCCAAGGACTAAGTTTAAACTAAAAGACTAATGTATTTACTATGTCTCGACTAGCGTTTTTAGACTATTGTCTCGACTAGTGTCCAGACTATTGTCTCGAATAGTGTCTAGACTATTGTATCGACTAGTGTCCAGACTTGTCTCGACTAGTGTCCAGACTATTGTCTCGACTAGTGTCCATACTATTGTCTCCATTATTGTCTAGACTAATATCGACACGAATATGTAGATTATATTTAGACGAGTGTCTAAACTAATGTCTACACTGTTGTCCAGAATAACGTCAAGACTATTGCCTAAACTCTCGACTATATCAATTTTAAGACTAGACTGGACTGGACTGGACTCACAACAATCTAATAACAATCCGGGTATAATACGAACTAGTGTCTAGACAATTATCTAGTTTTATCTTTAGACTAATGTCTTTTCTTTTTACTAGACTATGTGTAAGCTATGGAATATTTACCAGGCTCTCGTTAAGTCTATGATCCTTAGAATAGTTCAGACTATATTTTGGAATAAATTTAGTTTCTGTAACTTTTTCTGAGTGTATATTCTTTTCCATTCATTCACCTACAAATGTATTTATTATTTTAGTGTATATTTTATTATAACTTTAATTCTAGCTTAAGTCTCCATCTCCCCGATATGCGTAATCCATCAACTGCAGTTTCTTTTTGTCACCTTCTTCTCTTTAAAATTTCTTGATTCTGGTAAAACCACAAAAATCTTAGAAACATAATTTTCTCTTGTTTCATATTAATGACAAGAATGTAACTACTGTTTTTAGTTTTTTTCTGTTTTTAACTGCAAATTAAGATTGATGATATTAATATCAGCATATTTGAGATTTATATATTGAATCATAATAAAAATAAGAGTCATTAAAAAAATTGTTTATTAATATATTTAGACACACAAGGTGACGGGAAAGTCAGATAATTTTACAAATCTCATTGATAAAATTTAAATATAAAAAGAAGAAGATAATTTATAAAGTTTAGTAACGCCTCGAGTATTTAATGAAAAATAGTTTAAATTCAATTAGTTACACATAAGGTAATGGGTTAACATTACGAGTAATGTTAAATGTATGATTGAACTACATTAACTTTCCTAAAGTTCTCTCTACACAATTCATTTCATGCTAAATCTGGTGATTGTCTATAGAAAATAGGCTTCAATTATTTTTAGCATAAATTAAAACGCCTCTAATTATAGTCTTTTTTGTCTGTCACCCGTTTCATGACAAATTAGTTAATATGTGCGATATCTTATTTCTCTGATAGTTTTTTTTTGTTTTTTTGCCACTAAAATTTTTCTGAAATTTTGTTATAGACTTCAATTTACATGAAAATTATGCTTTTTAACAAGCATTTTACTCCAAGTTAAGGTTTAAATTTTATTACGTTTTAGTTGTTTTGCTCTAGTGAATTATAATTTATTTATTATATACAACTATTTTTTTTTGTTTCATTTTATTTGACTTTAAATGGGTGTGAACTACTAAAAATTTGTTTTAGGAAATAATATTTTAATTTAATGCATTTTATGAAAAAAGGAAGGTAAATTAATATGTTTAAAAAAATCGCAGACCTGAGTACCAATTTTAGCAGATCAAAAGTTAAGATAATAGATAAGACTATAGTTTGAAGTAATAGTCAATATTAAAAGTTGAGATAACAGCTAAGATTTTAGTTTAGACTCTAGTTTCTTGCCTGAAATATAGTCTCAACAATTGCTGTTCAAAACTGTAGTCGATTCAATAATAAAGAGTTTTATGTAATTTCTTGGTAAAGACAATTTATAGTCTTCACTTCATATAAAATATCACACGAGACAAAAGTCAAAATATTTAACGAGCAGATAGTTTAGACTATAAAAGATTCAATAGTTAAAATATACTCCAGATGATATTCTAACGCGAAAATATTAAAGTCAATATTATAATTAGGACTATTATTCTAGCCTGTAGAAAGAAACAATAGTCCAGACTTCTGATGAGACAATAGTGCGTACTACAAACGAGATTATTGTCAAGAGAGCTGAACAGGATCTGTTGAAAACAACAGTGGATTTTCTAGTCTTGACAACAGACTTTAGCCTTTATAGACTCTAGTCCACATAAGTATATAATCAAGACTGTATATAATACAACAACAATGATGATTATTGTCTACACAATAGTAGAGACTCTAGTAAAGACAATGTTATATAATCTAATCTAGACAACTGTTTAGACTCTAATCGAGTCAACTGTCTAGACTCTAATCGAGACAACTGTCTAGACTCTAATCGAGACAACTGTCTGGACTCTAATCGAGACAACTGTCTAGACTCCAACTGTCTAGACTCTAATCGAGACAACTGTCTAGACTCTAATCGAGACAACTGTCTAGACTCCAACTGTCTTGATTCTAATCTAGACAACTGTCTAGACTCTAATTTAAACAACTGTCTAGACTCTAATCTAGACAACTGTCTAGACTCCAACTGTCTAGACTCTAATCTAACTAGACTCTAGTACTTTAGACTTGGCAATAGTCTACACTTAAGTCAATACACCAAATCTAAACAACAACAGTTGTCTAGACAACAGTCTAGGTTCAAGTCTAGACTCTAGTCTAGACAACAGTATAGACCCCTAGTCTAGACAATAGCATAGACTCTAGTCTAGGCAACCATCTAAACTCTTGTCAAGTCGTCAATCTAGTCTAGTTTCTAGTTTAAACATTAACCAAATCTAGATTCTAGTGGAGACTACAGTCTCCAAAGTAGACTTTATTTCAGTCACTAATTATGATTAATAAATCTTTTTTACTATTAAATCAACGCAAAACTTGTTTAATAAAATTTTATCCCAAATCTTATTCTTTTTTTGTTGCACTATGGGAAAATATTTTTCCATTTAACAAGAATGCTCTAGAAAAATATTTTAATCTTTAATTTAATAATTTAGTGTGGCGAGAAAAACGAGAATAACAAAAAAAAAAACATATAGTGAAAAACTATATCAAATTGTGTCATAACTTGTTTAAGATTCTGTCTGATGTTTTCAATGAAAATTTAGTTCAACTTAGTTTTCATCAACAGTTTTTCTTTTTGTTTGCTGAAAGTAGTCATCATATTTAGTGTGGAATGGAATGTTGCACAAAAGTTGCAGATTGTACTTAATTAATCTGTTTGATGTGTGTGAGTGTTTGTCTTAAACTTACAAAAAAAAAAAAAACACTTGTTGAAGTCATTTAAAATGAGATTAATGAAAATAAAACATGAAAAATTCTGGAAAATTTTTAAAATTAAAGTCAAGTTTTTGGAAAAATATCAACTTTAATTGTCGTCCGAGAATCATTTTGACATCTTTTAGGAATCATTTATATTGATCGAGCTGAAATGAAATGAATTATTAATTAATTTATTCCTTAATATTATTCTCCTCGATCTCACTATTTAATCGACTTATTTTCGACTTAAAAAAATATGTTTATCATAATGTTAATTTTATGTTATGTTTATTCATATTCTGCTATTAACATTTTTATTCTGTTATGTTAAAAATAGTGAAACATTACTAGAGCATAGATCTTATCCGCTCTCTTTTTCTGCCTGTTGCTTTTGTTTGTGAAATTCGTAAACAAACATGGCCGACAAATTTGCAAATATTAATATTGTATGCGAATGTATTTGTTTGTGTGTTAAGATTCAGTTCCATCAATTTGTTTACATTCTAAATTCTGCGAAACTCAATTGGAAATTAGAAGAAATTTTCATAAAATCTCAAGAGATGATGGAAAAGTTAGTAATTTTCTGATTAATACAAATTTATTTTGCCAAGAGCCCCATTGTGCATTTATATCTTATTTTATATATATTTTGAGATCTATAAGATTTAAGAAATTTCCAATTGGCATTTAAGCCTGTAAGAAAAGAAAAAGGTGTCGTCAAATTGTTGTTTTCATTAATACTGAATGGAGAATATTTTTATCACTGTTTTCTTCTTGGTGAATTCTTACCGTTTATCGAATTTCTATTTTAGCAATTTTTTACATTTCGGTTAGTTTTTGTATTCGTTGCAGCGATTTCTACCTCTGTGATGACTTTGCGTTTTACTTCTTTTAAATGTTTATCGCCTTTTCTTTATTTTAGCGATTTTTTTCAATTATGAGTATTTTTAATTATATTTCGCAATTGAATTTGTCATATTGTAGTTTTTTCATTCTGGCGATTTTTTTGTTTTAAATTTATTGTAGCGATTTTTGCCACTAAAATGTCTTTTCGGCCAGAGATAAACTTTGACTAACTTTGAAGATTTATGTTCTTTTTAGCGATTTTTTCCAATTCGGTGATATTATATTAATTGCTTGAGATACACACAACGTATACATATTCTTTCATCAATTTTGTTTTGATTATTTCGGCGATTTCTTACAATTTCCTCCAGTGATTATAACCTTTGTGACTTCTTTAAATCAAAGATTATTTCACTTTTTTTATTTTGATTTCATAGTTTTAGTTTATGTATTTTGAATTTATTTTCGTGTTCAGGTTACATTTCATTCTGACGCTTTTTTAAACATTTTTCGTTTTATTTATTTCCCGGTGATTTGTTGCCTTTTGCGATTTTTTTAATTCAGTAATTTGGAATTTTCAAAAATGTTTTTATACTTGATTTTGTAAATTTTAATTTCGCAGTTTTTTTTTTGTAAATTCTGATAGCAATTACTGCGACTTAAACGTCCTATCGGATGAGAGAGACGGAGGGTACAATAAAATAAATAAGAAATCACCGACTTGGAAAAAAAAACGCTAAAAAGAAAAATCTCCAATATTAGTCAGAGTATTTTTGGAGATTTTTCTTTTTAGCGACTTTTTTCCAAATTGGTGATTTCTTATTTACTTAATTGTACCCTCCGTAGTAGGGATAGAGAGTGTATTTATTTTGTCATTTCGTGTGAAACACGATTACCTTGGGTCCAATAAAGTATATATATTCGTTCTTAAAATCCTGGCTGATGAAAACATTAAATAGACACGTTCATTTATTTCGATACAATACGAAAACACCAAAGAATTGTATTGTGCCACTATTTCATCCAGCTACCATATAAGACCCTTCCCGAATTGGGTCATTAAGATTCTAAAACTCAGATATGTGGACAAATTTATTGCAATTCTAATTGTTATATATATTTTTTTACTAAATTTGCGAATATATTTGTAACGCTTCTTCCCGGAAAGAGGGGTCAACTTTATCAATTTCATAGAAATTTGCATAATTATTAATTTTCTAACTGTGCTTAACATACAATTTCAATTCGATAAAATATATAACGTCCTTTCTCGGAATAAGGCTGATTTTGTAAATCTATATTTATAGCTCCCAAATTAGGCATCATTCCAGGATGTAAGTGGCGGAGGATATTTTAAATTCATAATCAAATATACAAGTTTTTTTATTTCTTCTATTTAATTTTAGTTTTACTAGCTTTTACCCGGTGTGCTTAGCTGCACAAAAATTCTTCTCAGTCCAAGATCTCGAAATAAATTTCACAAACATTTTTCCAAATTACCGTGATCATGCTTGTTCTAAAATTTTAATATTAGCATGGGGCTACCCTTCTTTTATTCCAACCGTTGTACATTTTGTCCAGTAAAATGGTTTACTTTGAGAAAGTAATTGGAATCAAATATGAGAACTCGCTGTTATAGTTCTTTAAATGTTCGATAATCATTATTAGCTTTTATGAGGATACCCTTCCTCCTGGTCCTATCCGTCTTACATATATTGTTATAAAAACAGTTCCTTAAGAAACTTGAGAACTCTAAGATAATTAATATTTGCTTTGTATGGGGGGATTCCCTTTCCCTGGTTCTATCTGTCCTACATTGTGTCCCATAAAGCAGATCATTAAGAAAGTGATTGGTACTAAATTTTAGTACTCTCGTTGTTATGTTCGATAATCATTATTAGCTTATATGGGGGTACACTTCTTCTGGTTCCTTGAGAAACTTGAGAACTCTTGCTGTTATAATTCGATCGAATATCTAATATTTGCTTTGTATGGGGGGGGGTTCCCCTTCCCTGGTTTTATCTGTTCTACTTTGTGTACAATAAATCAGATCCCTAAGAAAGTAATTGGTACTAAATTTTGGAACTCTCGTGGTTCTAGTTCTCTACATATTCGGTAATCAAAATTTGCTTTGTATGAGAGTACGCTACCCCTGGTCCTATCCGTCCTACATTTTGTCCTGTAAATCATATTCTTGAGAAGGTGATTAGGGACGAAATTAGGACACTCGCTGTTATAGTTCTTTAGATAATCGATAATTTGCTTGGTACCCCTCCCTTCTGGTCCTATTGGAATTTTGGTACAGCTTAGTTTCTGTGAAAATTTCATCATAATCGGTCCAGTAGTTTAGCTGTCTATAAATTATAAATTATCATTTTAAATAAAAGTTCAACTTTTAAAAATTTTAACATTAATTAAGTTCTGTTATTAAAACTCTCTGTTATCATTTGAAGTTAACATTATTAAAACCCAGAGAGTTGAAACGATCTTTATTGCTCTGTTAAACGAACAGAAAAACTCATTCTCATGGTTAACGACGTCATCTTTCACAATTTGTTTACATTTCATGCCCATTCGTTAAACGGCATAGATCGTGTCAATTGAGCGGGTGATTTTAATGAAAATTAAATAAAAAACAGATCGAAAAATACGAAACGTTTTTTAGCGGTTTTTATATTCGGAAGAATTTTGGTTTATTTATGAATTTTCTATGAAATTGTGTGTCTGTGTGTAAAAAATTACTTAATTTTGGAGAGTGATCGAGAGAACAAAAGAGAGAAAAAAAGAGTATGTGTGAAATAAAACTTTCTATTGATACGCAATTGGAAATCGATGATAAATAAAGAAATCATTAAAAACTATTAAGAAAATAAAAAATTAAATAAAAAAGAAGAAGAAAAAAGAAATGAAATTTATGAAATAAAAACAAAATATTTTAATTGATTTTTTTCATTTTTGTTCATAAAAACCAGTTTCTTTTTTGGAAAATTTGTAAACAAGAGAAAAATTAGAAAAAAGTTTATGATTTTGTTAAAAAAGAATTTGTTTACGAATTTCAAATTCAAAACAAAATTGTGAAAAATATTTAAAGCGATTTTTTACATTTTTCAAATTAAGTGAATTTGAAATAATTAATGTTTGTTTTATTTAATTTACAAAAAAAATGTTAAACATTTTTTAAAAACAAAATAAACAAAATTTTGTTGAATCTTGCATTTTTTAACAAAAAAAAAAAAAAAAAAAAACAAGTGAATAAATAAAACAATCAAGTGAAAGCGTGTGAATTTTGAAAGAAATAAAAAATTTAATTTAATTTAATAAAAACCAACAACACTTTTTTTAAACAAAATTAAAACCACAAGAAAATGATAAAATAAAAAATAATAAATTATTTAAGGAAGTGTTAATAAAATTAATTATAACAACAATAAAAAATATTAATAAATTAAAAAAAATTATTAAAATCACAAAATAAAAAATATTTATTTAATTACAATTTCCAAAAATTTAAAAATGTTATTAAAGTTCATACGGAAGTTTTTGTGTTAAAAATAATCGAATTAATTAAATAATTAATTAAATTTATTAAGTGATTAATTGAAGTCTTCATAAGTTTTCAAACTCTTCCTGTTAATCGTTGACATTTTATGTCATTAACATTTAACCTGTTACATCCTGATATTCAACCCCTAAAAGTTGTTTTTGTGGTTTCCTTTTTGTTTAAATTGGTGATTTAAAGGGATTCAAATCAACCACCTAAACGGAACATTATTGTGGATTATTTTTTTCGTTATTTTTTTTTGGAAAAGAAAGGTAAATTGAGAATTTCATTTCAACTTCACTATAATTTAAGATCTCTGAACAGCAATAAAATAACTAAATTTATATTATATCCTAACCGATCGTGTAATATATAGAGGGGTTAAAAATTATAAACATTTTTTTGTATGATGTCACAAATATCGGTCTATAACTTTTTTTGTTTCTAAAACCTAAACTATAACCAACAATCTGACCAAATTTTATTAAATTCGGATTAATAATGTGATCCTGAGAATCTTTCCAACAGGCAGACGAACCATAATAATCGATACTAAACAAGTAAGAATGTTATATTCTGCTATGCCGAATCTTCAATACCCTCCAACACAAATTCGTGTAAAGTTTATACGTACGATTCCGTTGCTATACATATACACACATATACACTCACAAATGTATGTAGTATTTAATATAGAAACGCTTTTTTCTACTAGGCCAAATTTCATTGAGCTCTGTAAATGTTTGTGGATGTGAGCAGACAGACAGACGATTGACGAAAATCGACTAAGATTTTGATTTGAAGCAATTCATTCTTAGCGTTACACACAGAATGACAAAGTTAATATTCTCTCTTACCACTTGTATTGTGGAGCATAAAAAACAAAAATATGTTTTATAAGCTCAAAACTGTATTCCGGGAAGGGGTCTTATATGGGAGCTACAGCAAAACTTGGACCAAGATTGTTCATTGATCATAGTTAAAAAAATCATTGTGCTAAATTTTAATGAATTTAGTCTTTATTTAATTGTTTTATAAGCTCAAACCCGTTTCCCGGGAAGGAGGGTTATGGAGCTATATCAAAATATGGACCCATATTAATAAAATTTATAACATTTTTTTAAATTGTTAAAAAATTAATTGTGACAAATTTCAATAGAATTAGTTCAAATTTAAAAGTTTTATAAGCTACAAATCATATTCCGGGAAGAGGCCTTAAATGGGAGCTGGGTCAATTAATTGTCTCAGAACAATGTGACTTCTTTGGATTTATTATTGTATCAAAATAAGTATGTGTGACAAATTTCAATAAATTATCTTAAAAATTGCGGCCCATATGACACAAAGAGTTTGGGGTGTATCAAAATTTTGCATATTATAGCCTATAACTTTTTTCCTGTTAATCAGATTTTGATGATCTTTTGCACGATGATAGAGTACGTACAGTTGTATGCTAAAATTAATTTTTTTTCTTTAAGTCCAATAACACTTTTAGAAGAAATCAGAAAAGTTCTTTTTCGGAATTTTGAGGTTGTTTCAGATATCGATTTATAACTTTTTATTTATAAACCGATATAGCTGGTTTTAAATAGCAAACATTTATTATAGGCGTGAGAATGTTTCCAACAGACAGACAGACAGACGGACATAGCTAAATCGACTCAGTTTTTGATTTGGTGCAATAATTTATATACATTGTAGGGTATGAGATGATTCCTTCTTGGCATTACACACGGAATGACAAACTTAATACACCCTCTGTCATAACTTATGATGGTGGAGGTTATACAAAGTAAAGATATCTACCTAATTCATATCTATTTCGATAACATATGACATAACTATCACATATAATTTGAGTGAATACAATCACAATATGGTATTTTCGAGGGTAAATGTCTTTGTTATAATAATAAACTCAAGAATTCAATAGATGAAAAAGTTTAAAGTCACTTTTGTTAATCGTTATAATAATGCCGAATGTACTGCCTTAAAAGGAATAAATGGCGAAATCTTTTAACCTTTAAACGATCAGTATATTTAACCAAACACGAAGCCATAATCTCCCATCATGATAAAGTTCGATATTTGCCGATCGATGCAAAACAATCCGTCGGAAATACGAGAACTTATCGCATGTAAAAAATAGTTATACATTTTTGTGCAAAAATTTGGATTAATTTAATGAAACGTGAAATCCAACGCTTAGTTCAGAACTATTGCTATATAAGACTATTCTAGACAAGCGCGAACTCTCAAGTTGGGACCATTAACCCTTTATTGACAAACCCATTCGATTCGCAAGAAGAGAGTCCAACTGTGTTTTATTGATATTACATGTATTGAGCTAGATCCACCCTTATAATTTAATTTAGGTCTTACAGACTTCTTCCAAATTAACTACATTGATCGTCCAGTATATGGACTTGGCAATTCCTTTTGTTATCTATGGCTGGTTATTCACATCCTTCTCATCTTTCTTCATATCCTTACAGCTGTGACAGTTGTCATGTTCTGTTCATGTCAAAAGTAGACTACAACTTTATATCTGCTTGGCCAAGTGCAAAATATTCCCTGTTTCCCCCATTGAATAATTAAGACGCATAACTCTTTCTGGATAAGATATCTGCTCAGTTCCAAGATGATGTTTCACCTAATATTCTGCGACAATAGTCGTGAAAGGGAAAGAAAAACAGGTATAAATCTCTATATGTCCTTACGGCTGTGATCCATGAGTTATATTGTTCTGTTCTTGGCGAACTTGCATGCATTATGCGAAACATATTCTGGCTAATCTGTCCTATCATTACAACGATGGTCTCCGTGAGCAGTTGCCCATGATAAAGTCGAATGAGTCAACCTCTTCTTGATGTTAAAAGCATTCACTGACAAGTATGTTAAAAATAAAAGTGGGCACCTGTCATGTTAGGCTAATCCTATGTTGGTATCCTATTTTGGTTGTTATCCTAACTACGGATAGAGAAAGTAATTCAGATTTTATATTGTCGGGATAAAAAATCTCTCTTTCCTGGGAGTTAGAGCTATGACGACTTCTGTTGTTATGCAATAGCAGATCGGAAGCGAAATCTCTTTCCATCGATTTTATTCTAAACCATACAATCGTAGGCACTGCTAATGTCAAACAAGTTATTAGAGAATCGATATAAACAATTAATGTTGAAAATTTTTTATATCGATTCACGAGATTAATTTTTAGTGATCGTTCTATAAAAGATTTTAGTTTCTGCGAATCGAAAAATCAAGAATCGTAGATTGACTTGGCCTATTTTTTTTAATCGTTTCTGAAATACGCATATATTAACTATGTAATGGTTAATTTTAATTAATTGTAATCATATTATCTTTGTAAAAACATATTTTCAAAATCTGAACTGATGTGGAGAAATTGAAAGAAACTGTACTTCCAAGTTGCGTATTTTTTTTTTTTGAATTTGAACTTTTCGTTTCACATATTTGCTGACCGGAAAAAAACTATTTTAAATTACATCCGTTTTCTTATCACAATTTTCCAATTTTGTTATATATTTTTTTTTCATTTCTCTTACAAGTCCTCAATTAAAGCCACCAAATATGACTCACGCGATTTTCCAAAAAATAATATTTGTTGGCCATTCAACCTGTTTTTCTTTTATCTTTAAAATCTCCATTTAAATCCAAAATATATCCAATTTCAATTAACTTAAGTTTTTGTCGCCAAAATTATAAAAAAAGGAAAACGTTTCCCAAACGTTTAAAATGAAATAATTTTTTACCATGATTTATTACTAAAAAGGGGAGGTGCGTAAGTGATATCGACTAGATTTTGCTCCTTTAGATTTCTCAGATTTCTTCTTTTTTTGTCAACTTAACTTTTTAAAGATTTGAAAATTAAGATAATAACAAAATACAGTGTTTCCCAAAGTTTGAAAGATTTAAAATATATTTTCATTTTCACAAACCTTAAGGAAACCGTTTAAGAAACTCTGCTTTAAATTTTTTTATGTCTATTTTTGTCCGAGATCAAACAGCAGGTGAAAATTGTGATTTTGGTGCGTATTTGCACGTTTGATTTTCTTTTTTCTTATCATTTTCCATTGCAATTGCAACCGGTTTATTGAAAACGCATTTTTGTATTGGAAAAATAATTTAGGAAAAGTTTGTGGAAAATGGAAAATAAAAACGACAAAATAAACTTTTTGATGCCGCTTTTTATGTTGAAAAGTGGTTTTGGTAGTCAATTATTGAGGACAGTATTTTGAAGCTGCCTCTGGGGTAAAGAAATGAATTACAGATTGACCAAAATGATGTCTACTCTGGCAAATGGAATAATTTGTAACAAAATATTATATTGGGTATACAAATTAATAATGATGGTAGATTTTTTACTAGAAATTAGTCAATCCTTTTTTATAAAAAAGTGTTCCTTAATTTAAGAAATAGGATGTAGGTTTAAAGGTAGCTCACTTCTATGCGCAAAACATCAAGTGGTGTCCAATGAACCTATTTTGGGGACCCCATTCAACTCACATGAAAAGTGGCCAACTTCATTTTACTGCCACCTTTTCTAATTGAACTTAGTGAGACTTTCTTCGTAGGCATTATCCCTGATAAATTTCTAAGATCGTCCAGATTGGGTATTCACAGAGGAGGTAGTCAGCTGTCTCCACCATTTCCATATACTTGCTGCTGCGACAATAGTAGTGGAAGGATAATCATTTCTAGATTTTTAATATAAAAATCAGAAAACCAAACAATTTCCTATTCCCTGTTCTGAAGTGAAGCATATTCTGGGAATGGCGTTCTGCAAAAGTCAGGACAATTGGTACGTAGATGGAATAACGTCTGAGCTAAATTCTATATCACCCACTTTCAAATAGTGACAATTTTTCTTTGATTATTATCTTCAATCCCAATAGTTGTCTTCAATACAGATCCAGTAAGATTCTCTGAAATGATTTCAGTACAAAACACTCTCTTGATCCCTTTAAATTGTGATCATTACGATTTCGGTCAAGTGGTTATTTTTCCTTTGATTGCCATCTTTTGTTTCCTCAAAGTCCACATCATTCGATAGGCCTCTTTAATATTCTACATCGTGAATGTGATCATATTTACAGTTTTTTCAGTACCTGTCCGAGCGTTGTCACGATGGAGTATTTGAAGAGATCATTTGAAACGATTTCAATGACTCACACACTTGATATTCGATTTCAAACTAATCGATTGTATTCCGTAAAGATCGTTTGTGATGGTCTAATTCAATTTCAACGACTCATAAACTAAAACGCGCCTCTGATGCCACCAAATACAGAACAGTTTTTGAGATTTTCGGTTTCGGTGTTAATATAATATTTTTGCTGGTTTTACACTTTAGAAAAGACTTATTTTAATAGAGTTCCAGCAATATTTCGGACATGTAAAATCGAAAATAATAATTCAAGTTCTTTTTGTATTATGACAACAGTATTCAGCACATAAAGCAGACCTAAAGTGATAGATACGCTCAAAAGTTTTAAGTTTGAAATATTTTTAAAAAGTTGGATCCAAAATAATTTTTATATCAATAAATAAATCTACGATTATTATGAAGATCGGTCCGAGAGAAAATAAATTTCTATTAGTTTCTAATGATCATGATATCCAAATGATCATCAAGATCATTTATGAAGATCGAGATATATATTTTCCATATAAAAAATAGAGATATTTAACGATTCTTATGAAGATCGTTTCATTTTTTTGACTTTAGCTTCATAAAAATCTAAGTTCCTGGAAAAGGTTTTTCCCCTACAGAATCCACAAATAGTAAAATATTTTAGTGAGTCCCAGAGAAATTAATTGTATATAAGAAGTAAAATGATCATGATCACGTGATCATGAAGATCGTTTCATATTTAGCTGCAGGTTGCAAATAGGGACCAGAGATATTTAAGTACTATTTAATGAAATTCAGCAGTAATAATTTATTGTAATATTGACATTTCACATTTAACTATAACTTCCACATAAAGACAACTTTTCGGAAAGGAATCTGAATTTTTTTGAAAATATTTCAAGGAAAATTCAAGTCTCATATTAACAACTGTCTATATTCCAACTTTTCATAAAGATCGATTTATTTTTATTTTAGTAAAAATTCTTATAGGGGTTTTAGAGATCGTCTTGGATCTCTATATCTTGTTCATGTTTTAAATTCAATACATATTTCAGTCACAAATTAAGTACATTTTTAAAGAGTACAAAAACCTTGTTCAATAATTGAAATCGTTTACTAAAGACTTTCACAGTGCAAATAATTACGATCAACATGAAATGCGTGTACTCGTGATAACAATTTTGTAAATTAAACGATCTCTCCCCGATCCTCTCTCTCTCTCTCTCTCCCTCCCTCTCACAATATTTGTTTTAAAATTTTAATTAAATATTTTCAAAACCCTCTTGATATTGGAATTTTATTTAATTATTTTCTTCATAATTTGATTCATTGTCAATTTTTGTTATTGTTTTTATTTTTTTATTTAAATAATAAAAATAAAAATTATTATTTTCTGTTTATTTTGTTATTTAAGTTGCGTTTTTTTTTTTTTGTATTTTTCAAGTGTCGTGTGAGTCGAGTAAATCGCATATTTGTATTTGCGGTATTAAGACTTTTTGACATTGAAATTTAAAACTCATTTTTTTGTTTTTGTTTTCATAATTAATGTTTTTTTTTTTTGTTATTTATATTTTCCATAATTGTTGTTATATTTGTATTATTTTACTTTATTTGTTTACTTTGACAATTAAAACTTGTTGAAAACATTTGTCTCTTTGATTTTTTAAAATTTAATTAAAATTATTCACATTTAATGAAATTGAGACTTTTGTTGTTGTTTTTGTTAGATTTAATTTGATAATTAAAACTAAGATTTTGAATTTAAGAGGGAAATTAAGATTTTTTTATAAAAAATAATTATTGAAATGAGATTAAATATTGAGTCAGAAAATAATTGAAATGATTTAATTTAAATGTGTGACACTAATAAAATGTCTAGTGAAAATTGGAATTTTTAATAAAAATTTTAAATTTTAGGAAAATTTCAAAATTAAGTAAAATTTTAAATTTTAACTTTAATTGAAAATTTTGAATTTTTAGTGAAAATTTGAATTTTTGGTGAAAATTTGATTTTTTGGTAAAAAATTTGAAATTTTTAGAGAAAATTTGAATTTTTGGTAAAATTTAGATTTTTTGGTGAAAATTTGATTTTTTAGTAAAAATTTTGAATTTTTAGTGAAAATTTCGAATTTTTAGTGAAAATTTGAATTTTTGGTGAAAATTTGGATTTTTTAGTGAAAATTTTGAGTTTTTAGTGAAAATTTTGATTTTTTGGTAAAAATTTGATTTTTTACTAAAAATTTTGAATTTTTAGTGAAAATTTTGAATTTTTAGTGAAAATTTTGAATTTTTAGTGAAAATTTTGAATTTTTAGTAAAAATTTTGAATTTTTGGTGAAAATTTTGAATTTTTAGTGAAAATTTGAATTTTTGGTGAAAATTTTGAATTTTTGGTGAAAATTTTGAATTTTTAGTGAAAATTTTGAATTTTTAGTAAAAATTTTGAATTTTTGAGAAAAATTTTGAAGTTTTGGTGAAAATTTTGAATTTTTAGTGAAAATTTGATTTTTTAGTAAAAAAATTGAATTTTTAGTAAAATTTTGGAGTTTTTAGTAAAAATTTTGAATGTTTAGTAAAAATTTTGAATTTTTAGTGAAAATTTGAATTTGTAGTGAAAATTTCGCATTTTTAGTGAAATTAGAATTTTTAGTGAAAATTTAGACTTTATGGTGAAAATTTTGAATTTTTAGTAAAAATGTTGAAATTTTTTAGTGAAAATTGTGAATTTTTATTGAAAATTGTGAAGATTTGGCGAAAATTTTGAATTTTTTGTAAAAATTTTGAATTTTGAGGAAAATTTTGAATTCTAAGTGAAAATTAAAATTTTTAGTGAAAATCTCAATTTTTTAGTCAAAATAAAAACTTTACGTTAAATTTGTAGCAAAATTTATTTTTTTTGTAAAAATTTCATTTTTTCGGAAATTTCAGTTTTTAATAAAAATATCACTTTTTAATGAAATTGTGAATTTTTAATGAAAATTGTGAATTTTTAGAGAAAATTGTGATTTTTTTGTGAAAATTTTTAATGAAAATTGTGAACTTTTAGTGATTATTTAAATTTCTAGTGAAAATCTTTAGTTTTTAGTGAAATTTTAATAAAAATATGAAATTCAAAATATTTGAAATTCAAATAATTGAATTTCAAATATTTTAAATTTCGTAATTTATGTTTTAATTTCTTTACGAAATATAAATTTTAGAAAATATTTTCTAAATTTTCAGAAATTTGTAAAAAATATTCGAAAATATTCTAAATAAATGTTTAAAATTGAAGATTGTCGCATTTTAAACTTTCAAAATTAAGATTTAACATTTTTAAAGTCGAAAATTTTTAAAACTTAAATTTTAACAAAATTTAAAATTTTCAAAATAAAATTGAAAGTTGAAAATCAAAATAATTAATAAAATCAAAAAGGAAATATTTTCCTTTATCGAATTTCAAAGAAAATTTAGCATTTATACAGTTCTAAAAAATTCGAAGTGATTTTCGAAAGTATAAAATTCAGTTCGAATTTTCGAAAATTCGAAAAATGTGAAATTCAATTAAAATTGGATGAAAACACATATAAAAATAATATATTTTTTTGTAATTTTGAACCTATCATCTTCGAAATAAAAATTTTTGAAATTTAAAATTTTCGAAATAAAAAAAATTTTCGAAATTTAAAATATTCACAGTTGTTGAATAATATCATAATTTCATAATTATTAAAAAAATTCTTAGTAAGTTAATTTTCGAAAATTCGAACTTATGTTCGAAATGCTTTAAATATTAAAATTTATAAAATGTCATAAAATTTTTGAAATAAAATGAATATAGATGAAATATTATAAAGAATTATTATTTATTTTTATTATTATTTTTTTTTTTGTTTTCAAAATTCGAAATTATGTTCGAAATCACAAAATTAATTTTTCGAACTTTCATTAAGATTAAAAAATCACAATTTTTTGTTAATGTTCGAAAATTCGAAATTATGTAATAATTATTTTTAAAGGATTTTTGATTTTCGAAATTAAAATATTCTAAAATCAAAATTCTTAAATTTTCGAAAATGAAAATATTTTCGAATTGTGAATTTTAATAATTTAATTTTAATTAATATTTTTTAACTATTATATATTTTTTATTGATATTTACAAAAATATTGAGTTTTTTGTTGATGTTCGAAAATTCGAAATTATATTCTAATTTTTCGAAAATCTGGTAAATCTAAAATTTTAATATAAATTATATACAAAATAATATAAAAACATTTGAAAATGATGTTTGATCATTTTAAGTTATTTTCGAACACTCAAAACCATGTTCATAACTCTAAAAGTCATAAAAATGTCATGTTTGAAAATGTTTTAAAACAAGATTTTTATTTCTAAATTTCTTATATCATCATTAATGGCAGACTTCCCTTATTTTTATTTATATATTTTCGTTTTCTTGTGAGTCGTCTGTCAATCAACTTGTGTAGATTGAAAAGACTTTAACTAAACTCCAACATATCATGGCTAAAGCGGGTGTTGATGTTTTCAAAATCGTTTGTAACCTAAAACATGACAACAAGTGTTAATGACATTTTATGTTACAAAAAAAATTTATTTTACAACTTTTGGTTTTCTCATTTTCGTTTTTACCTTCAATTCTCTGTTTGGAAAAATAAAACAAATTTTCGAAAAAAAAAACTTAAAAAAAATAAAAATAAAAAAAATCACTTAAATTTATGACCAAAAATTATAACGATGATTATTTTTTATGAACCACAATTTTTGGCTTTAAAACAAAAGATTTTTGGAGTAACAATTAAGTCAAGGTGAAAAAATGCTGGTAATAAAAAAACTTAAGTTTTTAACAAATAAAACTTTAAAATGTTTTTCAAACTTAAAAAGTTGATCTTTAAAATGTTCCACAAGTTTCAAACTGAAGTTTTCAAATTTTAAAAAATCACAGACTTTTTTCGTTTGAAAATGAATGGAAAATTCTTTAATACACTTAGGAAATCAACAATTAACCGTGAGATCTTGTTAACACATACGCAAAAAAAAACAAAATAGTTCTTGTTTTGTTCTCAAACGAAACAATCACAATAATTATCTTCTACAATTCCATGATCACTTTTTACTCACTTTTTCTTTAAATCACAAAAGATTGAAAGCAACTGAAACAACATCTTCGCAAATGATCAATTTCTTAAAAGAATTTTAAAAACTTCAGAAAAAAAACTACAAAATGAAACAATAAAAACGGTCAGAATGTCGTTTTTTTCTGTTGTCTCTCTCTCTCTTCTGGCAACATACAATTTTAACAAGATCCAAGCGATCAACCAAGAAGCAACTATGTTGCGATCATCTGTATATACAACAATAAAATGGTTAAGATGTGTATTGTGTTGGCTGGCAATTGTTGCCGTTGTTGACCTCAAAACCGAAAAAGTGTACAACGTAATTTTAAAGTCAGAAAGACAAAAATCATGATGATGACGATCATCGTGATCATCATCATCATGATGACCACAAAACATAAACAAAATAACTCCAGAAAAAAATTAGTAAAAAAATGTATGAACTGGTATGTGTATTACACATGTGCTGGTGATGCGGAAAATATTTTCAGAAAACACTGAGAGAAAATTACAACTGGTCTGTGTAAAGATTGAACCATTTACAGACTATAGATGGAACCATTTATTTTTCGCAACTGGAAAGGGGCATAAGAACAAGAGTCTGAACTATAAAAGAGAACAGAACTACAATCTAAACTAGAATATGAACTGGAACCGAAACTACAACCTGAACCAGAATCTGAGCTAAAATCTGAACTAGAATTTGAACTAGAATCTGAATTAATATAAGACTGAATTATATACAGACTATAGCTGGAACCATTTTTGCTACCAACTAAAAAGGAAATTGTCCTAGAATTTAAACTAGAATTGAACTGAATTGAACTATTGAAATCTGAACCAGAATCTGAACTGAACTGAACGAGAATTGAATCAGAATCTGTACCAGAACTGGTTTTGAACTCATCTAAACAGAACTGAGAACTTAGAAAATAAATGAATTGGATTAAGAACTGATCTGAAACTGAGCTAAGAACTCAACTAAGAACTGGACTAAGAGACCAGGACTTAACTAAGAGCTGAATCAAGAACTGAACTGAGAAGTGAACAAGAAACTGCAGTAACAATTGAACCAAAAACTGAACGGAGACTTGAAATATGGACTTATTGAGAAACAAAACAAAGAACTAAGCAAGGAACTGATCTAAGAAAGAATGAAAGAACTGAATTAGGAAAGGGATTGAAATATGTCTGAACTATATACTCTATTAAGTCTCAATTGTATACTACTGAAAGTATCGACTATATACTGCTCATAGTCTAAGTATATACCTCATATACTCTAGATTATATATTCTGCAAATAGTTTGGATATATTCTACATCAGTCGGCACTATATACTGTATATTGTCTATAAATTAGTTAGTTCAGACTACATACAGTATTTAGTGCAGAATATAGTCTATATTGTATACAACATATAGTCTGGACATATAGTCGGAAATATATACTGCATAAAATCTGAAATGTTGTACATATAATATACTATATATTGGACTATATACCGTATATATTTTGCATATAATCTGGACTACATAGTCTGGACTATATATTGTTTATAGTGTGGATTATCAATCGTATTGCAAAGATTTCAAACATTTTTAATCTTTATTTCTTTAAGTGTAAATCATCATAGACAAAGAAAAATTTTTGTTTTCCTGAATTTATTTTTCCTCTTCTTCAGTTTTTCCAATTGAAAGCGACAATAATAATGAAAACAACAAACGAAACCGAAATAAATACAAATTGTGGAAACAAATGATGAATGAAAAAAAGACTATGAAAATAGCAAAATATTGCACACAATTTCCCAAATTATTAGTTGTATTTTTGAAATCCAAACATGAGAAGATAATTTTTTTATACCCTACACCCATCGCTGGTTGGGTTATAATGCGTTTGTGCTTAAATTTGTAACGCACAAAAAAAAATATTACTACCACGACTTTCAAGTATACCGTTCGATTCAGAATCACTTTCTGAGTCGATATAACAATGTCCGTCCGTAGGTCCGTTTGGCCAGTTGGCCTGCTGGCTGCCCATGTAAACCTAGTGAACAAAATGCAGGAGGATGCCTATTGAAATTGGCCATTATTTCATTAAGCGCCCATACAAATATTTATGCCGGTTTTTAAAGCCACAAAAGTCCTATATATCAAGCAATTTTAATGTTATTTGGCACAAATGAGTTTTATATATTAATGTGCCAAATTATATGAGGATCGGTCCATTATATCTCATAGGTGCCATACAACCCCTCTTCAAATATCACTTTGAAGGACTTAAATCTTACAAAAACGTTGGTATTGTAATAAGAATTAGTCAAATCAAGATAAATTTTAACAAAAATCAATGTCCAAAATTTTACGAGGGTCGGTACATAATTTCTTCTAGCTCATATGTAACACCGACAGAAAAAGAACCTTTTAAAACGTAGTAATCTCACATGGAAGAACTGTACACTTAAGTATAAATTAAAAAATACTTTATACGAGGGTTGGCAATGTGGTGTAGGGTATTCAATAGTCAGGCTTGACTTTTTACTTTTTACTTTAATGATAAAATTTAAAGAAAAAACTAACAAATAAATTTTATACAAAAAGAAGAAAATTGTAAAATTAACTCCAAAATATTATTAACTAAATGGAAAAGAAAATAATTTTTAATTTCCTTAAAACTTTTCCTCAAAATTTTCAATTTTTTACGATTTTGAAAAAGAAAATTGTGTCTCAATTTAAAATAAAACACATGTTTTTGAAATTTTCAATTTGTTCAAATTAGTTTTTTCTCTTTTCAAACACTTGAACACAATTGTTCCCCTCCAAAACTAAAAAAAAGAGCTTAATTGTGGAATAAAACAAAAACAATTGTTATTTATTTCGTTTAATTGTTTTTCAATTATTTAAAATATTTAACACAATAACAGCAACAACATCAACTACATATCACATTGACAATATTATGGTTGTGAATTATTAGAATTCATACGTAATAGAAGTTTTTTTTGAATCGTTTTTGTTTAATTCCAATTTTTATAGTTTTATTTGATCACAATGAGCTTGACTTTTGTTTAATAAAAATGAGTTCCCACGCCTTGTCCAGATCGAATCGAATAAATTTATTTATTCGAAAGAGAAATAAAAAAGAAAACAGTAAAGTAAATGAAATGATCTGAGAATTGAACTAAAAACTAAATCAAGAATTTAAGAATGAAATGAATTAAGAATTGAATTAAGAACTGAATTTACAAATGAACTAAATGCTGAATGAAAAATTTAATTAAAAACAAAACTAAGAATTGAACTCTGAATGGAACTAAAAACTGAACTAGAAAATTAAGTAAAGACTGAAATAAAAGCTGAACTAAGAAATGAAATAAGAACTAATCTTACAACTGAATTATAAACTGAACTAAAAACTGAACTACAAACCGAACTAAAGACTGAAATAAAAGCTGAACTAAAAATTGAATTAAAAACAAAACTAAGAATTGAACTAAGAACGGAACTAAAAACTGAACTAGAAACTTAAGTAAAGACTGAAATAAAAGCTGAACTAAAAATTCAACAAAGAACTAAATTTACAACTGAATTATAAACTGAACTAAAAACTGAACTACAAACCGAACTAAAGACTGAAATAAAAGCTGAACTAAAAATTGAATTAAAAACAAAACTAAGAATTGAACTCTGAATGGAACTAAAAACTGAACTAGAAAATGACGTAAAGACTGAAATAAAAGCTGAACTAAAAATTCAACAAAGAACTAAATTTACAACTGAATTATAAACTGAATTAAAAACTGAACTAGAAAGTGAACAAAAGACTGAATTAAAAGCTGAACTAAAAATGCAACAAAGAACTAAACTTACAACTGAATTATAAACTGAATTAGGACTGAATTAAGGAGTGAGATCAACAAATTCTTAAGCTGTTAATAATAACGAAATCACTGAACTTATAGTTTAAATTCTGTTTGAATGATTATTTTATTATAATAATTAACAATTTTTTATAGTTTTAATCTAAAGTGATGAAATTTTGAACATTTCTCGGAAACCCTTCCATTCAGCGGCTTGTTTGCCATAGTCACAGGATGTTAAAGTCAGGCCAAAGCTAAGTGGACATATTGTGAAGTCTTATGAAAAACAACAGCTTTTTGTAAACATTCCTTGATGTACATTTCGGTATTTCTTTTGCTGCAACAGCATATCAGGAACTTATTGGAATAGTTTGATTACTTTTGGGTCCTAAACTTTTCTTCAACATTCCCTCGAGCATCAGCAAATTAAGTTTTTGTTTTTAACTTGATTTAAATTTTCATGCTCTGTGTTTGGTCTTTACATTTTTAGCAGCGTTTCTGTCGGAAATTGTTTGAGGCTTGTATGTTTTTAAACCCGCATTAGCTTGGACTTTTTATACCAAATAGTCCGAGCACTGATCTAGCCGGGCTGCTATACTACCAGATGTAATGGGAGCTATTTTTAATATGCTTTCTATTTTTTTTTTTTTGCTTTAAGAAAAGATCATGTGCCTGAACCAGGTTTTCTATCAACGGACAAGTTCTCCCGGTACTATTTAATAACATTGAAAGCAGTTCGACGACCTTGGAATGTTTGGCCAATTTTTTTATAGGATTTTTGTGGAAAATATTAAAGAATTTTAGTACGAACTTTTTTCTGGTCTAAAACAAAACAAATAATACTTGGGTTTTAATGAAAATTGTGTGTTAAATATTTTTCGATCTCACTCCTTAAGAAGTGAATAAAAAATTCAATGTAAAACTGATCTTTGAACTGAACTCATGCCCGAAATAGACATTGAATTTTTACCTTAACTGGAATCTGAAATGAAACCTGAACTGGAAATCAACTTAAGAGTTGTTCTTCTCAAGAACTGATCTAGAAACTGGACATTGGTGTAGACGATCTATACTATATACCGATTATAGTCTGGACAACTTACAGGTTGTGGTCTGAGCTCAATGCTTGAAAAACTACTACATCCTTATTGTAACATTTATTACATTTCGTCTATAAACCAACTATAAATCTGACTAAATTTTGGTTTTGGACTTTAAAGGGACTACATTCGTAGCTATTTATGGAGTAAATCTTAACTATATATTGAAGTTAAACTCATCGATTTTTAAGAATTTATAGATTTATGAAACTGTATGTGATTGAGTGAGATTCCTTTGCACTGACTGACATGACTAAATCTATCGATTTTTTTTTACAAATCGATCGTATTGTTTTACTTATAAATATGGAGATGAATTGTTGTTGTATTTTAGTTTTAGTTGTTGTTCATGATATCAATATTCATTATTGCTTTTTAAAGGCGGCAACTGTTTTTCTTTTTCATAATATTGAATTTAAACAGAGAAACAAATATCGATTGGAAATTTCATGACAAAATGAAAATGTTTATACTAAAGACAGGGACGGAGTATTTCAGAATAAATTGGAAGGGGAAGTTGGAGTTTGACATCTTTTAATTTTATATGTTTTATTAGTCAAATATTTTGTTAAATTTTTATTAAATTAAAACACATTAAACCCCCCCCCCCCCCCTTTACAATTTTTTAACTACGTCTCTGCTTAATATTTAATATATTTCTAGATAAAATTTTTATTTTATTTTCGTATGATCTGTTTTTAAATATCATGTGTTGTTGTAGTGGGTGACTATATTCATTCACATAATTCTGTAACTCAATTTCTCGGTCAATTATGGTGTCAAAGTTAGTAAAGGTCGGTCAGTTGTTTTAAACTAAAATGTAGAAATCTCTTTGCATTTTTTTCTTCCTAAAATTTTTCTTATTATTTATTGCTTTAATTCTTAAAAGGTGTGTTCATACTATTTTACTACAGTCTAAAAATTTTTCTTCAAAATCATTTTAACTTTAAGATTTGCTGATCGCTTTAAGTGGAACGTTACAAATTTAATTCCAGTATAATTATTTTGTTAAAATAAAACAAAAACAAAAACAACAACATAATAATTGTTTCAAAATGTTTGTAAAATTATTTATTTTTAAGTCTTTAATTTTAAGAGATTTCAACACTTTTGTTGATTTTTTGTTTTGGCTTTAAATTGAAATCTCTTTAATTAATAATGTTTTGCTTCAGTTTTATTTCTTGATTTGTTCTTTTTCTTTAGTTATTTTCATCAGTTGTTTTTTTCCTTCGTTGGCAAAATTAATCGTTTTTCAATTGATGATTGATGGTTTTGAATTTTTTATGTCTTGAATTTATATGCTTCAGTTGATATTTTAACAAGATGGAAAAAAATCGGTTCAATGATAATTGTTTGGAGTTTATTTCTGTACACTAAATTCCAGTTTTTTTAGTTAAGAACTCGACTACAGACTGGGCTATAAAATTACCAGAACATGGACTATACAGTAACTGTAGTCTGAGCTGTAGATTTACTATAGTCTGGACTATAGAATTGCTATAGTTTTGGCTATAGAATAACTATAATCTGGACTTTATAATTACTATAGTGTGGACTATAGAACTACCATAATATGGACTACATAATTCCTATAGAATTACTACAGTTTGGACTATAGAATAACTATAGTCTGGCCTGCAGATTAACAATACTGTGGACTAAAGAACTAGTCTAGTTTTCACTATACATGTACGATAGATTTGACTATATAATTACTATAGTACGGACTATGGAATAACTATAGTCTGAACTATAGAATAACTATAGTTAACAGTATAACTATAGTCTGGATTTTAAAATTCTATAATCTGGACTGTGGAATTCTATACTCTGAACTATAGAATTTTTACAGTCTGTACTGTAGAATAACTCCAGTTTGGACTTTAGAATTAATATAATTTGGATTGTAGAATGACTGTCTGAACTGGAATGTAGAATTACTAAAATGTGGACTATTGAATAACTATATTCTTGACTCTATACAATTTACTATATAATAACTATAGTCGGGACTATAGAATTATCATAGTTTGGACTAAATAATAGCTAAAGTTTACACTTTAAAATTACTATAGTTTGAATTATAGTATAGTTATATGGATTATAGTACACTATAGTCCAGATTAAAGTATAGCGATATATTATAGTTTGGACTATAAACCTAATTTAGTCTGGGAAATAAAATGACTATTATTTGGACAGTAGGCGGATTATTGTCTTGACTTTACACTGACTACAAACTGGTCTATAAAATGATTTAAGATTGGACTATAAACCGATTTTAGTCTGTTATAGAAAATAACTTTTTAAAATTAAATTTCATTTGCAAAAGTATTTCTTATTAATGGCGAAACTTATGTATCACAAATTATCACCTAAAATTATTTTTTTTTTATTGCTAAAAAAATTTTATTTCCATTTTTATTATATTTTAAAATTTTGTAAAATTATTTTTAATTTATGTCATTTATCATAATTTTATGAAAATGTTGTCATTATTTTCATAATTTTCTGTTTGTGTCATTTTGTCATGGAAAATAAACCAACAATTTCTGTTTTATGGTCATTTTTTATCATAAAGTTTTCATTTATTATTTTACAGATTTCTTTAACTCTTTTTGTTGTTGTCATTTTGTAATTTCTTTTGTGACCAAAAAAACTATTTTACTTTATCACACGTATTTAATTAAAAATTTTACACTTTTACTTTATTTTATAAAAAAAAAGAATTTCATAATTAATAATTTCTGTCATAATTTAATGGCATTAAATTTTGAAATAATAATAACAATAATAACAATAATAATAATAATAATAATAATAATAATAATAATAATAATAATAATAATAATAATAATAATAATAACAACTTATAAAATAATTAATTTATTTCAGTAAATTAAAAAAAAAACATATAAAAAAAATTCATATTTCAAACCATAAAAAATTATTAAAGAAAATCTGTTTACTTTATTTTCCATATTCCGATTTTCTAAATTTTCTCGCATTAAAGCTGCCAATAAAATTTCCAACATATGACCCTTTTCTGTTAACCCACTGAGAACTACAACTGGATTATTTACATAAACTTTCTTACACACACACATACACACTCTGGAAAATATTAAGAAAAATTGTACTGAAAATTTAAGAAAAATTCTTTAAGTTTATTAATGAGTCAAAAGAAAAAATCATGTGGTGTCGGGTAAAAGAAGTGGCTAAAGTTTCCCCAACACAACTGGAAAACAAATGCATTTGCAGCATTTAATGTTGTTGTTTTCTCTAATTTTTAATGAATCGTATAATTTCAATTTTAAATTTGAAAATGAGGCATAACGAAATGATTTGTTTTTCTTTCATTTTTGTGTTTAAATTAATTTTCTTTAAAACACTTAAATTATGTTCCAAATAGAAAACAGCAGAAAAAATATTGGATTTATAATGATAAAAAAAGAAACTTTTGGAAAAAAACTAGTGAAAAAATAAAAATATTTAAATTTTAAAAGATCAGAATAAAAATAAAAGTTGAAATGAACTAATATTTTGATTAGTTTCTGGGTTCTAATGTGGACAAGCATTTGAACTAGAATCTGAACTAAAATCTGGACTAAAATCTGTACAATAATCTCAACCAGAGTCTGAAGTAAAATCTGGCTAGAATTGAAGTAGAATCTGAAGTAGATTCTGAACTAGAATCTGAACTAAAATCTGAAGTAGAATCTGAACTAGAATCTGAACCAAAATCTGGACTAAAATCTGGACTAAAATCTGTATTATAATCTCAACCAGAGTCTGAAATAAAATCTGGCTAGAATTGAAGTAGAATCTGAAGTAAATTCTGAACTAGAATCTGAACTAAAATCTGAAGTCGAATCTGAACTAGAATCTGAACCAAAATCTGGTCTGAAATCTGTATTATAATCTCAACCAGAGTCTGAAGTAAGATCTGGCTAGAATTGAAGTAGAATCTGAAGTAGATTCTGAACTAGAATCTGAACTAAAATCTGAAGTCGAATCTGAACTAGAATCTGAACCAAAATCTGAGCCAGAATCTGAACTAGAATTTAAAGTAGAATTTGAAGTAGAATCTGAACTGAACTATGAACTTAACTATGAATTGCATTATGTACTGAACTATGAACTGAACTATGAACTGAACAATAAACTGAACAATAAACTGAACAATAAACTGAACAATAAACTGAACAATAAACTGAACTATGAACTGAACTATGAATTGAACTGTAAACTTTACTATAAACTGGACTGTAAACTTAACTATGAATTGAACCATGAACTGAACTAGAACTGAATTTGAACTAGAACTGAACTAAATATGGATCTGAAAACTGAACTAAAAATCGAACTAAGAATTAAATTAATAAGTGAACTAAGAACTGAGTTAAGAACTTAACTAAGAACTGAACTTAAAACTCTTCTACGAGCAATAAAAACTGAACTGATAATGGAGTTAAGAGCTCAATTAAAATTGAATCTAAAACCGAACTAGAACTGAACTAGCAACTACAATAAGAAAGAAACATTTTTGCTATTTCTATTTTATTCTAATATTTTCTATTTATGTTTCAGCAAAAAACGTATGTTCATTATCTAAAAAGTGTACAGCTGCTTGTTTTTTAAAATACATATTTTTATATTAAACTATATAATCTGCTTTATGTAAACAAAATGTCCAGTTAAATGTAAAAGTTTTTAGTACGCTGCCTTATAATGTCTGAATATGTGTATAAGTACTAAAAAAAGTAAAATGTTTATAAATATTAAACAGATATTAAGATTAAACCACGCAGTTCTGAAAATTTTGCGAAAAATTTAACAAATTATTGTAAAGGATTTTAAAAGTTTTTTGTTAAAAATTTCGAAGACCATTATTTCGAAAAACAAAAAATTGGGGTTTGTTTTCAAAATGTTAACTAGCTTTTTGATAAATTGCTTGGGGGTCAAATAGTAGTCAAAACATTAGTGTTTTAATTATATAAAAAGAAATTTATATTTAAAACAACAAAATAGAAAATTATGTGTATGAAAATATTTAATCGATTTTAGTTAAAATCTTTAAAATGGTTTTTGTTTTATTACATAGATTACTTTATATATTACCAGGGGTTAATGTGGGGGTCTTTTACAGACTACAAATTAATTTAAAAAATATTTCAATTTAAGATTTTTTAAATTTTTTGGAAGTATTTTCCTACAAAGAGGTTTTCACAATTTCCTTTCTGTTGTAAATTTTATGTTTTTTTTCCGAACTGCAGGGTTTTAGTGAGATTTGAAGAAAATGCACTTGTTGCTAAATGTGCGTCTCTGTTGTTGGCCTCAACAACAAAAATCTGGATTTTAATTCCATTATCTAAAAATAAATATATACTTTTTTGTTGTTGTTGTTCTCTGTGTAAATAAGTTCTATGAAAACAATAAAAAAATGTGTTACAAACATGCAGCACGAGCAGGGCATGTGCCCCAGAAGAGAAGAAGAAGAAGCAAAAAAAGCACTTGAATTGAAAACAAATAAAATTGGAAAATAAGGAAAATACAAGATTCTTGATTTAACTCTAAACAAATATATGAATTTGGGTGTGTATTGCACTGTGGTCTTTTCTAAGTTCATAAGAGATGTTTTTAATTAAGATTTTTTAGATTTCCGCAAATTTTTCAGGAGCGAGAAGATTTATGAAGATGAAGAAGATTTAAAAATTAATTATTTTTGTGATTTTTTTTTGAGAACAAAAACAGTTTTAGTCCAAATTTTATTGAATTTCTTTGCGGTTCAACATGAAAGTGAAGGTTTTTGGATCTCTTTTATTAAATACTCTAGAGTGTTATCGATTGTTTGTTATTTAAACAAAGAAATAAATAAATAAAACCACAATCTATAATTGTAAATGACAATTTAAAATGTCTGTCGAACCCTTAAAAACAATAAAAATTAGTTTCAACATTAAAGAACAATGACGACAATAAATTGTTGGCCGGAGGTTTCTTTATAAGAAACCAGAGTAGGAAAATCGATTATTTTTTCAGATCTTGTAATGGATCATTCAATGCGAAGAACCTAATTATATATACAGTTTTTAAAACGAACTTTAATTCTTTTTAATAATAAAATTTAAAAAAAAAAAATCATAAAAATCTAAAAACGAACGAAAAATTATAAATTCTTAGAAATTGTGTATAAATTTCTTCATTCCATTCATTTCTTGTTTTTGACATAACGCATAGTGTTTCCAATCATTTATTTTTGGTAAATAAAGCTGTAATTTTTCAATTTTGACATCAAATGAAATTGAACTTTCGACACAAAATACATGTGTATGAGTTTATACCTTGGCTGATAACATAACCTAAACTAAGCTTCCTCTAGTCGAATTAAGTTATATTTACGGATTTTTATATCGAAATCAAAAACGAAAATAATCCTAGTCACCACAATATGTGAGCAAATTATTTGCAAGCTCTTTAATTTCCGCTCTTTTTCTTATAATCGAAAAATAATTGTTACTTTCGCAATCTGATTTAAAAAGACAAAAGTTAAATGCGAAAAAGTTTATGTTTTTTTTTCACAAATGAAAGGAGATGCTAATAAAACTCAGCATGATGAAAAATATTCACAATTTCTTCAATTTTCTACTCTTCAAAATTCCCGAATTTAAAAATGAATCGCAATAATTTTTTTCCAAAAATTGATTCAATTTTTTAATCATTATAAAAAGAGGAAAATTAATTTTTATTTTTTTCCAAACCAGCTAAAAAATGAAAATCATCCAAAAATAAAGATCTTAAACCGAGTTTGCCGCACCTTGTTGAAACAGTCTATTGAAATGTGTGGATAAAATTTAATAAAACATAAAAACTAAAATTGATATGAATTGACAAGTTCAAAAACTCATTCAAAACTATTAAACCAAAAGTCAACAACTCACGAAAGCCAACAATTTATTTTGAAACATGAAAATCGAATCAAATAAATTTGAACATAAAATTCAAAACAAATTAAATTGAAATTTTTATTCTTATTATTATTTCTGGCTTCAAATATCAAATCAATATTCATTTGAAATTTTAAATCAATTTCTTACGATTCGTGACTTTGTCGTTTTCGTTTTATTCAAATTATTATTTTTCGTTCTTTTTTCTTCAAATTCTGACTCAAGTTTTTTTGTTAATTATCCAGTAATTTTTTACAGTGCGTACGTGTTTATTTTGAAAATGTATTTTTTTTAATTATTCTTTCAATATTTCTAATTCTTCTCTTTTTTACTCTAGAGTTACATCATAAAAATTCAATATTTCTTATCGCCAAAATGTTGTTAACAGGTCTCATACATAATTCACCATAAATATTAATTAATTTTTCGTTTCATTTACCGTGAATTTTTATTTGTTTAGGTCTTGTTGTTGTTGTTTTCTTCCTTGTTTTTAGTTTATTTAATAGTTTTTTTATTTATTTTTAAAAATTGTTTTATTTATTTAAGTTATTTTTTATTTATTATTAAACTTAATGAGTTTAAGCGGAAATGCTGTGTCGTGTAGTTTTTTTTTCGATCATTCGAAAATCGAAACTTAAAAAAATAAAGTGTGAAAATGAAAAATGAAGTAAATAACAAGTTTAATGCCTCAAAAGATTTTTTTTATTAGAAGAAGTTTTTTGTTGTTGTAATCTGTAAAATTAGAGCAAATATCGGATATACGTATTAACAGCGTAATTAGCGTATTTGAAAGGTAAATGGAGAGAAAACTTTATTAACTAAAATCTGAATTTTGTGAGAAAATATACAACAGAAGAATTAACGCGAGATTATCAAATATTTTAATAGAATCCCAGTCCCAGTCTTAGTTCAACTTTGAGTTCACTTTAAGGTTAAGTTTTTAATTTGATTTATATTTTAGTTCTTTTTTTAGTTCTTAGTTCAGTCCAAAGTTCATTTCTTAATCAAGTTTAAAGTTCTTTTTTTAGTTCGGTTTTCTGTTCAATTTGTTGTTCACTTCATAGTTTAGTTCTAAGTAAAATTCTTAATTTGGTTCTAGTTCAGTTCTAGTTGAGTTTAAGTTCAGTTTTAGTTGAGCTCTAGTTCAGTTCCAGTTCAGTTTTAATTCATTTCTAGTTCAGTTATTGTTTAGTTCAGTTCTAGTTCAGTTCTACTTCAGTTTTAATTCATTTCTAGTTCAGTTGTAACTCGGTAGTAGTTTGGTTCATAGTTCAGTTTTAATTTAGTTCTAGTTCAGTTATTGTTTAATTCTAGTCCAGTTCTACTTCAGTTCTTGTTCAGTTTTAATTCAGTTCTAGTTCAGTTATTGTTTAATTCTAGTCCAGTTCTAGTTCAGTTCTAGTTCAGTTTTAGTTCAGTTTAAGTTCAGATTTATTTCAGTTCTAGTCCAGTTCTAGTTCAGTTGTAATTCGGTAGCAGTTCAGTTCAAAGTTCAGTTCATAGTTCAGTTTTAATTCATTTCTAGTTCAGTTGTAATTCGGTAGCAGTTCAGTTCCAAGTTCAGTTCATAGTTCAGTTCATAGTTCAATTCAAAGTTCAGTTCATATTTCATTTCATACTTCAGTTCATAGTTCAGTTCAAAGTTCAGTTCAGAGTTCAGTTCAAAGTTCAGTTCAAAGTTCAGTTCAAAGTTCAGTTCAAAGTTCAGTTCATAGTTCAGTTCTTCAGTTTTTCATCATCAGTTTATTGTTTTGTTCATACTTCAGATCACACTTCATTTCATAGATCAGTTCTTGTTTAAGTTCTTAGTTCAGTTTTTAGGTCAGTTTTTAGTACAGTTTTCAGTTCAGCTTTCAGCTCAATTTGTAGTTTAAATCTTGGTTTAGTTCTTAGTGGAAATTAGTTCAGTTTTCAACTAATTTCTTAGTTTAATTCATAATTTAGTTCATAGTTCAGTTTGTAGTTTTAATCGAAGTTCAATTTTTAGTACAGTTTTTCACTAATTTTCAAGTTCATTTCCCAGTTCAGTTTATATTTCAGATCATACTTAATTTCATAGTTCTATTCTTGGTTCATCTTTAAGTTAAGTTCTTCATTGAGTTCATAGTTTAGTTCTTTATTAGGTTTTCAGTTGAAGGCAGATTTTTTCTAAGTAAATTTTGTTATAATATTTGACCGGTTCCATTGAAAGACTCCCAATACAATTAAATTATTTTTGTTTACATTATTTGTTGTTGTGTTATTTAAATGACATTTAACTGTCAGTTTACTTAAAATTAACTAATAAAATTTATATTTTAAGATATTTGACTTCGAACTACACCCATGTCTGCTAAAACTGTCATTTAATACAAATTTATGTCATTTATTTTTTTTTTTTGATTTGTTTATAAGAAAATTTAAATACAAAAACAACAACTCAAAAATTATACATAATTTATATAAACAAATGATTAATTTATGCAAATATTTTGATAAATAATTTTTATTTTTATTTTTTCGTGTTGAAATTTTATTTAAGACGAAAAGATTTTAATGTTCAATTAAATCTTTTTTAAAGATTTGAAAAATAAATTTTAGAAAAATATTAAATAAAACTATTTTTTTCTATGTAATAAGAAGGTGTGACTGATTATCAAATTAATACGAGGGGAGATGACAAAATTTGTGATTAATCAAATCTTGTTAAGAAGGTAAATTTATAAAATTTAACCTTAAATTAAGAAAAATTAACATAAAATATTTAATATCAAAAAGATTCGGAGTTAAAAGATCATTTTTGTGAACAAAATTCTTCAAGTGAAAGTTTTTATAAAATATTTTTATACCCTCCACCACCACAAAGGGTGAAGAGGGTATATAAAATTTTGTCATTCCGCGTGTAACACTAAGAAGAAGTTGTCTTCTTCTTATATTCTTGCATTAAATCAAGATCTGACTCGATTTAGTTATGTCTGTCATTCAGTCAGTCTAGTTTGCTATTTAAAATAAGCAAAATCTGTTCAATATGTTAAAAGATATAGACCGATATCTAAGGTAACCTTTAAGTTCAAGATAAGAACTTTCGTGAAATTGTCAATTGTAAATCGACAATTTAGAATGAAATTTTGCCATAATATTCACCATTCCAAAAATTATTAAAATCGGTTCAAAATATATCCGATATATATGAAAACTTTAATTAACTAACTAATGTCCGTGATTGTATGTGTAAGTGTGTATTAGTGTATTCAAAATCCGGAACCGAAAATCGGTTAACTGGTATTTTTCATTTCAGAAAATCGAACGATTGATATTTTGAAAAATTCCACATCTTTTTTTCCAGTCGATTAATCGGTTTTTAATGGAAGTCACATTTTCATTCCAGTTCCAGTCCAGTCAGTTTTTTGAATACACAAGTGCGTTTTTGCAAAACCTAACGTATTCATTTCACACGATTTTATGGTGGAGGGTACTGAAGATTCGGCATAGCCGAATATATAACATTCTTTCTGGTTTCTATAAATTTATGTAAATTTTATTGTTTCTTTATTGAAATTTCTTAATTACTGATAGAAGATAAATTAGATTCATTAATTAAAGTGATTTTTTTTTTGATTAAATGTTCTTGATCTTATCAGTTACAAAATCTATGAAATTTGAATTATTAATTTTATTTTGTGCTCCAAATGCAAAACAATAAACGCAACGTAGACACGCACGCACACTCTCAAGCACCTGTTTTGGACCGTTCGTTTAATCGATATTCATTCTGTCCAGTTTTCAAATTTGACATACAGACTTTTCAATATAATTTCTTGGCTTAGAATTTGTTGTTTTTATAGGAAAAACGTTTTTACCCAGCCTTTTCACAACGATAGAAATATTTTAATCACTGTCCTCTTTTTATTATTATTTTTTATCACACAAGTTGGACTTTAGTTTATATTTTTAAAAATATATAAATTTGTTTACCATATTTATGTTAAATTTATGATGTCCACCATATTTGCATATTAAAATTATAATAAAAAAATCTTAAGATTTTGTGTTAAAATTAAACCTAAAACGGCAGTCGGTTTGGACTGGTAACATTTCCTGGTACTGGTACCAGTTCACTTCTCTAACCAGTTTTTATTTCAGTCCTTAATTAATGTCATAATTTAAAATATATTTCAGTTATAAGTTCAGTTCCATGCTAAGTTTATGAGTCAGTTCTCTGTTCAGTTCTTAATTCAGTTCGTAGTACAGTTTTTCGTTTAGTTTTTTGATAGGACCTAAATTCAATTCTCTGTTCAGTTTTTATTTTAATTTCTAGTTCAGTTCTCGGTTCACTTTTGAATTCAGTTCTCAGTTCAGAACTTAGTTCTGATCTTATTTCAGTTTCTAGATCAGTTTTAATTTTAGTTTTTAATTCATTTCTTAGTTTAGTTTTTAGTTCACTTCTATTATCAGTTCTTAGTTCAATTTTTAGCTCAGTTCTTAGTTCAGATCTCAGTTCAGTTCCCAGTTCAATTCTTAATTCAGTTCATTTTTCAGTTCTTAGTTGGCGTCATAGTTTAGTACATATTTAATTCTTAGTCCAGTTCTATGTTCAGTTCTAAGATCATTTATTAGTTCATTTCATATTCTTTGTTCATATTTTAGATAAGTTCATTATAGAATTCTTAGTTCAGTTCCTAATTCAGGTTTTAGTTCAATTCTTTTATCAGTTTATACTTAAAGTCCTAGTTCAATTCTGTATACAGTTCTTAACTCAGTTCAAGTTCAGGTCAAGTTTAGCTCAAGTTCAGTTTTAGTTCAGTTTTACTTCAGTTCTGGTTCAGTTCTAGTTTAGCTCTTGTTTAGTTCTTCTTTATTTCTAGTTCAGTTCTACTTCAGTTCTAGTTCAGTTCCAGTTCAGTTCTAGTTTAGCTCTTGTTTAGTTCTAGTTCAGTTCTAGTTCATTTCTAGTTCAGTTCAAGTTTAGTTCTAGTTTAGTTCTATTTCAGTTCTTCTTTAGTTCTAGCTCAGTTCTAGTTAAGTTCTTGTTTAGTTCTTCTTTATTTCTAGTTCAGTTCTACTTCAGTTCTAGTTCAGTTCCAGTTCAGTTCTAGTTTAGCTCTTGTTTAGTTCTATTTCAGTTCTATTTCAGTTGTAGTTCAGTTCAAGTTTAGTTCTAGTTTAGTTCTATTTCAGTTCTTCTTTAGTTCTAGCTCAGTTCTAGTTAAGTTCTTGTTTAGTTCTAGTTCAGTTCTAGTTCAGTTCTAGTTCAGTTCTATTTCATTTCTAGTTCAGTTCTAGTTTAGTTCTATTTCAGTTGTAGTTCAGTTCTAGTTTAGTTCTATTTCAGTTCTTCTTTAGTTCTAGCTCAGTTCTAGTTAAGTTCTTGTTTAGTTCTAGTTCAGTTCTAGTTCAGTTCTAGTTCAGTTCTATTTCATTTCTAGTTCAGTTCTAGTTTAGTTCTATTTCAGTTGTAGTTCAGTTTTAGTTCAGTTCTACTTCAGTTCTAGTTTAGTTCTATTTCAGTTCTTCTTTAGTTCTAGCTCAGTTCTAGTTAAGTTCTTGTTTAGTTCTAGTTCAGTTCTAGTTCAGTTCTAGTTCAGTTCTAGTTCAGTTCTATTTCATTTCTAGTTCAGTTCTAGTTTAGTTCTATTTCAGTTGTAGTTCAGTTCTAGTTTAGTTCTATTTCAGTTCTTCTTTATTTCTAGTTCAGTTCTAGTTCATTTCTAGTTCAGTTGTAGTTCATTTCTAGTTCAGTTCTAGTTTAGTTCTATTTCAGTTCTTCTTTAGTTTTAGTTTAGTTCCAGTTCAGTTCTTGTTCAGTTCTAGTTGAGTTCTATTTCAGTTGTAGTTCAGTTCAAGTTTAGTTCTAGTTTAGTTCTATTTCAGTTCTTCTTTATTTCTAGTTCAGTTCTAGTTCATTTCTAGTTCAGTTGTAGTTCATTTCTAGTTCAGTTCTAGTTTAGTTCTATTTCAGCTCTTCTTTAGTTCTAGTTTAGTTCCAGTTCAGTTCTTGTTCAGTTCTAATTCAGTTCTAGTTCACTTTTAATTCATTTCTTAGGTCAATTCTTTATTCAGTTCTAAGTTATCTTCAAAGTTCTGTTTTTATTTCAAGTTTTCTCTTTATATTTAGTATTAGTTTTTTGTGCTCCTTTAAGGGTTAATTATTTGTTTACAATTTTTACCTGTCGATATTTTTCACTCGTTCCTCTTAGTTGTTTTTTATTCTTCTTTGTTTACTTCATTTGAACTGTAGTAATGTTTGCGTGTACGCATGTTGCATGTTTAACTTGGGCCAATAATGCAGCATATTAAAATTAAACCGTAAATATTGCCACAATTATAAAAAAAAAACAAGTTATTCTGGTGGAAAAACGTAAAACAACACAAACGACTTCTTTTTTGCAGAAAAATTGCTACAATTTTGTTTTTCTTGCAACGAGAATTTTCGAAGAATTTTTATTGTAAATAAATTGTTTGTGGTCAAGTTTTTTTGTTATAACTTAATTATTATGATGATAATAATGAAGTTGGGGTTTTAAAAATAATTTATTGGATACAAATATGTTTTCTTGATAATTTTGGAAGAATTTCGACATTTTGAAAATTTATTATCAGATTACAAGTAGGTGTTGTCAACTCTAAATGATCATTGTCAAGAAAACACCCACTAAATTAGGTGTTAAATTAGGTTTTACGATAAAATTATTATATGGAATTCATTCCCTAATTTATGTGATTAAGAAAAGTGTAGGAAATCTTGATGAGTTACGGATTTGAATGATGTAAAAGTAAGTTGAAATTCAATTAAGCTGGCACTTGCTTTAAAGGTCAGTCTTTAATTAAAATTATTTTATTAAAATATAAACAAATAAATATGATTAAGTGATTTTTTATTTATGTGGATTTAATATAAAATACTAAAGTTTATGTTTTTAGCACGTGTTTTAAAATATTTTCTTCTTGGATTTTTTCTTCATTTGCATATCAACATAATTTTTTTCATTCGCATTATGAATAATGAACGATAATGAACGATTCACCTTTAAATCTGCACATTTTATGAATATTTTTTTTAGAAATAAATAAAAAATATTTATTTAATTAAAGTCAATATCATAACACAAATATTAATAACAGGTCTATGCCGGTTATCATTAGTTGAGAGTATGCGAAATTATGTATCCGGTACGTAGGACCATAAATCTTAATTATCCGTTTGAGTTTTTTGAATGTTTTCAAATGGCATAGACTAATCACTACAATAGTAAGAAATAAACTTAAAAACAAACTAATGAAGGAGTATTTTTGTAAGGACTGAGATCGAAAAATTCTTAACGCATTTTTTTATTAAAATTTTTAACTCAAGTATTATATGATACTTTTTCGATCAAGTTGCCTTTGTAAAACATCTCAGTTATCTGATTAAATAATCAGATTAAAATAAGTGACAGGAGCAAAGTAACGGAAAGCATTATAAGTACGGTAATGAAAGGGTTTCCGAAAAAGTATCGAAATTTCATCACTTGTGACAAAAGCTTTTTTTGCAAATTGTTATAATCAAAAATGAAAAATAATCAAATAAAAAAGAACTTAAACTGTCAGTTAAGTGGTTTTGGCTTTATTAACATATATGAATGTTAAGAATTTTTCGATCTTAGTCCATAGACATTTATTAGAAGTTCTTTGGTGGTCCTTCGAACCGGACACTATGAGTTTTACCATCATTGAAATTATTCCTATAGCTGCTGTAAAATTCGTTTATTATCATCTCTTTAACTATTTCAATTTTTGTGTCTTAAAATATTGAACAATTCAGGGTCATAAAAATATATATTTACATATATATATATATTAGAGAAAACGCCTACGTTTAAATATTTGTTGTTTATATTTTTTTTTTTCATTCTCTTTAGTTATTTTTATTTTGTTTTTACTTAAAAATATTTAAATAATTTTTGTTTTCTTCATTTGATGGACAAATACAGTCATTAAAAAATGTTAAATTATTAATAAAATATTTTAATACGCCAAGAAATCATTAAGACAGGTTGAAAGAGAGAGAGAGACACTAAGACTCAAGTCTTTTTTATTATATTTTTTCTCTAAGTGTTCTGTAGTATTTAAAATCATGTTTTTGTTTTGCTTAATTTGGTTCTGATATTAGATAATTTTCAATATTTATGAAGCATATAAAATTAGTTATGCATAATTTATTATTATTTTTTTCTAAAAAGAATTTCTGGCAGTTAAGAATTATAACACGCGTTTTTTATTTATACTAAAAACTTTTGAAGATAAACAGTTTATATTTCATTTGGACAAAGAATAAATTTTTATATTTAAAAATGAGTTTATTCACTTTTTTTATTCATAGGAAATATAAATATAAATATAGATATTTTCAAAATAAAGCTTAAAATCATTTCTCACAAGATTGCTAAAATATATATATTTTGCGAAATTGAAATAAAGCTAAAAGTAGCATTAGAACTTTACTGTAAACTAAACTATGAAATGAACTAAAGACTGAACTGTGAATTAAACTACGAATTAAGGAATGAACTGAACAATAAATTGAATTGTTAAATGAACTTAAACTCAATAATGATATGGGATATGAAGTGAATCAGGGGCTGGACTAAAAACTGAACTAAGAACTGAACTGAAAAGTAAGTTAGGAATCGAACTGAGACTGAATAAAAGCTAAAGTAAAATCTGAACTGAGAACTAAATTGAGCGCTGAACTAAGAACCGAACTAAAACATGAACTGAGAATTGAATTAAGTATTAAACTAAGAAACGAATTAGTAGCTGAACTGAGAACTAAACTGTGAACTGAATTAAGAGGGGAATAAGTACTGAAATATGAGCTGAACAAAAAGCTTGAACAAGGAAATATACTAAAAACTTGACTATAACTGAACTAAAACTGAAGTAAAACTGATCGGGAATTGAACTAAGAACTGAAGTAGGGTCTGCACTAAGTTCTAAAATAAAAACTGAACTGAGAACTGAACTGAGAATTAAACTATGAACTTAATTAAGAGAATCTGAGAACTGAATTAGTATAACTGAACTAAAAACTTAACTGTGAGCATAACTGAATAAAGAACCAAACGATAAACTAGAATATAACCTGAATTTCAAACTTGATTTAAAACTCAACTAAAAACTGAACTAAGAACTGAATTGATAACTGCGCTGAGAACTGATCTAAGAATTGAATTAAGAAATTAATAAAGAGAATCTGAGAATTGAATTAGTATAACTGAACTAAATACTTAACTGTGAGCATAACTGAATTAAGAGCTGAACTATAAATTTTGATATAAACTGAATTACAATCTAGAAACTACACTAAGAACTGAATTAATAATTGCGCTGAGAACTGAACTTAGAAATGAATTAAGAACTGAACTAAGAACTAATTAAAATGTGAAACTGACAACTGAATTAAAAACATTGAACTAAATTGATCACTAAATAAAGAACTGAACTTAAAACTGAAATAAGAACTGAACTAAGAATTAAATTAAGACTTGAACTATGAACTAAAATGTGAAACTGATAACTGAACTATAAATTGAAATGTTTGGTGAAAAATGAACTAAACTAAAGACTGGAACTATAGTTGGATTAAAAACTGAATAGCTAAATTAGAACTGAACTAAATCTGAATAAAATGAATAAGTGCTGAGTGGAAACAAAACTATGAACTGAAGTAATATCTGAACTAATAACTAAACTGACAACTGAACAGAAAACTGCACTAAAAAACAGAGAACTGAATTATTAACTGAACTGATAGCTGAATAGTGAACTGAATTAAGAATTGAACTATGAACTTAACTAGAAACTGAATAAGAACTGAACTGAGAACTGAACAGAGAACAGAATTGGAAACTGTATTGTAAGCTGGATTAAGAGCTAAATCATGAACTAAACATAAACTGAATTAGAAACTTGAAGGATATAATAATGAACTAAAAACTGAATTGAGAACAGCTCAATTAAGAACTAAATAATAACTGAAAGAGAACTAATTTAAGAGCTGAACTATGAATCTAAACTGAAAAAGAAACTTGACTAAAAACAAAACTAAAAACTAAAATACTAAACTGAGACTTAATTGAACATTGAACCAAGAACTGAACTGAGAACAGCAGAATTAAGAACTAAATTAGTAACTTAACTAAGATTAAAATTGTGAGCTGCACTGAGAGCGGAACAAAGAACTGAACTATGAGTTTGAATATGAACTGAACTTAAAACTGAATTAAAAACTGAACTGAGAACTGAATAAAGAATTGAATTAATAACTCAACTATAAACTAAATTTTAATTAAACGTAAAACTGAACTGAGGACTAAAATGATAACTGAACTGAACTAAGAAATGAACTATGAACTGAATTGTGCACTAAACTAAAAACTAGAACTGAACTAAAATTTAACTGGAGTTGAATAAAGAACAAATATATGAGATGGACTTAGAACAGAATTAAGAACTTAACAAAGAATTTAAATAAGAATTGAACTGGAAACTGAATTAAAACCTGAACATAGAACCCCAACAAAGAACTGAACTATTGCCCGCATTAGAACTAAACGAAGTTCAAAGTAGAACCTGTTTGAAAATTGTTAAATTTCTTTACAAAACAATAAAAATTCCATTTTTTTCTCTTCATTTCTTCACACACCTTGTTCTTTGGACTTTGCCAACTGAAGACATTTTGCCACCCAAGTTCTAAGCAAAATTCTTCTGAATAAATTTTTTTAAACATAAAAAACTCACATTCTTTTCTCTTGACAATAAATTCATCCAACATAAAACTCTTTTTTATTTAAAAAATTTTATTATAAATTATTTTATTAAATTTTTTTATTTAAATTGCCAACTTGTGATTTTTTTGTTGTTGAATTTTGTAATAATTCATGTCATAATTTCTTTAGTTTTGATTGAATCACATTTCAGTGTTTTTTTCATAATTCTTCAAATTAAACAAGTAATCGTAAGTAAATAATGGAAATTATGTCACGTTTTGTATGATGAAAAACTGTTAATTTAATATTTTGCCAACTAAGGCGCCATATTGTGTGTGTGTGTCTGTTTTTTGTAATTTAATTGTAATAAGAAAGAATTTTTATTATCACAAAAATTTTTTTTTTAATTGAACTTAAGATTCGTAGGGTCAGCAAAAAGTTTGTTTGAAAAGTGTATGCGGTAAAATTGAAGATTCTCAGTTGGATTTCATAAAATATGCAAATTGAGGACATTGAACTGTAATAAGCAAAAATATGCTTTAATGCTTACGATTGCAAAAATATGCTTTTTAAAATAAAATTAAGTAAATATATGTTTATAAGCATAAAATAAGCCAAAAAAATTGCTTAAACTTTAAATTAGTGATTATAACATCAAACAGATTTTGCTTGCAAAGAATCCCCAATAAACGTTCAAATCTCATTTTGTGCATTTCCTACTGTGTTTTACCTCATATGAAGCCTAGAGATTTATCAAATCATTGGCCGAATAACGGTAGAAAGTCTTCAATCATAAATAAAATATTTATGATAAAATAATTTTTTTTTTGTAATAGAAAACTATAGAATCATTGTTTTGACTTATTTTTCCAATCGCTCATCAATTAAAGATTTTTCTTCCATTGAAAAAGAAAAAGAAAACAACAATCTCCTTTTTATAAAATTATTTTATAACACACGACATTAAAAATGTTTATTAAATGTTCATTCCATTAAATTTATAAGGAAAAAAACTGAAAAATTCATTGAAACTATTAAAGATTCCGTTGAGTTTTTTTTCTAATCTTGAAAAAACAACTAAAACAATCACTTAAATGTTTAATAAACTCTTTAACGATTTTATAACAATCACTTGTTCAATAGTTTTTTTTTTTTCTCTCAATCGATCCATTCATTCATGTTTTAATTCATTGATGATTGAAGAAAAAAATTAAATTCTTGTTAAGAGAAACAATCAGAGATTGTAAAAATTAGAAAAAAATGACTTAAATAGTTAATGCAGTTTTAATGGATTTTGAATTTTTTTCAAGACCAGTTTTGTGTTAATTTTTTATTTGAAAATTGTCGACAAGAGTTTTTTTCAATAATAAATGAATAAATAATTTTTTTAAATATACAATAAACTGGCTTTAAGTATTTAGCGTTAAGAGTGTTTTGTTTTCATTAAAAGCTTTTAAGAAACAATTATTTTCAAGTTATAATTTGTAAAGTTGGTGAAAAACAAAAGACTTAGAAAACATAAAATTTTTATTTAAAAATATATTAAATATTTGATTGATTGAACAAAAACTGAACTGGACTCTGAAGTAGAATCTGAACTAGAACTGAAATAGAACTGAACTAAAACTGAACTAGAACTAAAACTGAACTGGAAATGAACTAAATCTGAACTGGAACTGAACTAGAACTGAAATAGAACTGAACTAGAACTTGAACTGAACAAGAACTGAACTAGAACTGAATTAAATATGAACTGGAACTGAACTAGAACTGAACTAGAACTTGAACAGAACTAGAACTGAATTAAATATGAACTGGAACTGAACTAGAACTGAACTAGAACTTGAACAGAACTAGAACTGAATTAGAACTGAACTGGAACAGAACTAGAACTGAACTGGAAATGAACTAGAACTGAATTAGAACTGAACAAGAACTGAACAAGAACTGAACAAGAACTGAACTAGAACTGAACTAAGTATGAACTGGAACTGAATTAGAACTGAACTAGAACTTGAACAGAACTAGAACTGAACTGGAAATGAACTAGAACTGAATTAGAACTGAACTAGAACTTGAACAGAACTAGAACTGAACTGGAAATGAACTAAATCTGAACTTCAGCTGAACTAGAACTTGAACAGAACTGGAACTGAACTAAGAACTGAACTAAAAACTAAACTAAGAACTGTGAAGGAAACTAATGCGGAATTATGAAATCAACAAAAATTAACATTAACACTGAAGCAAAAATTCAACTAAGGACTAATGGAAGGAATGAACTAAGAATTGAATAATGTAGTGAATTAGGAACTCAAATAAGAACTGAAGTTGGATCTAAACTAAAAAATGAACTAGAACTGAACTAAGAACTGAACTGTGAACACAATTATGAAGTGAATATTATACTCAAGAATAAATTTAAAAACTCAACTGAAAAGTGAATTAAACATTGATTTATGAACTGAACTCAGAACCGAACTTAAAAAAGAACTAATAACTGAACATACAACTGAACTATGTACTAAAAAAAACGGATTTAGAATCGAAAAAAGAACTGAAATAAGAACTCAGCCAAGAACTAAACTAGATCTTTACTGAGAACTGAACTGTAAATTGAATTAAGAAATGAACTAAGAACTTAAATAAGAACTTAACAGAGATCTAAACTCAGAACTGAATAAGGAACTGAACTTATTAAACTAAAAACCGAACTAAAAATTTAACTTTGAATCGAACTAAGAACTGAACACAGAATGAACTAAGAAATGAGCTAACAACTGACTGCCATGAACTTTAAGTTGTACTAGAAAAGAATGTAATTTTTGCTATTTAGTACTTTTTTATAACTATTGACTTGTAACTGTTCAGAAGTTAAAGCGGTTATTTTAGCACATTTACTAACACTTAAAGTTCTTAAATATCTCAAATTAATGTAATTATTTAGATTTTCTAAATTCTTTGCGAAAAAAAAAAACAGATCAATCCAATCACTCCATAGCAAAATGTCATAAAATGTTAATGTAAATTACTGTTGTCACATTCATAACTGCATAAATTTACATGAGTTTCAAATAAAAAAAAATATTTAACTAAATATTTATCATATTTAAAGAAATTACGTAGTTTTAGCAGCTGTTGTTTATTACGTAGTAAATAATAAATATTTTACAACAAAATAGAAATTTACATACACACATTTGTAGGGGAAAAAACTCTAGAATAAATGTTTGCGTCAAATAATTTGTCTTAAATTCTTTTAAATAACTAGACATTTAGACGTTGTCATCGTTTTAATGTAAATTTAATATGAATAAGAAATTTTATATCATTTTTAAATAAAGTTTCATTTATTAAAATTAAGTTGTATTTGAAAACACGTTTGTTGCTTAAGTCTTTTGTTTTATGAGAGATTTTAATTAATTTTTTCTTTACAGTCATGTCTCCTTTAAAATAATAAAATTCTGCCTGAGAACTACAATTTTATAATTATCACAAAACATGGCTTCACCCATGTCACCCACCATATACCGACAAGGACCACAAACAGGTCCTCCTAATGGTGCTGTTTATCAACAGGTGCCCACACCAAAACACTACAATATGGGTACCGTACAAAATATGACAGAACGTGGTCGCCTTATAGAGCTTTTAAGAGCACCAAATATTTTAACATCTCCCACCATGGAACCACCATCAAAAGGTCTATTAAATGGACCAGGACAAAATAATTGTTTTCTTAATTGTGCACTTCAGGTGAGTTTCCTTTCAATTGTTCTTTTTATTCGGAAACGAGATTTTCCCATCAGAAAGTCTTGTCATGTTTATTATAAATAATTTTATTGTTGTTTTTATATTCTGCTCTTCTTTTTTTTATTGTTTGCTATTTAGCATAAAACAAGCATAAAATAATTATTTTAACTCTAAAAAAGACTTTAAAAGAAACAAAGATTTTTTTGATTTTACATTTTTATTTTTCTGTTTTACTTTAAGTAATTTCTTGTAGGAAAATCACCATCTTGAGTTTTATAGTGAAAAAAAAAAATAGATTTTCTTTACAGAATTAAAGTATTAAAACAATAATTCAAAATCTTGTAAACAATCAGGTGTATTTTTTTATTTTTTTTGTTAAAAAGTTCTCATTTTCTTAAGTTTTATAAGTCAGTAGAGACGTTTTTGTCTGAAAGTTTCAGGATTTTTCTTTAAACTGAACTAAACAAAGTAACATTTTACATGTAATCATTTCATGGGAATATGATTTTCTATAATAAAAAAAATAAATAAAAACAATTGCCGGCGTTATATATAAAATGGACTTTTGAACTGCTCAATTACAGACGACTTTTTAAGGCCTTAAAAATATTTACACGAAAGTGAAGAAAAATTAGTAATTTTCCCTTCATTTTTCTTATACAACTAAATTGAAATAACAACCATAATTTGGAAAGTATTTTAAAATATTATGATCATATCAACCATAGAAATATATAACATATATAATATTATTATTGTTGTATTTTAATGAAAATATTCGCTTCTTCGCAGAAGAAAATGATATTAATATTATTAAGTTTTGGTTCAGTTATAGTTCAGTTCTTGTTCAGTTCTTGTTCAGTTATAGTTTAGTTCTAGTTCAGTTATAGTTCAGTTCTAGTTCACTTATAGTTCAGTTCTAGTTCAGTTCTTGTTCAGTTGTAGTTCAGTTATAGTTCAGTTCGTGTTTAGTTGTAGTTCAGTTATAGTTCAGTTCTTGTTCAGTTCTAGTTCAGTTCTTGTTCAGTTCTAGTTCAGTTCCAGTTCAGTTATAGTTCAGTTCTAGTTCAGTTATAGTTTAGTTCTAGTTCAGTTATAGTTCAGTTCTAGTTCACTTATAGTTCAGTTCTAGTTCAGTTCTTGTTCAGTTGTAGTTCAGTTATAGTTCAGTTCGTGTTTAGTTGTAGTTCAGTTATAGTTCAGTTCTTGTTCAGTTCTAGTTCAGTTCTTGTTCAGTTCTAGTTCAGTTCCAGTTCAGTTATAGTTCAGTTCTAGTTCAGTTATAGTTTAGTTCTAGTTCAGTTATAGTTCAGTTCTAGTTCACTTATAGTTCAGTTCTAGTTCAGTTCTTGTTCAGTTGTAGTTCAGTTATAGTTCAGTTCGTGTTTAGTTGTAGTTCAGTTATAGTTCAGTTCTTGTTCAGTTCTTGTTCAGTTCTAGTTCAGTTCCAGTTCAGTTATAGTTCAGTTCTAGTTCAGTTATAGTTTAGTTCTAGTTCAGTTATAGTTCAGTTCTAGTTCACTTATAGTTCAGTTCTAGTTCAGTTCTTGTTCAGTTGTAGTTCAGTTATAGTTCAGTTCGTGTTTAGTTGTAGTTCAGTTATAGTTCAGTTCTTGTTCAGTTCTTGTTCAGTTCTTGTTCAGTTCTAGTTCAGTTCCAGTTCAGTTATAGTTCAGTTCTAGTTCAGTTATAGTTTAGTTCTAGTTCAGTTATAGTTCAGTTCTAGTTCACTTATAGTTCAGTTCTAGTTCAGTTCTTGTTCAGTTGTAGTTCAGTTATAGTTCAGTTCGTGTTTAGTTGTAGTTCAGTTATAGTTCAGTTCTTGTTCAGTTCTATTTCAGTTCTAGTTCAGATCTAGTTCAGTTCTAGTTCAGTTCCAGTTCAGTTATAGTTCAGTTCTAGTTCAGTTCTTGTTCAGTTGTAGTTCAGTTATAGTTCAGTTCTAGTTCAGTTCCAGTTCAGTTATAGTTCAGTTCTAGTTCAGTTATAGTTCAGTTCTAGTTCAGTTCTAATTCAGTTCTTGTTCAGTTCTAGTTCAGTTATAGTTCAGTTCGTGTTCAGTTGTAGTTCAGTTCTAGTTCAGATCTAGTTCAGTTCTAGTTCAGTTCCAGTTCAGTTATAGTTCAGTTATAGTTCAGTTCGTGTTCAGTTGTAGTTCAGTTATAGTTCAGTTCTAGTTCAGTTCCAGTTCAGTTATAGTTCAGTTATAGTTCAGTTCTAGTTCAGTTCTAATTCAGTTCTTGTTCAGTTCTAGTTCAGTTCTAGTTCAGATCTAGTTCAGTTCTAGTTCAGTTCCAGTTCAGTTATAGTTCAGTTATAGTTCAGTTCGTGTTCAGTTGTAGTTCAGTTCTAGTTCAGTTCTAGTTCAGTTATAGTTCAGTTCTTGTTCAGTTCTAGTTCAGTTCTAGTTCAGTTCTAGTTCAGTTCTAATTCAGTTCTTGTTCAGTTCTAGTTCAGTTATAGTTCAGTTCGTGTTCAGTTGTAGTTCAGTTCTAGTTCAGTTCTTGTTCAGTTCTAGTTCAGTTCTAGTTCAGTTCTAGTTCAGTTCTAATTCAGTTCTTGTTCAGTTCTAGTTCAGTTATAGTTCAGTTCGTGTTCAGTTGTAGTTCAGTTCTAGTTCAGTTCTAGTTCAGTTCCAGTTCAGTTATAGTTCAGTTATAGTTCAGTTCGTGTTCAGTTGTAGTTCAGTTATAGTTCAGTTCTAGTTCAGTTCCAGTTCAGTTATAGTTCAGTTCTAGTTCAGTTATAGTTCAGTTCTAGTTCAGTTCTAATTCAGTTCTTGTTCAGTTCTAGTTCAGTTATAGTTCAGTTCGTGTTCAGTTGTAGTTCAGTTCTAGTTCAGTTCTTGTTCAGTTCTAGTTCAGTTCTTGTTCAGTTCTAGTTCACTTTTAGTTCAGTTCTGGTTCAGTTCCAGTTCAGTTCTAGTTCAGTTCTTGTTCAGTTGTAGTTCAGTTATAGTTCAGTTCGTGTTTAGTTGTAGTTCAGTTATAGTTCAGTTCTTGTTCAGTTCTAGTTCAGTTCTAGTTCAGATCTAGTTCAGTTCTAGTTCAGTTCCAGTTCAGTTATAGTTCAGTTCTAGTTCAGTTCTTGTTCAGTTGTAGTTCAGTTATAGTTCAGTTCGTGTTCAGTTGTAGTTCAGTTATAGTTCAGTTCCAGTTCAGTTATAGTTCAGTTCTAGTTCAGTTATAGTTCAGTTCTAGTTCAGTTCTAGTTCAGTTCTAGTTCAGTTCTAGTTCAGTTCTTGTTCAGTTGTAGTTCAGTTATAGTTCAGTTCGTGTTTAGTTGTAGTTCAGTTATAGTTCAGTTCTTGTTCAGTTCTAGTTCAGTTCTAGTTCAGATCTAGTTCAGTTCTAGTTCAGTTCCAGTTCAGTTATAGTTCAGTTCTAGTTCAGTTCTTGTTCAGTTGTAGTTCAGTTATAGTTCAGTTCGTGTTCAGTTGTAGTTCAGTTATAGTTCAGTTCCAGTTCAGTTATAGTTCAGTTCTAGTTCAGTTATAGTTCAGTTCTAGTTCAGTTCTAGTTCAGTTCTAGTTCAGTTCTAATTCAGTTCTTGTTCAGTTATAGTTCAGTTCTAGTTCAGTTCTTGTTCAGTTGTAGTTCAGTTATAGTTCAGTTCGTGTTCAGTTATAGTTCAGTTCTAGTTCAGTTATAGTTCAGTTCTAGTTCAGTTCTAGTTCAGTTCTAATTCAGTTCTTGTTCAGTTCTAGTTCAGTTATAGTTCAGTTCTAGTTCACTTATAGTTCAGTTCTAGTTCAGTTCTAGTTCAGTTCTTGTTCAGTTGTAGTTCAGTTATAGTTCAGTTCGTGTTTAGTTGTAGTTCAGTTATAGTTCAGTTCTTGTTCAGTTCTAGTTCAGTTCTAGTTCAGATCTAGTTCAGTTCTAGTTCAGTTCCAGTTCAGTTATAGTTCAGTTCTAGTTCAGTTCTTGTTCAGTTGTAGTTCAGTTATAGTTCAGTTCTAGTTCAGTTCCAGTTCAGTTATAGTTCAGTTCTAGTTCAGTTATAGTTCAGTTCTAGTTCAGTTCTAGTTCAGTTTTAGTTCAGTTCCAGTTCAGTTATAGTTCAGTTCTAGTTCAGTTCTTGTTCAGTTGTAGTTCAGTTATAGTTCAGTTCGTGTTCAGTTGTAGTTCAGTTATAGCTCAGTTCTAGTTCAGTTCCAGTTCAGTTATAGTTCAGTTCTAGTTCAGTTATAGTTCAGTTCTAGTTCAGTTCTAGTTCAGTTCTAGTTCAGTTCTAGTTCAGTTCTAATTCAGTTCTTGTTCAGTTCTAGTTCAGTTATAGTTCAGTTCGTGTTCAGTTGTAGTTCAGTTCTAGTTCAGTTCTTGTTCAGTTCTAGTTCAGTTCTTGTTTAGTTCTAGTTCAGTTTTCGTTCAGTTCTGGTTCAGTTCCAGTTCAGTTCTAGTTCAGTTCTAGTTCAGTTCCGGTTCAGTTCTAGTTCGTTTCTAATTCAGTTCTTGTTCAGTTCTTGTTCAGTTCTAATTCAGTTCTTGTTCAGTTCTAGTTCGTTTCTAGTTCAGTTCCGGTTCAGTTCTAGTTCGTTTCTAGTTCAGTTCCGGTTCAGTTCTTGTTCAGTTGTAGTTTAGTACTTTTAGCATCTAATTTAAATAATGATTATAAATATTTTCGACTGCTTGTAGGGTATTTTTACTAAATTAAAAATTGTGACTCATATATGTAATTTTCTGCTTCCTCTTCTTGTTCTTCTGTATTTCTGTATTTTTTTTTAATTTTGAAAAATGATTGTTTTTTATCAAGTATTCTTCTTCTTCTTTTTTCATTTCATTTTCTTAATTTTGCAATTCATTTTAGTTTTTATAACAATTCAACAAGTTTTTCTCAAAACGCTGCTTCATTTTTTCTTATTATTTTTTCCTGAAAGTTTTATTGTTTTTTGAAAAATTAAAAATTCAATTTAAAGAGGAAAAAACAAAAGGGTTGTCTTCCTCTAAGTGCGACCGGGTTTTATAGTTTCCGATGTTTTTCTTGAACAACTTTTGTTGTTATGAATTTTGTAGCTCCGGGAGTTTTCTCAAATGTGTTGAATTTAGTTTTATTTTTCTCTCAAAATGTTATCAGATATGTGGGTGATATGTTTTATTGTGTTTTGTTGTTATTCTTTGTTTTATTTTTCTACCTGTAGATGTTTTTACTTTATGGCCCTGAGTTTTAGGTTGGTTGTTGGTAGTTTCATTTTTCAATTAATTTTATTTTGGTCTTTTTTTTTAAATAAAACCAAAAGACCAAACAAATAAGAAGATTTAAATTTTTGATGTTATTAAGTGTTGACAGTTTAAAAATAGTTTTTGTTTTCGTTTAAGACAAAATAATCGGAAAGATTATTATAAATAGAGAAAGTTTGTTTCTTAAATCTTTTGTTTTCTCTGGAAGTTTCAACTGAAATGTTCTTGTGATTATTTTCTTTTTTTTATGAAATAATGATTTTTTATCTAGAATTAAATCATTATTATTTTATTCCCAATTTAATTCATTTCATTGTCATATTTTCTCTCCAAAAAAGAAATGCTAAAGACTTACGCCACAAATCTACTTAATGATAAATTTACGTCTCTATTTCACTCTTCCAGCAATTTGTTTAACTTTTAATCATTTTAATTATACAATTTTTTTTCTTATTTTCCCACCACTTTAAAATAAATCATCATTTATATTCAACTTGTTATTTATTCTTTATAATTTTTGTTGTTTTTGTTATTATTTTTTGAAAATTATACAATAAAATAAAAAATAATATAAAATTGTGATAATATCCATAACAACCCCTCTTTTATTATTTCTTGAAATGAATATAAAGTCTCTGAGATCTTTAGACATTTAAGATTATAAAAGTATAAAATTTAAGAAAAAGCCCTGCAGTTTTGGATTACAGATTTTAATACTTTTGTTAACATGACGAATTTTCTTTAACATAAAAGCGTTTTTTAATGTTATAGCGTTTTTTTTTAATTTAACAAAGTTGTTTTATTTGACATCCTCATCTTTAAATATCTTAAATTTATTCTATTTTGGTCGTTTTAACTTTGAAGAAGTTATAATTTTAAAGAGTTTTCGTTTAAGCGATTTTTTTCCATTTTAGCGTTTTTAGAAAAATTTTTTAATTTTAATTTCTTTGATGTTTCCCACATTATTATCGTTTTGATGATTTCTTTCCTTTTATAGAATTTTTTGCTCATTGACCTTTTGTTTTCTAGAATTTGTTACCTTTTAATTTCTCTCATTTTAGCGATTTTTTTCCTATGATTATATTGATTGTTTAAAATTCAAAGAAGTTGTAAGGTTATTTTTGTATAATTTTTTTCAAGAATCTTTAAATGTTGAGATTTCTTTAATCAGGTTGCTTATTTATATTATGACAGTTTTTTTTTGGCGTTTTTTGTTTTCACGTTTTTTTTTTTTTCATTTTAGGTTTCATGCTGATTTGAGTTTAATTCATAATGAAAATTTTAGTGATTTAACTTTATTTCGTATAATTTTGGATTTTTTTGTTTGTTTTGGCGTTTTTTTCATTTTGTTGATTTTTTGACATTTTAGCGATTTTTGTATATATATTTTTTATGTTTTTGTCTTCGTTTAGAATACATTATTATTTCAAAACTGTAGGGTAAATTTGCATTTATTAAAGAATGATAGAAATAGTAACACTCTAACAAATGAAGAAGAGACAAAAACTAGGAAGGACAGACAAATTATCTAAAAGTCTTATCGTGTGAACTAATCTAGACTTGTTTAATTGAGCCCAACTTAAGAATAAGAAAAATACAAGAAGAAGAAGAAGCAAAAATAACACTTGCCATAAGTGTAGATAGAAAAAGAAAATGGTAATAAACTTAACCTTAGAACTATGGCCAACAAACACTCACTAAAAGAAAATGCAACGAATGGGAAAAATAAAGAAATAAGAAAATTGAGAAAATCAACCTTAAGAAGCCAAAGAAAAATTGTCTTAAAACAGAGACAAATATCTGCATAAAATTGACACAAAACTTGAGAAGCAGAAACCAAGAAATGTAAATAGAAGGGAAACTCTCTGAAAGGAAATTATTGGAAAATTTAAGATTTTTTCCATGAAATTTTTCTCGAGAACAAAATTTTTTAATGTAAAGAAAATAATTTTAATTTTTCAAAATCAATCAAAAGGTGTTGACTTTCTAGTTAAACTCTTAGATTAAAAACATTTTTAAATATGTTACTTTGCACAGTGTGTCCAAATCGATTTTTTTTTGGAAATAATACTTAAACTTTTGATCTGTTAGAGATATTTTAATGAAATTTCAAGGGGTTAGAGTTGAGGTGTTTTTAAGTTTATTTGGAGCTGAAAAAGTACTTATGAGAACAGAGGCATAAGTGGTGACCCTCCTAAATAAGCCATCTCGGGAATGTTGATTTTTTGAAATTCGCCAAAAAATAGTTAATGATGTGAGACAAAAAAAATTTGGTATATTGATAGTTCTTGGAGATCTCTATAAAATATATGGTTACATATTATATAGTATGAGAGATATTCAAGTCGAAATTAATTTTAAACACATCTCTTCCTCGTTTTTAGTCAGTGGACGTAATATTGGTCCTTTTTTAAAAAAATATGTGTCAGATGCCCCATTAAATTCTAAGAAATTAATTAAAAATGCAACAAATCATCGAGTGGCAAAAATTGCTACACAAATTATGAAAAGTTGCTGTAATCAGAAAAAAGTATAAAAAATCGCCAAAATGAAAAAAAACGCCAAAATGAAAATTATTTCGAAATTAATCGTTATAACTGTTAATAAGATCAGTAATATAGACATTTTTTATATTCTTTTAAAATCTTTCTCCTTTATTTCCCATTTAAAATTTCACATCTTACCGTTTACGACAAAAAAAACTAAATGACTGACTCATCCTCAATTTAAATACCGCCACTATTTAAGATCACTTTTACACTTGTTTGAATTTTTAAATTGAGTCAATTTACAAACACATTTTTCTCTACAATTTTTTCTTTATAAAAATTAACATAATTTACCTTAAGACAGGTAGCGGACAGAGTGTTACAAAGTTTATAACTGAATCCAATTCAAAACGTTTTAATAAGAATCATCAGGAAGGAAGGAAGGAAGGAAGTTGATTATTTTGTAATAACAAACACTCCCTTTTCAATTTATGTTTCTTTTATAGATTTCAGTTAAAATAAAAACAACAACTAAGAATAACAATAACTTCCTTTATTTCCTTCCTCATTTTCTTTAAGAAATTTAGAAAGAGAGTTTTAAAGTTCCACCATAAATTCATATGATGTGAAATTAAATTAACTGAAAAGAGGTAAAATGATGGGAAACGATTGTTTGTCTTGAAAGATGGTTACAATTGATAGACGATTTGTTTTTGGGTTCTAAAAGAGACAATGAAATAGAGATATTAAAATTAAAAAACGGTTTTTTCCTTATGATTTTGTTAACGTTTAAAAAAGACACCTTGTTACGGTTTAAGACGATAATTAAAATAAAATCATCCCTTTTCTTCATTAAAAATGAAATAAATTTCTTGAAAAAGAAGGAAAATATACATTACAGTGCGCAGTGTGTCTAAATTGATTTTTATAACCACCACCGCCACATGTGGTCATTCTGTGTGTAACGCTAAGAAGGAATCATCTAAGACCCCCTTAAATAAATATTCTTGAATTAAATCATGTCTGTCTGGTGGACTCGTTCTCAGGCTTAGAATAATAGGCCGAATTAAATAAAAATTGGCCACATTTTTTGTTGCTCTCCTAAGTAGTTTCCTATTTAAAATCAGCTATATTGGTCCATTAGTGAAAAAGTTATAGACCGATTTCTAAGACAAGCTTAACATTACGAAAAAGATCTTTTTAAAAGTCTTCAACATAATATGAAATAAAATTTCAGAACTTAACCATAATATACTGTTATTTAATACAACCCAAAATCAGTGTGTCATATAGGTCGCAATTTTGAATACAATTTTATGGAATTTGATTGTTATTTGATATAAGTCCCATTTCCCGGAATATAGTTTTTACCTTATAAAACTCTTTAATATGGGCAAATTCTATTGGAATAAGTTACGCTACCTTTTGTAACTGTCCCAAATATATACTATTTATTTAAACAATATCGGTCGATGCTTGCCTATGGCTCCCATACAAGGCCCCTTCCCGGATAACGGTTTTAAATTTTTAAAAGTTTTAACTCCAATTTTACTGAAACTTGTCATAATTATTTTTTTTAATTCCGTTTTACGAATGTTACTAAATTTAAGAATATCGGTCCATATTTTGCTATAGCTTTCATATTCAGGCGACTTATTTAAAAACGTATTAGAGCTTTTGAAAGCCTTTATTATACATCAATTTTATTGAAATTCGGCACAATTATTATATAACTGTCTTCTATGCACGTAACTGAATATTGCTATAGCTCCCATATAAGGCCCTTTCCCGGAAAATGGGTTTAAGCTTATCAAACTCTTTAATATGAATCAATTTTATTAAAAATTTTACGTAAATAATTGGATAATCTAAGTGATGGAGGAGGGTATTTCAATTTCGGCACAGCCGAATATATGATTTTTATTTGTTTTGTATTTGTGACATTTTTATATATTTATTTTGACTTTTGGTGATTTTTTATATATAAAAATTATCGCTTTAGTAGAGAACATTTTCTATACAAAACTCATCACTTGTAAGAGAATGACAACTTTTTCATAGAAAATGTATCGCTTGTTAAAGAGACAATATTGTATAGAATATGTATCGCTAATAAAATAAAACAACATTAGATTTAGTCCAGAAATGCTGAAAGTGTATGTTTAGAATGAATTTCTTTCTCTCTTTTCTCTTCTCTCATTTGATCGTTATGCTGTTCGCTTCTTAAGTCTTTTGTTTATTTTCACACTATATTTTTTTCTGTATAAAAATTATTAATTTATTATGAGTATTTTACAAATTCTTATTATTTATTAGTTCCATTTCAAGAGGAAAAAAATTATAATATTCACATGATATCAATTTACTCCAGAACTAAATTTTTAACTTATATTTATGCACATGATCACTTGTGGCGCTTCTTATAAAAAATTACACTGATTGAGATTATGAACTAAAGAAAAAAATTTTGTTACGAAAACAATTGTATAAATTTCTTGTTATTTCCCCCTCCCCATATGAGTCTAATTTTAAATTTATATTTCCCCTATTTAACATAAACATTTAGTAAATGTTTTTTTTCTCTCTTTTGATTACAATTTCTTTTTAAAAAAAGTGTTAAAACCTTTAAACATTTATTATTCATTTCATTTCAATTTAATTTATTTTATAGTGTTTTTTTTTTCTGTTTCCAATACGCCTGACTGCCTTCAGTGGGAAATTTTTCTTTTGTTGGAGAGGAAAAAGAAGTGGTAATAGAGGAGGTGAAAGAGTGGTTAAATTGTTACCACTATTGAATTTATGGTTAATTAAACGAAGACGGATATTAAAATGGAAAAAGAGCGTTTTTATTTTAATGTTGATGTTTTTGGTTTTTAAATAGTGACTAGACATTTGCTAGACATATAAATAATCACAAATTAAAGTTAAACATTTAAATTATATTATAACTCCAAAAAGAGTTGTTAATTTTATTCCAAATAACAAATTTAAATGATTTTAATGTTGAAGTTTCAAATTTCTTTTAATAAAGTTTTCAAAACTTTTAATAGTTTTTTTTTATAGTCCTGGCATTGAGTCCCTTGTCACCTTTTCTTAAAAAAAAGTGTGAATATGTTTGTATGACTGTGATTGTGTGTTGAGAATATTTAATCAGGATTGACAAACGTTTAATGAAGGAGTGAGATCGAAACATTTTTAACATACATGTATGTTAATAAAAACAAAATCATAAAATTTACAGTTTTGATTTTTTCAAAAAATGTTATTTTAGAACCTTTTCCAGAAACTCTTCCAATTCTATTTTAACAAGACATAAATATTTCTCCACTGGCCTCAGCTCCGAGCAGTTTGGAGAGTTTGCTTTCTTGCTACAAATACTTTATTATTGTTCTTGTGCCACTTAAGGGTTTGTTTAGCATACAAATTGGATGCTAAGTCAGACAAAAAAGAAATAGTGAACACTTTATGAATTATAGGTGCAGCCTTTTTTGTAAACCTTCCATGATCCAAATTATGGTATGAATAGGATCCGTTGTAATAAGTTATTGGCTTCTTTTGCTGCAACTGCATGTTGCTTGTCATACCAAGAACTTTTTACTGCTTTTGGGTTCCAAGCTTTTCTTCAACATTAACTGAAGCATTAACAACATAAAATATTGGACCTGGAAGTTGCGAAAATCTGCCAGAACATACGTTTCATCATACATTATGCAGCAAGAATATTATCTCTTCGAAAACTTGACTTAAATTTCTGTGCTCTGTTTTTGGTCTCTAATTATATATTTGTATGTTCGTAGCAAATACTCCGAGTACTGAGCTAGCCGGACTGCGTTCCAACCGAATGAAGTGGGAGCATTTTTGAAAATGCATTCTATATTTTGGCTTTAGACACATCATGTGGATAATTCCTTCTACCTAAACCAGGTTTTCAATCAATGGCAGGTTTTATTTATTTATAAAATCTATCGCCCGTTAAAAAGACAATTTTCCAATGTTCGTTTGTTAAAGAGACAATTAGATCTAGTTCGGAAATGCAGAAAGTGTAATGTTTTAATTGAATTTCATTCTCTATTTTCACTTCTCTCATTTAATGGTTATGCTGTTCGTTGCTTAAGTCTTTTGTTTATTTCACCCAATATTTTTTGTTTTAACAAAAATTATTAATTTATTATGAGTATTTTTACAAAATTACATGGGAGACAGTTTGACGACGAAACTTTGATGATTCACCAACCTTTTTAGGACCAATTTTTATTATGTTTTAAATATTTGATAATTTTGGTACGCACTGTTTTGGGCTCTAAATTGAATCTGATTATAACGAAACACGTATGTTCGGAATTTTTCAATCTCACTCCTTAGTAAAATAGTAAAAAAAATATCACCACATCTAATAGAAATTTTGTGACAAATTTTATGACTCCAATAGAATTTTAATAATAGTGATCCTTACAAATTTATGTTTAAAATTGAGAATTTTAAAACTCCACAAGAATTTTAAGTCCCTTTTAATTATTTTGCTTTTTGTTTTGATTTCAGTTTTCTTTAAAAGAAATCTTGAAAATAATATTAAATTTCTAAATATGATCACAACCTTTTTCTTGTTATTTAAATTTCAAAATAATCATCATTTATTCATTATAATTTCTAACTTAAATTTAAATCACTTGAATTACAAACTAGAAAATAAAGATTATGTCTTTTTATGCCTTTTTCTCAAAAATATATAATTAAAGTGCAAAAAAAAATTAGAATAATTATTAAGACATCATAAAATTATAGTCCTGAAAATAATGCAGAAAAAACAGATCACTAAAATTCCCACGATTTTGTTTGTTTTTTCATTTTTCCTCCCAAGAAATTCTAATAAATTTAATTTCTTTCTTCTTTTTCCATAAATTGCATGCTGCATGCTATTTTTCGTATTTTAAACTCTAAAAGTACAATTTTAATAACTCCGACATTAAATATGAAAATTATGTTTTTCTGCTATTTTTTTTCAAGTCTTCATTTCAAAATATCAAGTGTAAGTTTTAGTTTGTTTGTTTGTTTGTTTTTGCGTCTTCTGATGAGAACTTTTTATAGAATTCATGTCATATTGCAAAAGGAGAGTTAGAAAAATAAGTTTTAAAGTTTCAGTTTTTATTTGAAAAGCAGAATATTTTGTAGCTCTAAATGCATATGAAAAGTCATAACTTATAAGTTTATTTTAATTTCAAAAGAAAAAATCCCAGAAAAAAACTATAAAAGTTTGGAAGTTACAAGCAAAACTAAAAGAAAGTAGAACTTTTATGGCAGCTGTTCCAGTAAAAAATTTAAAGTGCAGCGAATTAAAACATTCACAAAAAATATTAAAATATTATCAATAATATATGTCCCAGATACAAACAATTCTTAAGGAAAACATAGTTAAGAAAGCGATAAAACCAAAAGAAAATTGTTCGTAAAAATACAAAAATTTTTCTCAAGAGGGAATATCTTCTCTGACCAGAGATCACATTTCCTATAGAAAATTTTTTTCTCTGACGAGATCACATTTTCTGTAGAAAAATTTTTCTCTCACTAGAGAGATTACATTTTCTATAAAAAATTTTTCTCTGACTAGAGATCACATTTTCTATAGAAAATTTTTTCTCTGACTAGAGATCACATTTTCTATAGAAAATTTTTTCTCTGACTAGAGATCACATTTTCTATAGAAAATTTTTTCTCTGACTAGAGATCACATTTTCTATAGAAAATTTTTTCTCTGACTAGAGATCACATTTTCTATAGAAAATTTTTTCTCTGACTAGAGATCACATTTTCTATAGAAAATTTTTTCTCTGACTAGAGAGATCACATTTTCTATAGAAAATTTTTTTCTCTGACTAGAGAGATCACATTTTCTATAGAAAATTTTTTTCTCTGACTAGAGAGATCACATTTTCTATAGAAAATTTTTTTCTCTGACTAGAGAGATCACATTTTCTATAGAAAATTTTTTCTCTGACTAGAGAGATCACATTTTCTATAGAAAATTTTTTTCTCTGACTAGAGAGATCACATTTTCTATAGAAAATTTTTTTCTCTGACTAGAGAGATCACATTTTCTATAGAAAATTTTTTTCTCTGACTAGAGAGATCACATTTTCTATAGAAAATTTTTTTCTCTGACTAGAGAGATCACATTTTCTATAGAAAATTTTTTCTCTGACTAGAGAGATCACATTTTCTATAGAAAATTTTTTCTCTGACTAGAGAGATCACATTTTCTATAGAAAATTTTTTTCTCTGACTAGAGAGATCACATTTTCTATAGAAAATTTTTTTCTCTGACTAGAGAGATCACATTTTCTATAGAAAATTTTTTTCTCTGACTAGAGATCACATTTTCTATAGAAAATTTTTTCTCTGACTAGAGCGATCACATTTTCTATAGAAAATTTTTTCTCTGACTAGAGAGATCACATTTTCTATAGAAAATTTTTTTCTCTGACTAGAGAGATCACATTTTCTATAGAAAATTTTTTCTCTGACTAGAGATCACATTTTCTATAGAAAATTTTTTCTCTGACTAGAGATCACATTTTCTATAGAAAATTTTTTCTCTGACTAGAGATCACATTTTCTATAGAAAATTTTTTCTCTGACTAGAGAGATCACATTTTCTATAGAAAATTTTTTCTCTGACTAGAGATCACATTTTCTATAGAAAATTTTTTCTCTGACTAGAGATCACATTTTCTATAGAAAATTTTTTCTCTGACTAGAGATCACATTTTCTATAGAAAATTTTTTCTCTGACTAGAGATCACATTTTCTATAGAAAATTTTTTCTCTGACTAGAGATCACATTTTCTATAGAAAATTTTTTCTCTGACTAGAGATCACATTTTCTATAGAAAATTTTTTCTCTGACTAGAGATCACATTTTCTATAGAAAATTTTTTCTCTGACCTGACTAGAGTCACATTTCTTAAAATTTTTCTCGACTAGAGATCACATTTTCTATAGAAAATTTTTTCTCTGACTAGAGATCACATTTTCTATAGAAAATTTTTCTCTGACTAGAGATCACATTTTCTATAGAAAATTTCTCTCTAACTAGAGATCACATTTTCTATAGAAAATTTTTTCTCTCTAACTAGAGATCACATTTTCTGTAGAAAATTTTTTCTCTCTAACTAGAGATCATATTTTCTATAGAAAAATTTTTTCTCTGACTAGAGAGATCAACATTTTCTATAGACAATTTTTTTCTCTGACCAGAGAGAATCACATTTTCTATAGAAAATAACCAAAAATCTGGTTTTATTATACTTTTTTTAAAATCCGAAACCTCATTTAAACAAAAGACTTAGAAACAAACTCATTTAAAATAATTTCATTTTTAATTTAAGAAATTAAGTTTTTTTATCTGTTTTTTTTTCATCAATTTTAATAGATTTTCAATTTCAATTAGTCAATATTTTGTTTCTTTTCTCCTCTAAAAAGTCAAAAACTGATTAGAGATAATAAAACAAAATCAGCGGCGGAAATGTGTTAAGTTAAAAAACCTTTTTTCAAACTTAATTACAAAATTACCATGTTTCAAAACACAGACAGGAAGATACAACTAAAAAGAAAAACTATTAAATATTTAGAAAAGTAAAAGAAATACAAATTGAAATAAAATGTTAAGAAATTTAATTAAAATAAATTTGAAAGCAGCACGTGTGAGTGTGATTTTTTTATGAAAAAATTTATTGAATTTTCAAATCATGCAAGAAAATGTGTTACTTTCGTGTTCTTGTGAAATAAACTTTAAATGAGTTTTCAGTTTTAAATTTCTGTTTTCTTCTATTATTACTTTTTTTCTAAACCAACAGGGTTTTTTAAAAAATATTTGTGTAAAATCATTTTCTTTTCATCATTTCAAATTTAGTTCTTTATATGAAAAGTTAAGATTTTTGTAAAAAAACTGAAATTATTATGAAATTCAACACCCACATTTTAAAGATTTTGTGGTCATTGTACGTCTTTGTGGTTTTTGATCCACCAATAGCGAAGAAAAAAAATTCTCTATAGAAAAAATGTTAAATCAAGACCACCCAAAAGTTCTAATGTCAATTACTAGTTAATCATTATGATTAAATTGTTTATTTTTATACAAACAAATTGAAAAAAATTCTTAAAGCTCTTTATAAGAAAAAAAGCACTATAAAACTTGTTTCAAAAGTTTAAATTCCATAAAAGTGGAATTTTTTCTAAGATCAACCGAAATGATTAATAATTTTAATCTTTCAGTTTAATGTTTCCGAAACAAGTTAATTATAAAATTTTTATATAGAAAGTGCATTATAGCATTTTTCTTGTTACTTCTCCTATTTCTACTAATAAATGCACTTTTATGGAAATTTTAATGATAATTAACATAAGTCTTTCTTTTTTATCATAAATTTTTAAAAATAACTTCAAACTTTCTTTCGTTTTAAGAAATTAAAAAAGGGTGTTATTAATTCAAAGTGTTTGGGAGAGAGAAACTTTTGAAGATTGACGTTTATTAAGTGGGCTAACAACTTGTAAAGAGGGATTAATAACTTAAAGGCATATTATGGAAATTATTTGGTGTTATCGTGATAATAAATTCTAATTTCAGGTTTGAATGATTACAACAATAATGATAAGAAATTTTTTCCATAAAAATGTTATTAATTTCATTAATTTAATGTGGGAAAATAATTCATTGACTGGGGATCAACTTGTTTCTTAGAAAATTGTCAAGAAGATATCAATTTGTCTATAGAAAATTTTGCCTTTCTAACAAGAAATACATTTTTCTAGAATAAATGTTGATTCTCTAACAAGAGATCAACTTTCCCATAGAAAATTTCTTTCCGATTAGAGAACAATTTTTCCATGGAAAATTTTCTCACAGATTAGTAAACAACTTTTCCATAGAAAATTTTCTCTCTGATAAGAGAACAATTTTTCCATAGAAAAATTTTTCACTGATTAGAAAACAACTTTCCCATAGAAAAATTTCTCTCTGATTAGAGAACAACTTTTCCATAGAAAATTTTCTCTCTGAATAGAGAACAACTTTTCCATAGAAAATTTTCTCTCTGAATAGAGAACAACTTTTCCATAGAAAATTTTCTCTCTGAATAGAGAACAACTTTTCCATAGAAAATTTTCTCTCTGATTAAAGATCAATTTTTCTCTTAGAAAATTTCTCCCTAACAAGAAATCAACATTCCCGTAGATAAGTTTTGCTCTAATTAGAGTTCATCTTTTCCATAAAAAATTTCTCTCTAATAAGGGATCAACTTTTCTCTTAGAAAATTGCCTCTTTAAACATTGATCAACGTTTCTCTTAGAAAATTGTGTCTCCAACAAGAGATCAACTTTATTGTAGAAAATTAGCTTTCTAAAAAGGGGTCGATTTTTTAGAAAATTGTAATTTCTTTTGTAGAAAATTGTCTCAAACAAGAGATCAATTTTCTATGACTCTCCTTTTAGCGGTAATTTTGCTATAGAAAATCTTATATAATAATAATAATAATAATAATAATAATAATAATAATAATAATAATAATAATAATAATAAGTGATCATTTTGCTATAGAAAATGTTCTCTGATTAGAAATCATTTTGCTTAAGGGTTTTTAAATTTCATTTGATTATAATTAAAGATCTTCAATAACTCGTGATAATTACTGTTAGTTTTAGATAAATTTTAATTTAAAAAAAGTTAAAACACATTTATTTTGCACATTTTCTTCATCCCCTTATGAAATGCTGCTTATAAAGTTTGTTTTTTAAGTCTTTTGTTTTTTTGTTACACTTAATTACGTTGCCAAATTATATATGAATTTAGTTAAGAAAGACAAGAAACACCTTGCTCTCATCATTTACTAAAATGCAGCTGGAAATAATAAAAAACATTTAAATTTATGAAAAAAAGTTTCAAACAGTATTCGAGGAGTTTAAGAAAAATAAATAAATTTAAAAAAGGAAAAAACTCCACTAAACTTTAACAAATTCTGTTGAAATAAATTTGGCACAAGCTGATTTTAAATGACCAGCAAACAGCTGTGTTTTGTGAAAACAACTAAAATACAGGTGACTTCATTTAGGGGAATCTCCAAAACAAAAATAATTTCAATGGATTATAAAAATTAAGAAAATGACCTTTTTAGTGTCTGGTTTCGGTTCGGAGCTGAACTTTTTTAATCTAAATAAAACTCCAACATAGATTTGGCCTTATGAGTTTGTGTGATAATTATTGAATCCGTTGAATTTGACTTAAAGTTGTTTAACCAAGATTTATGAGATTTTTTTTCTTCTTCTTGTAAAAAAAAACTTTTTTTGCGTTGGTTTTTTTGTTATTTGGAATAATTTCAATCGATTTAAGTTCATTAAATTCATGCTTGTTAGAAGGAATAATTTTAAATCAATCTTATTTATGTTCAAATTACAAAGAAAAAAGAACAAAAATAAAAACCCATGCAGATTTGTTTTTGTCTTTTTCTGCAGGTGCCCACAATCAAAATCTTTTGTTTTGCCAGAAATTTAGTTTTATTATTATTTTTCTAAGAAAAAAACTTCCAATTGTAGTTTTTTTTATGGAATTTATGTTTTTTTCTCTATATCACCGTAAGTTTTGTAGATGTGTGGAAAAATCCAATTGAAAGTAGAGCAAACATAATTATGGTAAAGTTTAACATTTGTATAGAAAAATTGTTGCTTGATTATAAACATGCAACATGTTGTTTTTGTTTTTCTATAAAATCAACAACAATTTAGGCACCTGTGTATTGAATTTTCATGTTTGTGACAAGACAATGTTGCTGCAACAAAATTTCTTTCATTTCCTTATAAAAATCATAGAGTTGTTATTTAAATTGAATTTGATTGTAGACATTTATATTAAAGGCAAATTACAGATTTGACTCTAAATCTAGTCAAACAGGATTGAAATTTCAATTAGAATTTTTAGATTTTAGTTTATTATGTTTTGTGTTTGTATGAGTTCCAGAGAAAAGGAAATTAGTTTCTTTAGTATATTTAATTTGAATTTATGAGAAACATTGGACTGATTATGATTTTGAAGCTTCTTTAGAACGAAAACAAGACTCCACCTTGATATATACAAGATAAAAGGCAACCATATCGTTAGATCTGAATTGATTTAAAGCTTTTTAGTCCATCATTCCTTACATAAAAATCATTTATATAAAATACTGACAGCAGTTTTGAAAATATTTTGATAAATTTTTTTACAAATCATGATCACCTCGATCGGTCTCTTAATTTGTTCTTCCAAAGTAGAAGCGATCCTTTTGGTTTATAATTTCTTATAACTAAAAGGTTAATTTCTAAATACCAAAAGACGAAAAAAGTAGTTTGAAATCCCTCTTTTTTATAAAAATTGATTTTTTTTAATGAAAAAAGTAATTTTTCCTAAAAAAATAATAAATTTTTCATTAAAAATTAATTTTTAAGAGAAAAGGTGAAATTAAAAAAAAAAGTTATTACTAAACAGTAAATTTACTCAAAAAGCGATTTTTGGTAAAAACGCGATTTTTGATTAAAAAATCGATTTTATTTAATTTTCAATGAAAGCGATTTTTTTCGGTGAAAATTATTTTTTTCAAGCGATTTTTGTGAAATGCGATTTTTATAAAAGCTGAGACTTTTTAAAAAGCATTTAATTTTTGGGTAAAAATTTTTAATGGTGAAAATGGAAAAAAGTGATTTTTGGCGGTAAAAAACTTTTTTAATGAAAAATATTTTTTTTTTTGCAGAAAACAGCGATTTTCTTGTAAAAAATTTTATTAAATATTTTTTTTTCTGTAAAAAGGTAGTTTTTTTTGGAAAAGAAAAATAAATAAATTTTAATGAAAAATAGATTTTTAAAAGAAAATTTGGGATGAACAGTTGTTGTTTTTGAAAATTAATTTTAGCGATTTTTAACAAAACAGCGATATTTTAGTAAAAATGTGTTTTTTTTTTGTAAAAAGTTATTTAAAAAAGCAGCATTTAAAAAATGTTTTTTTTCGGTAAAAATGTGATTTTTATTTAAAACAACTATTTTTATAAAAACGATTTTTTAATCAAAATAGCTAATGAATTTTTTATCACTCAAATGACACACATTTTCGAGAAAAAAATAAAAAATATATATCCAAACTTCAGGCTGTTATATCTCGAAAATATCAAAATTTTATTGTTTTTTCCTAAGAAAGAATTTCGCTTTGAATTTAATTAAAGTCAAAATATTTGTTTTTATTAAAATGTGATGAAATGAAAAAAGAGATTATTCGGTTTAAAAAGAGTTTTTAATGAAAAACATAAAAGAAAAGATATTGACGCAAATTTTTGGAAAAATAGAAAATAGAAAATTTTGTAAAAAATGGAAAGAAGTGAAACTTAAATATTTATAAAAAAATCTTTCTAAAGTGCAAGATTTTTTAAGAAAAACAAAACTGACGTGACAGAAGACTTTCCAATTTACAACATTTTTTCGTTTAGTTTCACTATTAAGCGTTTTTTATTAAAATATTCATATTCTCTCCATTCTTTTCTAGACAATGTTATTGATTTGTTTTTGATTATCATATTTCCGATTTCTATTATGTCATTTCTAATTATTGCATCACACATAAAGGTCTAAAACATGATATAATATTTTCTTTAACAATCAATTATAATAATCAACAAGTAAACAATCGTTTCCGTTTTCTTTAATATTTAAATTAATGAGTTTCGTTTAAGAAAAATAGCAAAACACAAAAGAAAATAGAAAATAGAGTGAGAGAAAAGAAAGAAGAAAACAAAAGAAAAATATGAAACCTTGACAATGATAATAATTTTAAATACAAAAGAAGTTCCCGTTGGCTCACAATGAGTTAATAATAATTTCCAACTAACAAAATTACAAGTTCAATGACAAGGATGCGAATTAGTATGTGTGTGTTTGTGTGTGTAAATTATTTACCATATACACATACAAAAATAAGAGGAATTTATTGTAAGAGGGAAATAAAGTGATTTTATAAAATATAGAGTTATTGTTATAATTGTTATTGTGACAGTTTTATGAATTAAATTATAATAAAAATTAGTAAAACTCTCAGCTACTGTTATTAACAGTTTTTTTTTATTTAAATTATATCCGCTATTTGTTTAAATGAAAACAAAAAATGAATTAATTGTTTTTTTGTTAAAATTTTAATTGTTAATTTCTTTTCTTTTAGAAAATTTTAAAAGAAAAATTATAAAAGCAAAAAAGATTTAATCACTTAAAACCACCCAAGAAAGAGGCCAATAAACTTCTCTGATTCTGATTCTTTTGTTTATTTTGCTCTTCAAAAGAATTTTAAATTCAATTTTATGTTTTTGTACCCTCCACCATCAAAAGTGGAGAAGAAGGCATATTAACTTTGTCATTCCTTATGTAACACTAAGAAGGAATCATCTAAGATCTCATAAGGTATACATATTCTTGCATCATTAAAATCTTAGTCGATTTAGCTATGTCCATCTGTCTGTATGTTGTTGACAAAAATGATCAAAATTGGTTCAGTAGAAAAAAAAATCATCGCCAATAAAATAAGTAAATTTGATGACTCATAAAAGTTTCTTTGTTATATTTTAGAAAAACTTTCAGAAACTGTATGCGTATGTGAGTGTGTACGTAACATAACGTATTTACTTCACACGCATTTGTGGTGAAGGGTATTGAAGATTCGCCATAGCCGAATTCAGCATTCTTTCCTGATCATTTTTAATTTGATAACATTTTGGTGTCAACATAAAAATGTGACGTTTATTTTTGTAAACGAAATTTTTGTTATGCTACGGAATCGTTATTAATTTCTTTCTTTTTTATCGGATTTTTTAATATTTTTTTGAACATAAAAAATATAAAAATTTAGCAAAAAAATTGACGTCACACACTTTTATGGTTTCATGATAAAATTTTATTTTATTTTATTTTGCTTCTTAACTTTCTTAACTCCAACAACAATAACATTTAAATCAAAACAATAACAAAATGCGTATAAGAAGATAAAAACGAAAGACTTAAGCAAGATGCTTCTTTTATATGTAGACAACAAAAAAAGGGTTGACTCCTACAAAACTGATGACATGAATTCATGTTGGATTTTTTTTTTAATAAAAAAAATGTGTTTTATGAAATTTATGTCTTTTTATGTTTATAAGGGTTTTGAAGAGCCTAATTGGAAAAAAACTATATTTGACTCAAAAATGATCAAAATATATTTTACAATTTTGTTCGTAAATACAGTTATTTCATAAAATCTCTCAAAATCGTCTTAAGTTCTAAGATCTACATTTATTTATGTCTTTTTTTATTTTTTTGGCATTGGTAAGAATTGTTCCCTCCATCGCCACAAGTGTTGCTGAAGTTATAGCAACTTTGTCAATCCGTGTCTAACGCTAAGAAGGAATCATCTAAGACCCTATAAAGTATATATATATATATATATTCTTGCATCAAATCAAAATCTGAGTCGATTTAGGTGTGTTCGTCTGTCCGTTAGAAACATTCCATAAAATTGGACATTGTTTGTTGTTTTTCTACGAATTTTCCTATTTTAAACTAACCATTTTGGTTTATTAACAAAAAAGTTAATGGATCGATATTTGTGACAACCTTAAGAAGGGATCGGTCTTCGGCAGAATTTATCATTCATCATATCAGTGGAAAAAACTTATAAGCAAAACTAAAATTTTCATTTACATCAAAATCTGTTTGCATTTTGGTCGCAATTTTGGATAAATTTTCTGAAATTAAAAAAAAAAAAAAAAAAAAAAAAAAAACTAGATTGACCTTTGACCCATCTCTCACATAAGTCTTCTTCCCAAAATATGGATTTAAGCTTATTAAACCCTGGAATAGAGACCAATTGTATTGAAATTCGGCACAATACTTTTTGTAACAAATATCGCTCAATGGTTCTCTATAGTTTTCATATAAGGCCCGTTCCCGGAAAGCGGACTTCTAAAGGTCTTTAATATCGGTATATATACTCTTATAACTCTTTCAGAATGGTGTTTTCTTTCAGAATGGTTTAAAGATTCTTTAATACACCATACCATCTTGAACTTTAGTTTATAGATGAATCTTTTTAAATTCTCACAAATGTTTGGTTAATGTTAGTTGTGGAGGGTATTAAAAATCGGGTCTACCGAGTTTAGCATTCTTACTTGTTAAATGTTATTCATATTTCATATATATCGAAACACTTTTTGAATGGATTTAACGATGTATTATTTCATAATGTTTTCTTTGTTTCGTTTTGAAATGTTTGCTGGGTTATGTGCATTTTTTCCATTAATTTTACCACAAAATCTTGAAATAAAACCAACAATTTTTTATTTTCTGTTTTCAAGAAATTTTAGTCTTATCTCCTCCAGTTGTAAACTTTTTAAAGTTTATTGTTTTATGTTCAACTCAAAAAAGCTGTCAATATTTCTACTTAAATTTCTTGGTTTTTAAAAATCTGTTTTTAACATGAAAAAAAAAATCATATAAAACAAATTAATCGCGTGCCTTTTTTCCGCAAGAAACTCGCAATTATTCAAGGTTTCATTTCTCTTTTTAATCATTCACTTTTTTTGGAGTTTTTTATTCCCGAATCTAAATTTATTTATGTGTTTTAATTAATTAAAACTGCCAAAATAAAGTCTACAATTGATTTTTCAACACTCCCAGTTTTTAACGTGAAAATTGTTGAAACCTCCCTTTGAGAGTGTTCATACTTGAATCTGGAATTGATTTTCTTAGAAATTAATAACAATTAAAGATTATAATTAAATAATTATTAATTTTATTTTAATTACAAATTTAAAAAAAATGCAAATTGAAACTTAAAAATTTATTACTGACTAATTTTTCATCCTCTTTCTTTCAGGTGAGTCCCCCATTTCTATTATTTTAACAAAATGTCAGTGTAAGTAGTGTCTTTATTATTTAATTTTTTTCTTTCTTCAAAAAAAAATGTCATTAAGTTCCGCCTTTTGAAAACTTAATAAAATAATTATGAAATTTTCATTATGATCATCTTCATCATCATCATTCTGATATTGATGTCAATTATCAAGACAACAACAGAAAAAATAACAACATCAATTTCATTCGAAGAATTTTAACATTATTCAGGCTACAAAAAAAAAGAGAAGTCAACATTATTCGAAATTATTTCGCCAATTCATTCCAGACTTGTGTTCATCTAAAATTCAATACGAATTAATGAAATGAGCGAATAAAAAAAAACGTTTTAGAAAAAAACTGCAACTAAATTAATAAAAACATCACAAAGTAAAAGAAAAACGAGGTATGCAGAAGTTTAAAGATATGATTACTTAAGATCGGTAAAGGATCTTATTACAAAGATGAGATAACGATCAGTTTGAATCTCTATTTATAATTTTGAAATTTCTGAATATCAAAAAATTATTTCATATTGATCATGATCACTTTTAAAATTGAAACTTAAACCTGATCATAGTTATACTTCAAATCTCTTGTCGTTTTTTAACTGATCGTTTAAAATTTGTCATAAATTAAATTATAGTATATTTTTAGTTGCTGATCAGTTTATTTTTCATTTAGTTTTAATGAAAAGGATCCATTAAATATTTAAATATTTAAAGCGAAATCAATTACAGTATTTATTCTCTTAAATGAAGATCAATTGAAACATTATTTTCTCTCTGATGATGATTAGCACTGTTTTCTCAAAGCTTATTCTTCTAAAGGATTAACTGATCGTGGTATTTTTCAGATTTTAATCGTTGCTTCTTTATAACTGTTTGGAGCAGACTTTATTTCTATTTGGTTATAAATGAAGATCAATTTAAATTTTATAAATTTTTTAACTGATCGTAAACTTTATTTTTTTCACTTAAAAGTAACAAATTCTCTTTAGTTATATGAAATAACAATTAATCGCAACTCTTCTTTTGTGTTGTTGCATTCTTAATTTAAAAATTTTATAGATCGTTTGACAGAGATCAGATGATTTACATTTTTTTCAAGATTAATTTTTTTAAGATTAATTGATCGTGACATATTTTATATATTGAACTTATTTTTATGGTTTCTGTTTTATTAAATTTTTGAACTGATCATAAATCGTTATATCATGATCACTTAAGGATCAATTTTTCTTCCCATTATTTTTTCCTATTTTGGTTTTACAACAAATGGAAAACTATTTAAAAAAATTCTATATTTTCTAAAAAATTCAAAATTTTAAAAAAATTTTCATTTAAATTCAAAATTTCATTTAAAAATCAAAATTTTACTAAAAATGCAAAATTTTACCAAAAATTCAAATTTTCACTTAAATTCAAAAATTTACTTAAAATTCAAAACTTTACACAATTCAAAAATTCACTTAAAATTAATTTTCACTTTTATTCAAAATTTCACTTAAAAAGCAAAATTTCACTAAAATTTTAAAATTTCACTTATAATTCAAAATTTTACCAAAAATTCAAAATTTTATCAAAAATTCATAATTTCACTAAAAATTCAATATTTCACTTAAATTCAAAAATTTACTTAAAATTCAAAACTTTACTACATTTCAAAAATTCACTTAAAATTAATTTTCACTTTTATTTTTCACTTTTTATTTTTCACTTTTATTCAAATTTTCACTTAAAATTCAAAATTTCACTTCAAATTTCATTTAAAAATCAAAATTTCACTTAAAAATCTAAATTTCACTTAAATTTTCAAATTTCACTTAAAATTCAAAATTTCACTTAAAATTCAAAATTTCACTTAAAAATCAAAATTTCACTTAAAATTTAAAATTTCACTTAAAATTTAAAATTTCACTTAAAATTTAAAATTTCACTTAAATTTAAAATTTCACTTAAAATTTAAAATTTCACTTAAATTTAAAATTTCACTTAAAATTTAAAATTTCACTTAAAAATTAAAATTTCACTTAAAATTCAAAATTTCACTTAAAATTTAAAATTTCATTTAAAATTTTACTTAAAATTAAAAATTTCATTTAAAAATGAACATTTCACTTAAAATTCAAAATTTCACTTAAAAATCAAAATTTCACTTAAAATTTAAAATTTCACTTAAAATTTAAAATTTCACTTAAAATTTAAAATTTCACTTAAATTTAAAATTTCACTTAAAATTTAAAATTTCACTTAAAAATTAAAATTTCACTTAAAATTCAAAATTTCACTTAAAATTTAAAATTTCATTTAAAATTTTACTTAAAATTAAAAATTTCATTTAAAAATGAACATTTCACTTAAAATTTAAAATTTCACTTAAAAATCAAAATTTCACTTAAAATTCAAAATTTCACTTAAAATTTAAAATTTCACTTAAAATTTAAAATTTCACTTAAAATTTAAAATTTCACTTAAAATCAAAATTTCACTTAAAATTCAAAATTTCACTTAAAATTTAAAATTTCACTTAAAATTTAAAATTTCACTTAAAATTTAAAATTTCACTTAAAAATCAAAATTTCACTTAAAATTCAAAATTTCACTTAAAATTTAAAATTTCATTTAAAATTTCACTTAAAATTTAAAATTTCACTTAAAAATCAAAATTTCACTTAAAATTCAAAATTTCACTTAAAATTTAAAATTTTACTTAAAATTCAAAATTTCACTTAAAATTTAAAATTTTACTTAAAATTCAAAATTTCATTTAAAAATGATAATTTCACTTAAAATTTAAAATTTCACTTAAAATCATAATTCACTTAAATTTAAATTTCACTTAAAATTAAATTCATTAAAAATCAAATTACACATAAAATTAATTCATCTAAATTTTCTATTTTGATTCATTTAAAACTCTGTCAATTACAGAGGACTTCACTCAAGTTTTCTACGAGGAGTGTTTGCTTAAACAGCCAAACAATAACAACAACAAAATGGATCTACAACAGTTGTTGTAGTTGTTTACTGTTGTTGTCAATATTGAAAGCTGCTGTTGTTGTTGTAACTTAGTTTTTTTTATTTTTGTTATTTTATTTAAGTTGAAAGATCGTTTGGCACACGACAAACTGGTTTTCAGAAAATTCCTCTCTTTCACTTCTCTTCAGCTGCTTATTCTGTGTTTTGCTGACAATACAATAAAAGCAATAACAACAAAAAACCGAGATCAGTTATACAAATGTTAATGAATGTTTGTATTCACCATAAACATGTTTAATATTTGAGTGTTTTTTTCTTTTTGTGAACCAGGACCAGGAAACCTTTATGAGGAGTGTTGCGAGCTTAGTTAAAGACTTTAGACCAGAAGCTTTTAAATAAAAATCTTTAGCAATAAAATATTTATGATCTTGTTGTAGAGTGTTTGCAATTTAAGCGATAAATCAAAATGTTTTTCAAACATTTAGACGACTTTTTAATGAATTGTCATTGATTTATAAAGAATGAAGAAAAAAATAATCGTTTTATATATAAATTATACAATCATGGGAAGAAAGAGGGAGAGAGAGATAGAGAGAAAAAAAGCGATAGAGATTGTTAGAAATATTGATTAGATCTTTAAGGCCTCAGGGGTTTTATGGTGTGTTTTTTTTTCTGTTATTAATAAAAATTTTTATTGTTTGCAAGGAGTGGCAATTGTTGTTGTTGTTTGTGTGGAAATTGTAATAAAAATAAAAATCTTTTTGTTTTGTAAAATGACTCAAATCAAGAAATGAGAGAAATTCAATATTTTTTTAAAACTTTTCATAATTCACTAAAAATTCGAAATTCACTTAAAATTCAAGAATTCATTAAAAAATCAAAAATTCACTTCAAATTTAAATTAAATAATTCACTGAAAATTCACAAATTCCCTTCAATTTTATAAATTAACTTAAAATTTAATTGTAATAACTGACGAAAAGTTAATAAATTTACTTAAAATTCCATAATTCACTTAAAATATAATAATTCACTTAAAAATCAATATTTCACATAAAAATTATTATTTCACTTAAATTTAATATTTCACTTAAAAAAGAAATAATTCACTTAAAATTAAATTTTTCACTAAAAACTTCATAGTTCATTTAAATTTCACTTCAAATTCAACATTTCAATTAAAAATCAAAAATTTCACTTAGAAATTAAAAAAATTCACTTAAAATTTAATATTTTAGTTAGAAATAATAAAGTTCACTATTCATTCAAATTCACTTAAAAATTCACAATTTCGCTTCAAATTCAATATTTCACTTAAAATTAAAACTTTTATTTAAAAATCTAAATCTCCCTTTTCACAATTCGAATTTGCACTAAAAGTTTATAATTTCACATTAAAATCAATAATTCACTAAAAATTCTCTGGCAATTTAATAATTCGTTTCAAAGATTCACTTCAAATTACCTAAAAAGTTAATAATAAATTTAATATTTCACTTGAAATTTTAACATTTTAGATTTTTATGTAAAATATTAAAGTTTCAGTGAATCGTTAAAATTTAAGTAAATTATTGAATTTTTGGTGAATTTTTTAATTGAAATGAAATATTGAGCCTTAAGTGAATTATGAAATGAAAAAGTTTTAATTAATTTCAAGTGAATTAAGGAATTTTCATTGAAATTTGAGTTTTTGTGTGAAATACTAAATTTTAAGTTGAAAAATAAAAGTTAATTAAGAAAATTTTTGTTCAATAAAATAGTTTTTCTATAAGAAAAACTATTATTGTTTTTAATTTTATGTTTAGAAAAAAGTAATGATTTTTCTCTTAGAAAAAATTCGATTAACATGAAACCAGGAACACTTTTTAAAGTCTTTATAATGAAAATAAATATAAAAAATTACAAAACAAAACCTCTGCTGCCTTTCAAAAATAACTCTTTGGCATTTATTCCTTAAGAAAATTCGACGTACGTGTCTTAAGTCTTTTGTTATAAATTCATTAAACAACAAAAAGGCAGCTTTATATCACTGTCAAATCGACAACGCATTTATTTATGTTTGTCTTCAACAAACCTCATAAATATCTAACAATTCTTTTTTATTTTTTCCTTATTTTTCCTTATTTTCCTATTTTCAACTTTAAAAAGATCATTTTGTTACATGTCATGGTTGTAAAGTAAAAAAAAAAGACTGAAATACCAGTAGCTTTTGTTAAAAGTAAAATGCAACACGCAGTTTACAATTTTGTTTGCTTTTACTATTAGAGTCTAAAGAAACAAAAGGAGGTAAAAAAACATACATTTTTAAAAGGCTTTAAATAGAAAAATAATGCACAATAAAAAGGAGCCAAGAAAAATACAAACAGCATCAGCACAAAAATATAATTCAAGTCATCGATAAAAGCTCATGAAAGTTTAAAATGTAATAGAGCTAAAAAAGCAGAAATAAATTCTGTTGAAGTTTAAGAAAAAAAAGAGTTTTAAACGAAACACAAATAACATGATAACTACTTGAGCACGAGCCTCACATAAATAAATGTTTTTTTTTATACTTAAATTTAACTTAAACTTAAAAAAGGTGTAGTTTTTTCTTGTCTTCGTGTCTTATTTGCAACATGTTTTTGTTAAGTTCAAATAATGTAACATCTGTTTGTTGAATACTAATAGTTAGTTGTTACTTGTAGTTGTAAGAAAAAAAACTCCAAAAGAACAGGATTTTTTTTGTTTGAAGATAAATTATAGACATTTATAAAAAAAAAACTTAAATTTTATGCAAACTTGAACTTGAAATCTTTATTTGTGGCCAAAAAACAGCACAAGACAATATTTATTTCCAAATGACTAAAACCAAGTTTGTTGCCTAAGTCTTTTGTTTTTTTTTGTTTTTTTAAGAATTGGAGGGACAAAATAAAAACTATAATTAAGTTGTTGGCCAAAATTTATAGTTATTAATGACTATTAATGAAAAAAATAAGAAATAAGCTATAAATGATTGTCTCCAAATTATGGACAGAAAAAATAATAATAATAAATTAAAAAAAAAAATACATAGAATTTTAAGGGAATAATTGAATTTTTAGTGACTTTGTGATTTTTAAGTAAAAAAATTGGATTTTTTTAAGACACGATGTCAAATCACGCCAAAATTAAGTGGACATGTTATGAAGTCTTATGAATGGAAGCAGCCTTTTTTGTAAACATTCCTTGATGTAATTTTCGGTATTTATAGAACACGTTGTAACAAATGATGGGCTTCTTTTTCAGCAACTGTATATTTCTTACCATTCGAAGAACTTTTTGGGAAATTTTGTCTGCCTTTGGGTCCTAAACTTTTCTTCAACAAACACTCAAGTTTCAACTGCATAAAATTTTTGATCAGAAAGTTGTGAAATATCTGCCAAAACAAACGTTTCGCCATCCATTATGCAGCAAGGATATTTTTTAGAAAACTTAACTTCAGTTTCCTTTTTCTCTTTTTGGCATTCCTATCAGGAACTTTTTGAGCCTTCTGTGTTTTTAAACCAGCATTTTAGCTTTATAGGCTTTATTTGTTGGGAGCTCTTTTGAAATTGGTTTCTATTTCTTGGCTTTGGAAGCATCTCCGGTACTGTTTAATAAAATTGGAAACAGTTTAACGGCATACCTTTCAATTTTGGTCGACTTTTTGTAGGATCAAGTTTGGGTTTTTTGAAAATATTTAATAGTTTTTCTGGCCGCTCATTTTAATAAGATTAACAATATTGTTAATCTTATTATATTAAACTAGAACCAAATAAGACTTTTTGTAAAGGAAAACGTGTGTTAAGATTTTTTTCAATCTCACTCCTTATTTACATTCTTTTGTTCAAATTCATAAATTATTTTATTGTGAATTGTTAAAATATCAAATGAATTTTTTTTAGATTCATAAAAGAATTAGCCAACTTTGGAGGATCAACGACTACGCCCATGACCAAGTAAAGGGCTATACTCTGTCACATCAATTCAGCTCTGTGCTTGTTAAATTTCATTGAGTGTTTTTTAACACTTCAAAAGTTTCACTATTATTTAAAAAATCGATTTCGATACACTGTGCAAGTTTTACATGATAAGCCAGTTAGACGGACGGAAGGACGGACATTATTTAATCGATTTAGAAAGCATTTCTGTAGCGATCGGTACTTTTTAAGATTAAGGTAACATTATTTTATTATTTACTGTAAAAAACATCTATAAAAACGCATAATATAGTGGAGTAGTGTGTAATAACATTGAAATACTTTGATTTAATCATAAATGAACAAGTATGAGTATAATATACGATTAAGATCGGCTATATAAAACTCTTGACCATAAAGCGGACTTTAAAGATTATGCATAGACCCTCGTAGTATCTGAGTCTATGATTTTAGTTTGTTTTAACAAATAATTGTTAAATATTGTCAACATTTTTATTATGACTTTTGTGTTGATTTTCACAAATAGAAGTTATATGTGTGATAAAGGAGATTAAGGACCTGGACATCACTTTTTAGATGGTTTTAACTTTGTTACAATCTACAATTTTTTTTATTCCTTTAACATTTTTACTGAGATTTATCTCTAAAATTAGAACATTTTTTTAAAGTTATAAGAACAGACAGCCAGACGGACGGACAAGTTAGATTGGCTCTGAAAATAATTTTGTGTGGAAGGTGGTAGTGTGGGGTATAAAAATATTCTTCTTATTAATGAGAAAACTTATTTTTTTAGAACCAAAAATGTAAAATATTTCCCTTTAAATAAAACTAAGTTTGTTTCTTAAATCTTTTGTTTTAGAAAATGATAGCAAATCAAGTGTCATTTGATATCTTTGTTTTACAACAATTATAAGTATAATTCAGGGTTTAATAATTATATAATTTTTAAATGTTTTACTACTGTTTTCTCATTAAAGTCTTTTCTCATTTCTGCTTTTTTCTACTTTTCTACTCTCAAATCTTTACGATCTCGAGAGACTGATGTTTAAAAGTTCTTTCTTTTCTAAATGATCAAATCTCATGTTTGAGACATTAAAGTTTTCTTTCATTTATTCACAAGCAGCATATGAAATCTTGTATTTTATGCCATTATTTGTAATTAGAGTGATATTTCAATAAACCATTCATAATTATTTTTCTTTGATCTCCAGGTGTTTTATTTAATGATTTTCTGCTTAATTATTTTGTAATTATTTCAATGAAAAAAAATTATTTGAAATTACAAAAGAAGAAAATGAAACTGGCTTCTGTTTTTAAGTATCATAACTAGAAATTGATTTAAATGGTGGTTTAGGATTTTTAAGATTTTTTACTAAAAATTATAATTAAGCAAAACTGTAATGATGATTTTAGAAAAATTAAGAAATTTCTGCAACAACTTTTGCCATTTTCAAGTTTTAGCGTTTCTCTCCTTTTTCATAGAAAATTACTTTTATGGTTTTTAGTCTTAATAAGGAACATGTTCGTCACCAATAAGTCTGCTATTGTGTTCTAACATTAATAATCATCATCAAACTTTGTCTATTGCAACAAATTAATGACATCTGATCTAAGACCTTATAAGGGTCTAGAAAAACAAGCATCTTTGGAAAAAAATGCTAGAAAACTAAGATATTTTTTCAAAGATCATGCAGCACACGCGCCTTAACTTGTGGAAGAAAATTCATAAGAAAATTTGTTAGCAAACAAAGAAAATAATGTTTGTTTAACACCAAATATAGCAAAAGCAACAAAAACAACAACAAGAAAAAAATCACAAAACTTCTAGAAACGACAAATAAAGGAGTGGATTTTTTCCCTCTTCCAATTGGAATAAATAAATAAAGTTTTGCGCGCAAATTGCTAAACAAAATAGAAGAGAAAAGAATAAAACAGAAAAGGAATAAATAGATTCATAGACTACGAAAATAGCAACAACAACTACAACAAAAAGTGCTAAAAGGAAAAATCCAGAATAATGAAAATGACGTTGATGATGCTGATGTGATTCTATTTTTGGAAAATCTAGAAAAATAGCGCGCAAAATAAATGTTTAAGAGATGAAAAAAAATAATCAAGTTTTAAGACTAAAAAAGAATAAAAAAGAACGTGATTGCAACATAATGTTGCTATAAGGAAGAAAATAATGGTATATACTTACACTGCTATATACCTATATACATGTTTATATACATATGTATATGGATATGGCAAGGAGTAAGATCGAAGAATGTTTAACACACGTTTTTCATTAAAACATTTAATACATGTTTTATTTGATTCTTTTTTTCGGTCATGTTATCTTTGTATGACATAAGTGACCAGAACAAAAGGGCGTACTAAACTTATTAAATGTTTTCAATAATAATCAACTTGATCCTATAAAAAATTCACCATACATAATCCTTTTCAATGTTATTAAACAGTAACGGGAGAAATTGTTTGTTGATAGAATTGAAAGGTATTCAAAAGTGCGATAGATTTTAAACAGAGTATAGGATTCTTGTTCGAGCAGGAAGCACTATAAATTCGTTAATGAAACGGTTTCCGAAAAAGCTTCAAAATGTCATCACTTGTGATTAAAACTATAAAAATGTTTTTTTTTTTTCTAAATTCTAATAATAATTCCAATGTAGTAAACATTTATATATGTAAGTTTATGTGATTTCAGTTAAGCATTTATCGATCTCACTCCTCATATATATAAACATGTATGTTTTTCTGAGGTTTTATCTTTTTTTCCCCCTTTTTTTGCTTCACATAAAATAAAGCTTTTGATTTTCTTTTGTTATCTCTGGAAGTTTGAACTTTTTATGGAGTTCAAGAACATGATTTTTTTTTCATTGCAACTTAATGTGAAATCGAAAATAAAGAGTGAAAAACGAATTTGAAATACTCTACTCTTAAATTACACTTAAAGAAAAAATTTCTTATTTTCAAAGTGAAAAAAGAATTTGAATTTTCAATAAAAAAGAAAATTGAAAAATATGATCTCCTTCCATCTATTTAATAAGCGTTAAAACATTTGGCTCCAGGGTAAATTTTCTAAAACCTGGCAAATTGAGTACAAATTTTCATGATAAAAAGCTTCGGTTTTTTGAAAGCATTATTTAGATCGAAAGATGGATCGGGCTTTTTTATTGCAACAAGTTCATAATTTTTTCTGGATCCATAAAAATTCCCATTGAAATTGCACTTATTTATGGTATTAAAGTGTAACGTTTTTATACTGACTGATCATCATAACACAACAACTAATGCTAGAAGCATGAAATAAGGAAAGGGAGTTAAAAAGGGGATGTAAACGGATAAAATCCCCAAGAGTATGTCTCTTAAACAGAAATATAGTTTAAAAAATTCAATACACATCGTTTTCCTCTTTTAAAAATTAGCTGATAGATGTTTGGTACTTTTTTGAAATTCATCCTATTTAGTGAAAAAAACGGTGAAAACTAAAATTTGGTCCTTTTTTTTTGGTACGCACTATATTTTTTTAACTAACTTAACTACTAAATATAGAAATCAAATTCTTATTACATAAAAGAAAATTACAAAATGATAGAAATTTAAGTTAGTACTTTTTGGAAATTCAAAAGGTACTTTTTGGTACTTTTTTTGGCAAATATAATTTATGGACATAAATAATTAAAATATTTTATGATTACAAATATATTTTTAAAACTCACTGGAAGAAATAAATTTGGTTAGGAAAAAAGTACCAAAAAAGTTGTAAAATTGGGATTTTATCATCTTGTTTGTTTAAGACAGTTGGGTGCAAATCGACAATATTAGATTTTGTGAGAATTTTTGGATTCTCTAAAAGTAATTTTTGTATTACTGGTAATGATAATTAATCGATAATAATTTGGGGGTGTGGTACTTTTTGAATTTTCTGAAGGTACTTTTTGTACTTTTCATAATAATTAACAAAAAATGTACTTCTTGACTGGTGCTTAATTTAATTTAATTTAATTTAATTTAATTTAATTTAATTTACTTAAGACGTTCATTTCTGTTAAACAGACTTTTTTTGAGAAAATGTTTCGAAGTGAAATTTTCTCTTCGTGTTTAGGAAATTTTTAATTTTTAAGAGAGTTTATTTCTTCAAATGAAATTGTTTCTCTTATTAAGAGTAATTTTCTCATAATTTTATATAAAAATATATATAAATTTAATTTTAATTTAATATCTTATTTCCGCTGATGAAATTTTCTCTCTATTTTAATTTTTCATATAACAAAGAAAGTGAATTTTTTACTTTCTATAGAGAAAATGTTTCCGTTTGTAATGACAGTTTTATCCTTAGAACTCCCTTATTAGTTTTCTTGGCTCTCTAAACAGAGTTGTGTGTTAAAAAACTCTCTATTAAATTTATATAAAAATATAAAGAGAAAAATTAACGATCACCCATTTAAGACTTTTCTTTATATAAAGATTAAAGTGACTTGCGTTTCTGGGTTCGAAATTCACTCCTTTTTAAAATATATAGCGCACTTTTAAAGGGGTTTACCTTATTTAAAGAGTTTTCCTTATTTATGCAATTTTTTTGCCTGCCTTCTTTGCATTATATTTTGTTGTTTACTTCGCTGAAAAGAAGATGCAACCAAATAAGAAAAAAATGCAAAAAAAAAAGAAATGTAAACATAAAATTCTAAGAAATACGAGTATCGTTTATTATGAAAAAAATACAAAAAAAAACACTACGTTTTCGTAGTAAACATAAAAATCATATTGAACATTTTCAATCCCCAAACCCCTTCAAAAACAAGCAGCCACAGCGTCCCCCTTGACTGTTTTTGTGGCTGTTTGCTTTGAATATTATTTTGCTAGAAGTTAGAGGGAAGAAGGGAATTTATACTTTCAAGTCTTAAAATCTTAAAGTTGAAGTTATAGAAAAAAATATGGAACTGGTTTATTCTTAAGTTTATGACAGTTAAAGTGATGGTTTTATGTTAAAATAAAATTTTATGATTTCTTGCATTTATGACTGCTGCAACAGCAGCGACTAATGCTGCAGTCCAGCAGTAGTTTTAGTGTTTGCTGAAGTTTTTTTTTATTTTTGTAAAAGAAATGTTTTGTTGCCAATTTTATGCAGTTTCATTTTGGATCTTTATTTTCTACCTCCTTTTTCTTTTATAAGCCTTAAAGCGCGCCAAGCACACGTGCGTCATTTGTTATCGTCAAGAAAAAGGTAAAGGAAAAAAACTAAAACTCAAGGATTGTGGATGCTGTAAGCAGCATCATATGGTAGAGTTTTTTGTGGTTTCAACATTTTTTTGGATTTGATTTTAACAAGGGTTTAATCGTATATTAAATTTCAGGTAACAAACAAAAAAAATGTTTTTGGTTTTGGAGTTTTTTCTTGGTTTTGAATTTTAAATTTAAACATAATTTTTTTTTTAAAGCATCATATAATTTTGAAGGTTTTAAGATAATAAAAATTATAACTTTTGAGGGGATTTTTAATATTTGAATTTTAATTTTTTAATTTAATTGTTCATATTTCAAATCTTTAATTAGCCTTAAATGGCAGCGGACAGAATTAGCTTACAAAATTAATTAAATTGATAAATAATAACTAAATCTGATTCTATCCTGCGATGCACAGTATAACGAAATCGATTTTTTTGGCGGGAAATAACTCTTAACTTTTTGAACTTAAGATTCACAATTTTTAAAGAAAAAATAAATGGAATGTATTTTTTATAACAAAAATGTATGAAAAACTTTAAATTTCGATTTTTTGATAATTTTTTGAAAAAAGAAAAAACTAAATTATATTTTAACTTTAATAAAATTGTAATGAATAACGGTATTTATTTGAAGTCTCAACAAGATATATACAAGCTTGTCTATAAATCATAGACATAAAGTGATACACAAATTTTCATGCCGAAATATTCAAAATCTTGAAAACAATAATTAGTGTTTAAAAATTTGTGTATTTTCACTGAAATGATCACCGTGACATCATTAGAGCCTTTCGGCATCATATAGAGGGGTAGTTACCCTCTATATGATGCTATCTATTAATAATAATTTAAAGTTAATACCAGGATTGTGATTTGTGAATTAAATATAAGAATTTAAAATTCAAAAATAAATTTAGTTCACTTGCAAATTTCCTCATAAAACAATAGAAAAAATTATAAAGTTTGTCTTAATTCATAAATGAATTTTCTGTAATTTTTTTAAAGATCAACATATCCGAGATGGACAATTTTGAAGGATCGCCGACTATGCCCCTGACTAGCTAGAGATCTCAGCTCAAAATTTATGAAATTTCATTTAGAAATCTCTAACGGTTCAAAACTTACAGAATTAATTCCCGAAATAATCGATTAGAATACACTCAGCTTCTTAAAAATTCCCCATTTCTAATTTTTATCATGCCACTGGAAATATTTGTCAAAGAAGACCTTTAAAGTAAAAACTTAGAAAAATGCAACATTAGCTCTTAATGGGTTAAACATAATGCTATTTTTTATTGCATGTTGTTATGGTATTTTAAAATAGAATTTTCTCTATTTCTGTCATGTCTTAACATTTCATGTTTGGCATGAGTCTGTAATCTACAAATCAATATAATAAAATTAGTTAATAAGAGTTATTAAAATGAAGAAATAAACAGCAACAACAACAACAACAAATTCTTTAACAAATTTTTCACAAGAAAAAAGATATAATTTTATTTTATTTTACCTAAAAAACTTCTAGTTTTATTTCAAGGCAAAATTATTAAGGAATTTTTCTCAGTTTGAAATCTTAAATAAAAATCACATTAACATAACAATCAATATATGATTTTTTTTCTTCAAAAAATGAAATAAATATTTAAAAAAATATTTTATTTAAAAAATATTTATTTCATTAAATTTAAATCTCATTGTTTTTTATCTAAGATTTTTCTGATGCGTAGGCGTTTGCATTAATAACGATTTCTATAAAATATTTTATTTAAATTCTTGAATTTTTTTCTATTAAATAATAATTTGTTTTTTCTAGGAGTGATGAGAATATTTTGTTAAATAAAGAAAATTATTTATAATTTATATTCAAATAAAAATTATTCAAAAATGTCAGAAGTACAAATACGATTTTGTGTCTTAAGTCTTTTGTTTCTTTTTTTTTTGCATGAACAGAAACGTAATGTTTTTTTTAAGAAATAGTTCTACAATTTGTTAACTGTTAAAGGTATTTTAATGGAATTTCATAAGATTTTTGCATTGATTTGGAGGAGTATAAGACGCTCTTTGATCAGGGGTATATTTGGCTCCCTTTATTTATGAATTGAGAAAAAAATATATAAAAATATATAAAATAGCAAAGACTTCTGTTCTTCAAACGATCGGATCGAAGAGTTTAATTTTAATTTAAAAAAAAGAGTTTTATTTTTTTTCGCTCTTTGAACGAGAGTTTGATTCTAAAAAATTATAAGAAATCCAAAAGAGCTAAATCCAAAAAAAGAATTTCTGAATGAATATTAAACAAATAAATATTAAAATTTTAATCGAAAAAAGAGTTTTATTATTTTAATCTCCTCAAAGAAGAGTGAAAATAAAGATCTTTTGAAAATAAAGATTTTTCCATTACTCTGATAAATACGGATTTATAGTCTCAGATATATTTAATTCTTAGTAACATTTCAACCAATTTTTATTCTTGTTTTTTATAAAAAATTTTAAGGGAATGAAGGATAACTAAATCCTCAAAGCTTGAGGCAGAGTCTTGTTATTTTACAGTGTAGTTCAGGAAGTGCTCCTCTGTGTGAATAAGAATATTACAAACCGTCCAGTATCACTTTTAGAATTGATGGTACGATGTCTGTCCATCCAGCAACTTATGTAAAGACTGACAAATGAGGTCTTGAAAAATGTACAACTTTTATATAGGCAGATGGACGGAAAGACGGAAGGACAGACATCATTATTATAGCTTTCTTTTCACTAAAGACTTTAGATAAAAAGCAATATCTTGCTTATCAGCAACAGTCAATAACAAGATATATTTCTTTTTAAAATTTAAATTGCAAAATAATTTTTTGCGCCTTTTTGTTTGTGCCTAAAATTTTGGCTTTGATTTTTTTTTTAACAAAAAACCAATGGAAAATTTGCAATCTCATATAAATCAGCTCAATAACATACAAAAACAACAAATTGAGGTCTTTAGGAGAAAAAACATTTTGAAAACAAAACAACAAACTAAGAAAACAAGACTTAAAAAAGATGCAATGAAAAACAAGATGCTGCTGATGATGAAGGAAAATAAAAAATAACAAAACAATAAATCAACTAAAAGCTAAAGAAACAGACAAGAAAAAAATAACAAGAACAAAACAACACATACAACAATCAAAATCCAATCAGAAAAACAACAACATTTTTTTTGAAAAGATGAAAAAATTAAAAACAAAACAAAAACAGAGTAGAAAAAAACACTGAAAGACAGACAGATGGACAGACAACAAGAAATAAAACTCATCTTGAAAACTGATAGTTTGTCATTATTTTCAAATATAAACAAACTTAATTCTTTTTTTTTTTTGGTATTTAACCATAAGTACTTTGGGGTACCAAACTAAGTACTTGGGAAGTACAAAAAACTTAAAATCTTAGTTTCTATTTAAAAGTTAAAGCAGTCGAAACCAACTGGTAGCTGGAGATATCAACAAAAATAGCTTAAATACTTTTCAACAACATTTCAGTTCTTTTTTTAAGTTTTTTCTTGGTCTCTTGTTGTTTACAAAAGTACTTTAAGAAAACTATAGTTTTATCCGTAAACTTAGCTTTTTTTCTCCTGCTTGTAATTTTAATGTAGTTTTGCATGTGTGTATGTATGAGTCTTAGGCCCCCTTTTTTTGTTATAATAGCAAAACTCATACTAATACAATTTCTTTATACATACAATTTATTCTGCTAATGCTTCAGTCTCAGTTCTATGCTGCTATGCTGAGAGTTAAATCAGTCAAACGTGTTTGAGACTTAAAGAAAAATAATCGCTTTTTTTCGTTTTGTCTCTATAGTCATAGATCCAACAACATTATAAATAATGTTAATTCAAAACAACAACAACAACAAAAGATACATTAAACACTCCACACTCTTACCCAGAAATGAACCCCATAGTGTGATTAAGAAAAAAAAACGATGTCAGCCATTTTGTTTTGAAACAGCAGCCACGAAAAGAGTTTGGGTTTGGTAAATGAGTTTGGATTTGTTTTTTATTTTTTTATAAAAAATCAAAAAAAGAGTTTTGTATATATAATTTGGTTTAAAAAGATCTTGGTTTGTGACCAAAGAAAAAAAGAAATATCGAGATTTTTTTTGTCTAAGACTGTCTACTGGTTTTTTGTAGCCATTAATATGGGTTTGAATAAAATTATTAAGAAAACATTATCGTAAGTTTTATAAAAATTTGAATAAATTTTATATAAAAAATGTTGAGTTTTTAATAAGAGAAAAAATATATAATAAATAAAAATAAAAAATAATAAAAAATGTTAATAAATTGATAGAAAATTAACTATCGCAACTTCTTTATATGTGATTTGCATAAAGTTTACGAAAACATTTTTTACATTATATAAAAATATGTAATTTTATTTTTTTTATTTATAGAGAAAAAATATTAAAAATTTCCTTAATTTGTATCCCTTGTTTAGGAATTAAACTAATTTCAATTTTAAATCATTTTTAATCTAATAATTTTTTTCATTTTATTTTCCATTTTTATTCAAAAAGTAACGTTTTTTTTTTGTTTGCCAAAAAATGTTGCGGTATATTTCTTTGTCTTTATTTTCTTTAATGTAAAAATAAAATATCCCTTTAAAATGTCCACAAAATTTCCTTAATTTCTCTCTTTTAAAAAGTTTTTTATGTGAACAAAAAATTTATTTTTTAAACTCTTTTTTTGTGATGGAAAAATATAACACATAAGAAAATAAAAGACTTAAGAAGGAAACATTCAAATATTAACAATAAAACTAAAGCATACTTTTTGGTGTTAATATAAAAGATCGAAAAGTGTTGCCAGATTTGTAATAAAAGTTAATTTGGGATTTAAATTATGGAATTTATTCAACTAAAATATTTTGAATAAAAAAGTTTAATGAAATGAAAATTGGATCGCAAAATATATTTCAGCCACTTGTTTCTTATTTATATCAAACTTACATTAGAGATATTTTATCAGTTGACCTAAATTGTATCGATTTTTTTTTATTTAATATTTTTGGTCAACGGCTTATATGACCTCATAATTGCAACGACTATCAATTTATGAAAATAAATACATTCATTTCTGAATTAAAATTATCAAATAATCTGAAGCTAAAAAAAACTTTCAGATTATTCACATTTTAAATGTTTACTTTAAGTACAGAGATCCATGACAGTGATTTTTAAGTGTTTTATTGCCTAGAGACTTATCAATAAGAAGCCAGTTTCTAAAAGCGAAGGTTCACAATTGTCAGAGAAAATTATTTCAACTTTTTGTTACCGACATGTTGTTCCGCAAACACCAATTTTTAAAAAAATACATATATATGAATTGTTGTTCTGAAAAAGTGTCATATTAAATACCAAGTTAAACCCTTAAACCAGAAAAATTAATAGTTTAATCGAGTTGCAGAAAAATATACTAAAAATTATACTAAAATTATTGTTTACGAATTTTTTCTTAAAAGAAAATTTGCTTTTCTCTTAAAAAATCTAATTTTTAATAAAAAAGTAATTTTTCAATTTATAGGTAAACTATAGTATTTAAGTTATCAATTTCATTAAGAAATAAATTTTCACATAAATTCAAATTATTTCCAATTGATGGAAAAATTTTTCAGTTTTATTGAAATTTCTTTCAGAATTCCACGTTTTACTGAAAATTTCATTAATCTCAAAATAAAGAAAGATACTTTTTACAGACAAACTCACAAATATTTACAAAAGATACTTTTTTTATTCGAAAATATACATTATAAATTCGAATATTTCAGAAGTTTTCAAATTTATTCAAGTTCTTTTATATATTTTTAATATATTTTTGTGAGTAAAAATTACAAGTCAATTTTATTTTTTGGACAAATAAATTGAAGTTAATGACTAAATTTTCAACATCAGGTATTTATACCCTCTACGATATATTAAGAGATATATTAGGACTTTATTTATCTCCCAGGATTAAATAAAATGATATATAAATCATTAAGAGAATGATAAATTGATAGAACAAGTTTTCATTGTTAAAAGAATTACAGTGGACTTCCAGTAGTAAGAACGCTCTTTATTGCGGGACATATTTTCAATTTGATAGTACGAATGTTGTTATTTTTATAAGATTTTTGTTTTATTTATTGTGATTTTTTTAAACTGTGAAATTTTTGAAAGTAAAACGATGTTAAAAAAAAACAATTTCTTTGTAAGAAAAATTATAGCGGAAAAAATTAAATTAAAGAAAATGGATTATCCAAGTCTATTATATGTATATTTTATTTTTATTATTTAAATCAAAACATAAAAAATTTGTTGTTCAATAGTACGAATTTTTCGGAAGTACGAAAGGGTGTGACTATAAAAATTTCGTACTATTGAATGTCCACTGTAATAATGTGGCCTTTATTTATTCCCCTTGAGGGATTAAAGTTATGTTTTAATAATTCATCTAAAATGGCAACTTTCTACTGAATATAACAGTTTAAATTAAAATCGCAACACCTTAAAATATGCTATACTTTTATTCATTTAAAACTCTTTCTAAGATAACTTAACAAAAATACCGTTAAGAGAGTATTTACAAAAACTCTCTCTTTACAAAAACTCTCTTTAAAACTCAACAACAGGTTACATAAAAAATTTCCCAAACAATTGCTAAACATGGCTTTTTTTGTTGAATCCAACAACAGCATAACTAAGTTAAGGGAAATTTTACCTGTTGTTTTAATTGAGTAAACTAGTGTTTAACATGCTCTTAAGTTAAACAGACGTTAGTGGCGCAATAAATTTATTTATTCAAACAAATGAGGTGACGAATTGAGATTCTTTTTGTGGAAAAAGCAAAAATAACAGAAAAACCAACAACAACAACATTATAGTGAATAGTGAATGTATTAGTGAAGAGATTTTATTTGTATATGAAAAGAAATATAGAAAAAGAAAACAAAAGAAAAATTAATGAAAAAGGAAAATTGAATTTATTTGTTAAGAAAAGTTGTCAAAAATGTATTTAATAACAAAAATAAAAAATTGTAGTGTAAATGTAAAACTAAAAAGATATTTTAAAAAAATTACAACAACAAATGAAGCTGAGATTTTAATAGAAAAAAATTTATGAAAAAATTTGTTTAATTTGTAACTACATAAAAAGTGCCAGACAAAATTAAGTTGAATTTAAGTGCTTTTTAAGAATTTATTATTTAAAACTTTAATGTATAAACTTTTGACATTTCAAAAGTTAAAATTGTGAAGAAGATTTTACGAAAAAAAAAGTTATAAAAAATAAAAGTTGATAAAAAATTTATAAAAAGAAGAATAATTTTATTAAAATATATTAAAGTGTTTTTTTACAATATTTGTAAGAAAAATACGATTCAAGAAGTTCTATTGAAAAGAACCCCAATTAAAGTGTCTTTAAGAAATTGACATAAAAACAGGTGCATTTTTCTCTTATCCAAAAAAAGTGAAGAAGTTCAAAAACAACACATATGTTTGAAGTCTTAAAAAAGTAGCGAAAATAAACGCTTTTTGTGAAAAAAGGTCATAAAATGAAGCCCTTTTTTATTTAAACACAAACAAATAAGAACCAGCTCTTTATTTTTTAGTGAATTATATAAGGGATGTTTCAGAAAATGAAACATCTTTTTTTTACAGCAATTGTGCAAAAATACCCTTAATTCATGCTTTGTGACTATTGAAGCATTAAATAACTAAAACATAAATAAAAATTACTATAAATAAGCAAAAACACCCACCTTAATTTTTAAACTAAAATTTTGTATTTCAAAACCTTTAAAATGGATACCGTGGCCATAAAAACCGCACCACCCCATGCGCCCCTTTCTTCAACCACACAACAAAAACAATTGAAACATAATAACAATAATACTTCCTCCTCTACTTCTACTTCATCTGCCACTAATTCCTCTGACTGTTTGAAATATTCTAAATCTGGTATTGGCGCATTTTTTCAAACTTGCAAGGTAAGATAGCGATATAGAGATTTTTATGTTTAATATCTGGTTTTAGTTGTTTATAATCTTTAATTTATGTTCATTTGTTTTTTTTGTTTAATAAATTGTTGTTGAGGAATTTATTTTTTTTTTCAAATCTATTGAAATTAAATTTTATTTTATTGAATTTTAAATTACAATTCAATGCAATTTTGTATAAAAAACAATTAGAGTGCAGCTGAGGTTACAAGGTTTTTTTCAAATAATTTAAACAAATATTTGTACTAAAAAAAATTAATTTATTTAAAAATTATAGTTAAAGTGACACATTTTTTAAAAAAAGGAAAAAAAAATTATTTAAAAAGATTAAAATTAAATCATTGAAGAAGATTAAAGAGGAATATCACTATGTTATATATCAATCGATAGGTCATTATGTCTATTTTCTAATGATATATAATTAATAATATTTTTAAAAAATATATAATAAAATAAATTGAAATTGAAATTGATAATTTATGTAAAAAGGGTTAATGTTAACCTTTGAAAGTTTGTATACAAAAAAATAAGGAATATTGATATATTTTTGTGATAGGTTATTTTATTTACTTTCAAATGGTATATAAATGATTAAGTTAGCAAATTAATTCTAAAACACTTTTAATAAACAAAAAGAAATAAACTGAAAATCATAACAAAATTTAATTTGCGTGAAAAGTGATCTCTTTAATTTTGCTATGGAAAGAAAATATGAACATATTATATATCAATAGATGTCTAATTTTGTTTGCTATAAAATGATGTTTATTCTATATAGTAAATAAAAATTTAAAGAACTTTTTTTTTTTTAAATAAAAATGAAATTCAATATTTATGTAAAAGAGGGGTTAAGATAAATCTCTGAAATTTTGGATATTCCAATAGAAAGGTTATTGTATCTGCTTTCAAATGATTTATAAATCATTAAGTGTATATACAAGTTATATATTTGTTTGATAAAGCAAAGGAACAAACCAGAAATCTTAATAAAAAGTAAAAGTAAATTTAAATTTTTTTCTGCATGAAATTTATTATATTATTATATATCAATGGATAGCAAATTATGTCTTCTATAAAATGATATATTAATTATTAAAATAATGAAAAATTTATATAATTTTTTTTATTAAAGTAATGAATTAAAAGGTCTAATTTAAAACTTCCTTTTCCTTTCGTGAAAGACAAAAGCTAATGGGTTTTGAGAAGAAAACTATAAATAAAGATCCAATGATATATAATACATCAATGGATAGCATTTTATGTCTTCTTTAAGATGATATATAAATCATCTTAAATTAAATGTTGAATGAAGATATATTATATATCAATAGATATATACTTATGCCTCCTACAAAATGATATATAAATTAGTAATATCTAAATTTTAAAATTTAGAATAGTAAAATATGTTTGTTTATATCAAAAGAAAGGCATTTATGTCTGCTTTGAAATAATATTTCATTATAATAGTAAAATATTGCTCAAGCTCTTTAAAGATTTCGAGATATTTTACTTTTAAGTTATATAAGTTTATCTAAAAAGCTTTTATAAAAGCTTTTTAGAACTTTAATGAGCTTTAACTGAATGCTAAGAATAAGTCATAGTTTAACTAAAATTCTGAATAAAAATAAGTACAAATTTTAGAGATTAATTTAAAGGTTTTTCATTATATTTTCATTGTTTTAAAATACAACAGAGTTTAATTAAAATTTAATTAAATTTTAAATTTTCTAAAATTTTACATTTCTAAATTAAATCCACTAAATTTCCACTAAAAAAACTCACCTTCACCCAATAATTCATTTAAAACAACAATCAATTAAAATAAATCACATTTTGTCATTAATTTCCATTTGTATAGATTCCCTTCATTTACTGGAAGCTTAATTTGACAAAAATGTAAAATAAATTGATTGTTTAACATAAAATAAAATGTCACTTTCTATGAGTTATAAGCTAAAATAAACTTTTTATAAATCAGCACATAAAACTTCAAATAAATCTGTGAATCACTTAGAAAAACAAAAGACTTAAAACACAAACTTTTTTTTACATAAAACCGAAAATTATTGAAAACTTTTTTATAGACTTTTTGTTATTCTAATTTTCTAAAGAAATATTTAAATAACAAAAAAAATATATTAAAATAACAAAATGCTCTGAATTGAACTTTTAGCTACTTTTCAAATTAAAGTTTTTGTTAGAATTTTTAAAAATATTAACCCATAAGAAATCATTAATTTTAATTGTTTTTCTGATATTAAACCAAAAACAACACGTAATAAATTTATAAATAAAAAATAAATAAATTTAATTGTTTACCGGTTACTTGACTACCAGAACAAATAACGAGAGAAAAAAAACACCCTAAAAAGAAAGTACGTGAACCTTCTTGATATCACAGACATAAAACGAAAACTCTTTTTTCTTTTTGTAATTCAACCACAATTATAGCGTTTGTCATTGAAAACATCGTAACAAAAGTATATCACAAAGTTTCATCAAAATTCGGTTTTCACAAGAAAACTCCAACTCAAACGTTTAAATTGAAAATAAAGGAAAAAAATTCATTGTTGTCTTTAATAAATTGTTATTGTTATTGTTGTTGTTGTGTATGCAACTTAGCATAACAACAAGTGTCAACCCACGTTTTACATAAAATGTTTGTCAGTTTGTTTTTTAGTCTCTGACTATCTGCCTCTCTGTCATTCAGTCAATATGTTTGTCTTTTAAGTTGTTTTGAATTAATGGCGGGATTTTAATGTTAATTTCATTTTGAATTCTTGTTTAGAAAATTGTTGTTCTACGTAGAAAATAACGTAAATAAATAGTAAAGGAAAACATAAATAAACTTTAAGTGAGGGAGTGAGAGTGATTAAGAATGATTTTAATTTGATCACAATAATATGAATACCCTACTTCCAAAAATTAAGGTTCAAGAAAGCTTTAAACATTATTTTATTTTAAAGAATTTATAAACTTTAATTATTATTTACTATCGTATGTTAAATTTAACTATTAAAAGCATTTTAGTCTACTTAAATTTGTCTTATATTTACTCTCTTCAAATATTTTGTTATTTAATTCAAATTAGTCTTATTTCTAAAGCGTTGAATAAGCTTTAATAAAAATCTTTTTATATAAACGTAGCTTTAATCAAAACATTAAAAAAGCTTTTAATTTCAGGTCTCCGCAGTAGTTTTGAATAAATTTTGTTAAAAAAAACTTCACAAAGAAAAAAACTTTTTTACAACAGCCAAGCTTTTTTAAAAGCTCTTCAAAATAGCTTTTTGCTGTTAATTGAATTTTCATAAAAGTCACTCAATAAAATTTTATTAGGAAAAATGTTTTTGTAGCAATGCTTTGATAAAAGCTCTATGGAGAAACTTATTGTTATTCCTTGAAAGCTTTTATGAAAGCTTTTGATAACAAATAAATATTTTTAGAAATTTAGGTAAACTTTTATTAAAACTTTTGGACTGAAATCAAAGCGATTTAAGTAAAATTTAAAATTAAAGTTATCGTAAATATGCAGCTTAATTAGTTAAGACAGTGATGAGAAAATATCGTTTGCGATTTTTTTACAAAACGTTTAAGTTGTCTCTTATTATCCCCTTTAAATGTGTAGTTATCACTCTAATAACTATAGAATAAGAGGGTCTCTATATGTCTATAGAATTTAAGTAGTTGACAAAACCACCAAAAATTGTGATTTTTGTTGACTTTTTAATAACTTGGAAACATAATTATTATTTAGTTGTTGTTGTTGTTGTTGTTATTCCATTAAAAAGGGTTTCTAAATTTACTTATTATATCTAAATTTATTTTATTTCCAAGTTAAGTATTCAGCACGTGAAATTTGAAGTTTTCGTTCTTTCAACTAAAACTTAGAGAACGTCAACAGCAACAACAACAACAACAAAACTTAACTTGTATTTTAAATATTGAAAAACAGTTGTCATTATTCTTGACTTTACAGACGAAATAACGAAAAAAGAAGGAAAATAAAATATAATTTTTTATAAATTTAATTTCATTATTAGAACACGTACATTTAGCAAAGACAGACAGAGGGACGGACGGACGGACGGACGGACGGATAGACTGCTATTCAAGGCAAAGGTTTTTAATAGTTTTGAGAGGTTCTGAAATGAAATAAAAAATTTATGTTGCCAGTTTTCTTTTGCTGTCAATTCTTATTTTTTATTTTTATGTTGTATTTGTATAAATTGTTGCTAACATCAACTAAACATGTTTAAATTAAAAATTTGCGGCATATTTACGATTTGCTAACTTCTTATTCTTATTCTTCTTCTTTTACTGCTGTTTTGTATTCAAGTAGGATTTTATTGAAGATTGAAGCAACTTTTTTTGTGAAAACGAGGGGTTTTGTTTTGCATTTGTTTTATTCTAAGAATGATAATGTTTTAATTTCTATTTAAAGTCTTTTTTGCTTTATACAGTAGAGTAAGTGTGATTTTTGCGATAATTTGTTGGAAAAAAGAGGGTCATTATGGTCAGTAAATTTGCTTTTTGTAATTAATTTAATCTATTTTTTTTTTCTTCGTTATATTTCTTTTTAATTGGTTGGATGATGACATTTCGAGATTAAATCATAGAAATTTGAATAAATTAATTTTATATTTAAAACAAAAGTTAATAAAGACAGATGAAGATAAATTAAGAATCTGAGGGCTTAAATTAATTTCTGTAAATTTTTAATAAAAAAAAACAAGAATAATAGAATGATTGTGAAGGGCAAAATCAATGTTAATATGTGATTGAATTATTTATTTTGATTATAAACAAATATTTTTAATTTTAAAGCTTTTTTTCTTAATTTTAATCACAGAAATATATTTACCGCTATAGAGCTTTCTTGACTTTTCTATTCGTTATTTAAAGTATGGAACCAATGCCGGAAAAGCTTTGCAAGTACAAATATATCGTGATGCTTTATAAAACTTAAGGAATTTTTAAGAAAATTTATTTAAAATATTGTGCCTTCATAATGAAACTTTTAAACTTTTGCAAGTATTTTAAGGAGTTTTTGCACTAAGTTTGAAGTCTGGATTATAACACTTTTATAACAGCTATATTTGAAGCTCATTATAACTTTTATAACAGGTATGTTTGAAGCTCATTTTCAATATGCTATTAATTCACTTGATTTTCCCATTATCATTATGACTGATTTTATTTTCCGAACAAGGTCTTCTATTGAAGGAAAGAAGCTTTTAAAATCCTTTAAAAGCATTCAAGAAGGTTCGACAGTAAATCTTTAGTCCGTAAAAACACAGAGAAGATAGATAATTTGATGGTTTTCAGAAAGTTTTTGTTCAAGTTAAAATTATAACAATGTCAAGAGCTTTAGTTAAAGCTTTTTATGACGTTTAAGATGATTCCAATCTCTTATGCAAAGTGTTTGCAAAAAGCTTTAAGATAATTAAAAATCTAATTTTAAAAAATACATTTCTAATATTTAAATAAATAAAAATTCCTTTAACATTCTTTGTCTTTTTTTACAAATTAAAATACCTCAAGACCTTAAAAACGCTTATAAACTTTTCAATCTAAAGTGAAAGGTTTCATTTCAAAAATCTTTACATTCTTTGGAATTATAACATAAAAAGTTGTAATAGAAAAATATAAATCTTAAATTACCATTAAATGTAACAGATCTCTAACAAATGGTAACTATCTAAGCGGGTACCTGGTTTGAGAGAGCAGTTAGTTTGTGGTTTTCTATTTTTACATCGCAAAATATAATTTAAAACAATAGATTAAAATAAGACATTAGAAATTAGATACTTTTTGCTACTTGCTATTAACGTTAAACACACGTTACAACTTTAATTCTTTTGTTTTCATTTAAAACTTTAGTTTTGAAGTTTTTTTTTTATTTCACATTTTGTGTAGGAGTTTTACAACTCTGCATTTGCAACAAGTTACAACAACATTAACAAAAGCAACAAGAACAATGCACCAATTGTTGGCTTTTAATAATAGAGTCTATAAAGGAATGAAACTGTTTATTTTTATATTTTAAGTTATTTTTCTATATAAAAATTGTATATTTTATTTAAAATGTTTCTGTTTTAATCTTTAAATCTTGTGGATACATAACTTTTTTTTTTAATTTTTATACCCTCCACCATCACAAGTGGTGGTATATTAATTTTGTCATTCCATATGTAATGCTAAGAATGAATCATCTCAGACCTCATAATGTAGTCTGTCTGTCTGTTTGTCTGTCTGTCTGTCTGTTGTTGGCACGCCCACATCCACAATTATTGACAGAGCTCAATGAAATTTGGCCTGAGTATTTGTTATTGTCCTGAGAAGTTTCTTACTTCAAATTTGCAAAATTGGTTTAGTATGTTAAAAGATACTGACCGATATCTAAGGCAACCTTTAAGTTCAAGTAAAAACTTTTTTAAAATGTTCAATTATACACCGATAAATTAGAATGTTATTTTGCCATAATATAAAGCTTAATGCACTTTATCACCATTCCAAAAAATATTAAAATGAGTGTATTTATGGTGGAGGGTATTGAAAATTCGTCATAGCCGCATACAGCATTCAAGCTTGTTATTTCTTTGTCTTTTGCTTGCAAATTTTGAAATGTCCAAAAATATTGTCCAGTTGGGTTTTTTTTAATCGAACATTTTCTCTATCTATTTCTTGTAGTTAAAACACTCGTTTTATACAGGTATAACCATAATGTGATCCAGTTTTGTGGCAAAAAAAAAAAAAAAAACAGAGAAAAAATATATATCAAAAAACTAGTTTGAAAACTTTTAATAGAAATCAATTTTAGTGCTTTTTACATTTTACCATTATTTGGGTTTTAACTAAACGTTATAAGTACATTTGGAGATTAATTCAAAAGTTTTTAATTTAATTTTAGTTTTATTTCATTTTATTAATATTTATTTTTTTATTTTAGTTATATTTATATATTATTTATTTTATTTTATTTTATTTTATTTTATTTTATTTTATTTTTATGTCCAAATCGTTTTTTTGTGGAAATAATTCTATAAGTGTTCAACCTTTTAAGAAACCTTATAGAAATTTTACATGTATAGAGATGAAATATTTTCGAGTAAATTTAAAGAAGAGCTAGCAGCTATATCATCAAGGGGGTTTGACGTTGACCCTTCGAAGTTGGCCACCTTGGAGGTGGAGGTGTAAAAATTCGCCAAAGAAATTTTATGAATTGAAACAAAAAATAGTCGTTTCAAATCTCTATGAAATTTGGCTTGTATGTGAATATTATCTCTTTTTAAAGATATTCAATTTGAAATAACTCATTTATACGCTTGCCTTTCAGTCGAGGTTGCCAAATTTGGAGGTTCACCAATAACCACCCTGACAATGTATATATCTATACTCCTTCAAATAAACTCAAAAACACTTCAAGTTTAAACATTTTAATTCATTTCATTTTAAGGGTTCAAAAGTTATAGAATTATTTCCAAAAATTTATTTGGACACTCAAATATTTAATATTTACATTTTTTATTTTAATTTATTTATTTTATATTTATTTTATTTTTTATGGTTTAAATTTCCCATCTGCATTTTATAGCTTCTGTTTCTTTTTTGCGTACTAAAATACGTTAGTTATTAGCTTTTAGCGATTTATGACAGTTGTCTTTAATATTTATCTTTAATGAGTTTTTTCTCGAGGCTAATAATTGTCTTGTTAAATAGACGACAGCCTGAGACTTAAAACTAAACTTGAACAAGAAATTCTTTTAGAAATTTTGTAATGAAAAAAATTCGTTTAATAAAGTATGTTTCTTAAGTCTTTTGTTTTTATCCTCAGGAATTTAAAAAAAAATTATTTTTATATTTTTTTTAATAAAGAAAATTCATTTTCTTGATTGCACAATTAAATTTTATTATTAAGAGAAAAACCTTCAAAACTCGCAAAAGAAACGGAAATTGTCTTTAATTTTAATGCAAGACTATAAAAATAGTTTAAGTGCTTAAAAAGCGTTTGATAACGATTACGTATAAATAATTTGGCGACATAAACATTGTATAATATTTAAACACAAAAATTTTAAATTTAACACTTTTTTATGAAGTTAACAACCTAAACGAGTGATCTAATACAGTAAGTACTTGTACTAAGCGAACAATTACTAAAACTGTAATATAATATCTGAGACTTAAGCTTTAATTTCAACTTTATTCATGTCATTTGAAATAATTATTTCCACAATCAACAGAAAAAAATCTCTGTACTCATTGTTAAAACTCTTTTGCTTCTTTTTGGTTTTATATTGTTACCTTTTTTTATAACAAATTCCCACCTTTTTCTCTCTATGAGATTAATAAAAACCAATATGATCATTTATCACACTCAAGTTTTAACGGAAACTAACGAATATTAAAAGAAAAGTGAAAAATGATAAAAGAAAAAAAACAAACAGCAAAAAGAAAATGAAACAAAAATTTAAATTATGTAAAATTGTCGTCAAGTTTCAAATAAAAACTGTAACGAAAACTCCCAAAAAAGTGATTTTTCTTAGTTTTTTATAGTTAAAACAAAGACAATTTGCACATTTAATACATAAATATAAACAAAAATTGGAAGTAGACTGAAAATATATATTTTTTAAGTAAAAAACTAAATATAAAATCACTCATGTGCATCATGAAGAAGAAATAAGGGAAATAAGTGAAAAATAAATAATATTAAAATAAAATTCAATCATATTGTTTTGATAACGAGTGAAAATTATAGTTTTTTTTATTTTTATATAATTAAAATATAAGAAAAATGATTGAATTTCAAGATGAAATTTTAATTAAATTGAGATTTCGAATTTGGTTATTTAATATGGATAAACATTTTCAAGTGAAATAAAATATTTTAAATACAAAAATTGGTCACTTGTAAAAAATATTAAATCACTTTAAGTGAATTGAAACACTTAGAGAAAAAAATGTGTATTTTAAACAATTATTTCAAAATGTTATGGTTAGTGCAAATATAAATATAATTGTTGTAATCATATTATGGTTATTTTTGCTATATATGTTCATATACAAAATTTGTGATAAATAATTGAGATATTTTATCACATAATTTAAAAAATATATAGTTTGTTTGTATTTAAGAAAATTATTTAATAATGTTATGGTTATTGAAAAAATTTATTTGATTGCTATAATCATAATATGATTATCTTCTATTATATAAATTCTACCAAATAAAAGAAAAACTTTATCACAAGACTTAACAACTTATTTTTAATAATATATTATTTTATCAAAAATATTATGTTTTTATTATTTTTCTTATATTTTTATAATTGTAGCCATAATTTTATTGCCATCAACCTTAAGAACAATATATTAAATGCTGATTCTACCTCCGTTTTAGTGAATTTATTCTTTTAAGACAAAAACAATTGATATCAACTGTTATGATCATAATTTTATAATGAAAATATTAAAGTGTTTACTGTACAATAGTTCGCTTGCGGTAACAATAAAATAATTGTGAAAATTATTTTATATTTATACAAAGAATTATTATTTTATTATTTTAGAAAAAACATTACTTAACATTTTGGAACTCATTCTGATGATCAAAATCATTTATATGATTATCGCAACCATATTTTGGTTATATTATTAGCAAAACGTATATGTTAGCAGTGAATTTTATTTATTTTGCTGACAGCTGTTATGTGAAGTACCGAAAAAAATCTATTACATCTAAAATCAAACCTATCGATTCAGCATCTCTAACCGATTCAATGAGGTCAGTCCTTCCATCTGCCTGTATAATATAACATTGATCACACTCTTCTGTCAGCAATATAAAAGATACCTGGATGATTATTATTTTGGGCTAACGAGAAAGACTTTTAAAATCGAGGACAATTGGTCCAAATATATCAGGTAGCTCTCATTCTGATGTCCTCCTGAACTTACAACTATGAAAATTGAATTGAATTCCGCATAAACGAATTTAGTATTTATTTCCTGAATGATTACTGTCATGATATTTTAGTACATAATTAATTTTTATAGTAATATTATGGTTGGAACGATTATACTGCGAGTTAAAGCTATTTGTATTAAAGCTTTTTTTAAAGGATTTATACAATTTTGAAGCTTTTCATAATTTTAAATTTTTTTCTCTTAAACATTTTACTTACATTTCATTACAGCTACCAAAAGCTTTCGGCTTCTGTGGTTTTTTATTAAATATAGTTTTTTTGAATGCAAAAGTCACTCTAATCTTCTATTCGGAAATAACTTCTTACACATTTTACTTAAATTAGTTTTATAATAAATCTCTCTGTTGAAAAACATCAATAATCTATTTTCAAATATTGTGAAAGTTTTTTCTTTCAATATTTATTATTTACTCACATTATTAGCACTTTAATGGCATTTAATACAAATATAAACTTAAATCATTCAAACTCATGACACTAAAACTAAAATATTGGATTTTACAAAATATTTAAAATAAATCTTTAAATCCCCTAAAATAATAAAATAATTTCCATAATTCACTAAAATCACCATTTAATATTATTTTGTAGCTATAGAGTTGAGATAAAAAGCAGACAAATTGTCTTTGATTTTAGTTAGAAACAAGTATGAATGTTATATTCGGTTATGACGAATCTTCGATACCTTTCACTATAAATGCGTGTAAGGAAAATACGTTATACATTCATAGACGTAAACAAATGTTTTTCTTAAATATAAGGCGGAATACTTAATGGATCCTATAATAAGGCTAAAAAAATTTTTCTGCTAAACCGATTTTGATAAGTTTTGGAATGTTAATGAAGTATATATAACATTATATTATTTTACTTTGAGGATTTTACAAAGGATTTTCGCTTGAACTTAGAAGTTGACTCAGATATCGGTCTATATTTTTTTCTATACCAAACCGATTTTGCTGGGTTTAAATAGGAAATTTCTCAGGGCTATAACAAATACTCAGGCCAAATTCCATTGAGCTCTGTCAATTATTGTACGTGTGAGTGTGCCAACAGCAGACAAACTGACAGGCTGACAAACAAGCAGACTGGCAATCCGACAGACAGACGAAAAAAGAGACAAACATGGCTAAATCGATTCAGATTTTGATTTAATAAAAAATAGTGTTTGAGATTATTCCTTCTTAGCGTTACACACGGAATAACAAATTTAATAACACCCGCTTCACCACTTGTGGTGGTGGAGGTTATAAAAACGTTTATTTGATCAATTTTAATTTTTTAATAAAACAACAACCTGTTCTTGGAATATTTAGTAACATTTAAAAACAAAAATGTTGAAAAATAAATAAATTTAAAAAATGCAAATTTTATGTTAAAAGATTTGAAGATTTGAATTTCATTAAACACGATCTGATCTGTAACTGGGCAGAGGGAGAAGAAATTAAAAATTATAAATAGTTTAAAAAAAATTGTCATAATTTTAGTTTATATTAATTTAATTTATTTAAAAGCGATTTTTACTAATTTTGAAATACATAAAAAATTAAAGTTTAAAATATTTTATGTTAATTTAAGATCAACTGATATAATAATTGTGGTTTTACATTTTTTCTACTCAAATTGTAAAAATATAAATATAAATAAAAAATAAAAAATAAAAAATATAAAAATAAAAAAAATAATAAATTAAAGTTAATTTAAACATAATATAGTTATTTTTATTATTTTATCATATTATGCTTACAGTAATGAAAACATAACCATATTATAGTTACGCTATATCTAATGCAACCCTAAGCTGTATAGATTAAGACATAATATTCTCAGCATAATACAATTATAAACATTTTTGCCGTAACCATAGTATTTTAAATTATTTTCTAACAAGTTTATAAACATTAATTTTACTTCAAAAAACAAAAATTGTTTATGAATTTTTGATGTGGGAATACTTTATTAATGTTTAACAGGGGCGTTAAACTCTAAATGTTTTTCTATTCTGTTTAATTTAGCTTAAAATATGCATTTAAACTTTATGTTAACACTTCATTATTTGTTTTAATAATTTATTGTTAGAATTTATTATTAAAATTTTTGTTTAAAATTTATAATCCCGTTTAATATATGGATTTTGTGTGGGTTCTAAGTCATTATTTAAATGCAAACGGCACACGCATTTCCGTCCCAAACCTGATGGACAAGCGGTCGAAAGTATTAAATTAATTTTAGAGAAGAAAATAAATGAAAATAAATTAAATTTAAAGAATAATACAAAAGGGAGGCTAAAAAATAAATACTAAAATAATAAAATTAAATTAATAAAATAAAATAAAATAAAATAAAATAAAATAAAATACAAGTTTATATAAGAATTATAGGAAAATGACAAAAATTTCTGGTTTTAATAAATCCTCGAAAATCTCACAATACCAATATTTTTGGGGACTTATGAATTTTAAAGTGGTTTTCGGAAGAGGGTCTCTATGGGTGTTACGATCATTTATATAAAATCATATACTTGCAATTTGTCAAGTGGGTTTTAACTGATAAAAAATCTATTTGTGTCACGTTTAATTTATATCTGTGAATTTTGTGATTTTCAAATCCCATTCCGAGAGGACATATATATGGGAGTTATTAATTATTTTTTCTTTTAATCATTTATTTATAAATTTATGCATTGGAATTTTGTTGATTTTTTATTTTAATTTTTCATTAAACATCTGTTCCGATTTTTTTCTATAAAATTTATTGAACTAAGTCCACAAAAAAAAAAAAACAACAACTGTCTTTGCAAACAAAATTTTCTTTTGTTCACACTTCCTATCCAAAAAAACAACAACAAAAATACTACAAAACTAAACCTTATGAACTAAAAACAACAACAACAATATTTTTGTGGTTTCCTTTTTTGCCCAATAAGCGTTTTACAAAAAAAAGAAACAAACAACAACCTTTTAATGGTCAGTTATTGTTTAACTCAAAAAATTACAAAAATTTACTTAAACAAATTTCTTACTTTGAACTGAAATCTTTAACGACAGGTATTGATCACATTAAATATATTGCGTCACGCATAATTTCTGTATCTTTTTTTTTTGTATTTTTTTATGTTTTAAGGTGATGGAAACAGGGGTTGAAATTAAAAAGGATTTTGTAAAAAAAATGAATATCAAACGAATGCTTAAGCAACGTGGGATCTTATCAATATTTTTTAAAAAAGTGTATTTAAGAATATGAAAAGATTTGTTTTGAACGATGATAATAAATCATTAATGAAAATCTGTTGTTGAGCAGCTGTTAAGGCATTTGAATAGAGAAAAAAAAAAAAAACAAAAATAAAAGACTTAGAAAAAGAACTTGTTTAAAGGTGATAAAGGAAGAGGAAGAAGTGAAATTTTGTTATATTTTGTAATAAAATTATTTTAAGATTTTACTTTTTCTTTTATCATCTAACAACAACATACATATTTCAGGAATAAAAACAAAAGATTTAAGAAACAAACTTGTTGGTGGAGCAAAAAAAAGTATTTATAAAGAAGTAAGACCGACTATGTAATACCCGACACCACATATTGGCCGTAAATGGTAGTTACGAAAAAGTAATGAACGACCCTCGTATCAATTTTTTTTTCTAATTTATTCTTAAGTGCAGTACATTATTTTGAAAAAAAAAACATTTATGTGGAATTAATGCATTTGAAATGATTTTTTGTGGGTGCTTATATGGGAACTACAAAAAATTATGAACCGACCCTCTTATACTTTTTCACATCAATTTCTGCTTATATTTATCTTAATTTGACCAATTATTACCAGGTATTTATGTTGTTCAAATTAATATTTCGAAGAGGGCTTATACGAGACCGATAAGAAGTAATGGACCTGAATTGGTTTAGAATATTAAGAGACTTATATTGGTCCAATTTCGTTTAAATCGCAATATATTTAAAACTTTGACCTCATTCCGGGAGAAGTTTTGTATGTTACAAACATCAGCACAAACGCATAATACGCCAACCACCTACGGTTGTGTAGGGTATAAAACTGCTTTCTTTTGAAAATATAATTTACAATTTAATTTAGAAAATGATTTATTCGTTTAAAATTTTCTTTGTATAACTTTAAGTCATGGTGAACAATTTGTTATTCTTGTAAACATGTTTAGAATTTAATTAAATTTTTAATTGAAAAAATACAGAAATGCTAAATGAGGTAGCATCTTTATTAATTCCTTTATAAATAGTATCTATATCCGGTTTTGTTAAAGCAAAAAAAAAAAGGGTGCTAAGACATTAATATTAATCCTATTAGAAATTTAGAAATAAACTTCCTTTGACATTAAGAAAACAACATTAATAACAAAAAAAGAAAAAAACATAAAACGGAAATTGATAAAATAAAAGCAATAGAAACATGAAACTTGAATATCTAAATATTTTATTATTTAAATAATATAAAACACGTGCTTTTCAGATTATAATAATAAAAGAAAAATACCGACTTTTTCAATAAAAAAACACACACACATTTTTTCTTATTTAAATTTATTTGATTTTATTTCTTTTGTAAATTAGATTTTTTTTAAAGATGCATTTATATGCTAAATAATATTGCAACGCCTTCATAATTGTTTACTTTTATTTACTACTTAATAATTTTTGTTAGTTTTTAATAAAATACATTTAATTAAAGTCTTTTTTGGATGTATGGTCATTTACCTTCCGTTATAAGTAAATAAAACAGTTAGTTTTTTTTAATAAATTTGTTGATATTTTAAATGTTTTATTACTTTCATTTAGTTAACTTTTAAAATGAGGTTCAGTTATTATATTACTTAATAGAAAATATTATAGAAAAATTTGAAAGTCTATGAAGAGCTTTAGTTAAAGATCAAAATTGAAAACTGTAAAAGGTTTAAAATTAATATATTCTATTTTAGTGATATTTGAGATCATAAAAGCCTATCAAAATCACTAATTTTGAATTGAATTGTTAATAGATTTTAAAGTTTCTACCAAACAAGAGAAACATTTTAAACAATTTTAAAAATTGAACGAGATCATAAATTAAATAATATATTTTTAAAAAGATTTTATAAATAAAAAGGTCGTCACAAAAATTATCTCTCTTTAATTTTATATTTTTTATATTTACTTATTTTTATATTAATTATTTTTAAGTATTTTGTTTTTCTAAGTTTTAAATTTTATTTTGTTAAAAATATTGTCAACATTTTTATTATGGTATTCAAGTTTGTTGCTTAAGTCCTTTGTTTCTTTAGATGAAAAGTAAAAATAAAAAAACTTGATTAAGACTTAATTTCATATGTTTTTGGCAAAGTTTGCTTCTTAAGTCTTTTGTTTTTCTTTTCAAAATTATAATTTTTATTTAAAAATATTGACAAAAATGTTGTAATAAATTTAATTATTTTTTATTTAAATTTAATTTCATATAAAATATTTTGAAAGTTTGTTTTCTAAGTCTTTTGTTTTTTTCTCTCTAAAATTTTATTTTGTCTAAAGAAAATAAAATTTTTATGTTAAAGTTACAACATTTAGATAAAAACAAGTTTTCTAATAAAAGAATTGTATCTTGCGTTTTTTTGAATAAGAAAAACAATGACCACAGAGGTGTTAAAGAAAGCTTTTCAAAAACGCCTTTGGGATTTTCATTATCTTAAACACAGAATTCAATAAAAGAAAAAGCAAAAAGTGAAATGTTTAGAAAATAAAAAAAACTTATCACAAAAACTTGTTGGTTTCATAAAATGTGTTTAATGTTTTATAAAAATCTCTAAATGAAATAAAACTTTATCTAACGCCTTTTTTCTGAAAATAGGCGCTAACTGAAGTTTTATTATAAGAAAATAAAAAAATGTATCTTAAGAAATACGGGAAATAAAAGATATTGAAAAAACATACAGCTGGCTGGAATAAAACTTTAATACAAAATAAAAATATAAAAAATCATTTAAGATCGTTAGAATTAACGTCAAGCAAAAAAAATGTTAGAAATGATCAAAAACCCAACATTTGTCTGCAACGAAGACAGACAAACCTTAAACAAGAAAAACCACAAAAATGACTGTTGAAAGCAAAAAGAAACTTTAAATTGAACTAAACATGACCTGAAACATTGAACGTAATATTTAAAAGAATGAAAATATAAACGAAACAAAAATTGTTAAAACTAAATGGAAACTAGAGGAAAACACTTTAAATCAAAATTAACCCTAAAACGAGAATGTTTTTTTTTATGTCATTAGTAGAGGTGTGTTTGATTAAAATTTGGGTTTAAATTTTTTGAAATATACAGAAAATCAAACCGTCATTGTTTTATACAACAAAACCTTTTAACGGCTAAAACAAAAAGTAACCGACATAAAAAAGACGCAAACAAAAAAACACAAAAGAGTTGAAAGGAAATTAGTAAAAAGCCAACATAAAGTAACTTGAAAGAAAAAAACAAAAACAACAGAGAAAAAAAAAACAAATAAAAACAAAAACAAAAACAATGTTTTTTTAACAAAACAACAGACTGACGACTATCTGGCTTATAGACTTCACAACTTAAGTCCGTTGCTTTGCTCAGGCCTGTAAATTGTACAATAAATGTGATATTTATACGATTAAACCAACAACTTCGCTCTTGTAGTCTGCTTCAAACTACTCTACGTGCTCTTCCAACGATACTCACATATTTTTTTCTTGTCCAAAAAGATCACTTCGAAAGTTATACACGATTTCCAGTTGCCTGTAGAGTTTTATTAAGCATGAAACCAGTTCTGAGGCCACCAAAGCCGTCTTTTTTAAAGTCTCTTTTTTTATTTTTTCCAATTTTTGTATCTTTATGGTTTTGTCTGTCCATTCGTTTTACTTGTTGATTTGTCATACTCTTGAGTTTCTTTAGAAAAATGTTAATACGTGAGTTAACATTAACAGTTGAATGTTTGTGTGTATTGGTTAAACCAACATGGCCGCCGTTTTTGTTGAAACGAAAAAAAAACCATACATGAAACCAGTTTGAGTTGGGCTTGAGCAGAGTTTTAAGAAACGAAATCCACTTAACTTGTTTACGATATTGTTATGTGGACTTGGGTTTTTAAATACAATATAATCCATTCCACATTTGGAATGGAAGGTATTTTAAAAAATATGAATCCAATTTTAATTTAATACACATTTTTTAGGTACCACAATATAATGTACGATCTACTTAGGTGAATCAGTTAGCTAATCCAACAACCATTTTAATTCAACAATCCATTGTATACTTCCAACACAAACCATCAAGATAAAAGATCCCTGAGGAGTTTTAGTTATGACTCTTGAAGATCAGTAGTTTAAATCTCATTTTAGATTAATTCAGTTAAGTTTTAGTTAAGATTCTAGTTCAGATTCTTTGGTTCTGGTTCAGGTTTTAATTCACTTTTTTAGTAAATTTTTTGGCTCAGTTTTAGTTCAGGTTCTGTTTCAGGTTCAAGTTTAGGTTTTAGTTTAAGTTCTAATTTACTTTCTAATTCAGATTCTAGTTCAGGTTTTAGTTAATGTTATAGTTCAGGTTTCAGTACATTTCTAATTCAGTCTAGTTCAGGTTCCAGTTCATGTTTAGTTTTAACTTAGTCCTAGTTGAGGTCCTGTTTCAGGCTCTAGTTCATGTTTTATTTTGAATCCCTTTTTGAAGTTTTTCTGAGAGCTCAAAACTTTAAAATTCAAATTTAAATTTTAAGTTTTGAGAAAGAATATAAAATTATTTAAAAATCTTTTATTAATTGTAATCAAGTTTGTAAGAATTATTAATTTATCTCTTTGTCTTTCTTCCAGGTCTTATGGCATCTGGATGCCTTTCGTCGATCTTTCCGCTCTCTCAATCAGCATGTCTGCAGTGGACAAGATTGTATATTCTGTGCCTTAAAGGTAAGTCCATATTTTAATATTGATTAAAATTCCATTTACAATCCACAATGATCGTGTTATTTTTAAAAGCAGCCTAAAGTAGGCAATAATTTTTTTATTTATAAAAATTTTATTGCCTAATCCAGCTTGTCAACATCTAACGATCAATGTGTAAAGTAGACTTTAGTTTTTAAAATATAAAATGCATTGTCAATTTAAATTTATCTACACAATGGGAAGCTCTCTCTAGCGGAGAGTTCCAAAGTTGATGTAAATTAGGCACTAGATTTTGAAAAAAAAATTTCAATGATTTTCATTAAGAAAAAAGGAGAGAAAACTATACAAAGTGATCTACGTTTTATTATAAGTTTAAGATTAATTTTATTAAAATAATTTTTAACAAAAGTAAAGTAACTGTTATTTTATTACTTTTTAAGATTTTTGAAATTTTCCCACCATTCGATTTCGAAACTTCAATTTACATCCCTTTTGAAACTTTTACTCGGTTAAGGGTAACTTTTTTCGTTATTCCAAAAAGTCATTAATTTTAAAAATAATGATAAATCCAGCCATGTAATTACAGTCAATGTATAGTTAGCACTTAATTTATTATTGTACAAAACTATTGTTTAACTTTTAATAAATGTCACTCTTAACTATAGTGGTAGTAGTTAACCCCCTAATTATATTATATATCAAAATTGTATATTACAAAATTCTCATTGAGAATGAGAATTCAAATGTCGAGTACTCACTGAACATTAACAGGTAAAATTTAAATAAATATTTTCCATAAATTTTGTATCCTTTTCGGATGAAAACCATAAAATTAAACCATCAAAATTTTATGGTCTAAAAATTCTTAGGAAAAACACCTTAATTTGAATTTGTGTATGTGTGTGTTTAATTCCTAAAACTTAAAAGTAAAACCGGTATTAAGTAAGTAACGGTATTTACACGGTTTTTGTTGTAGGCGGAAATGGTGGAATGTATTTGTTGTTATTTTGAGGACAAGTTAAAGCGATAAGATTAAACCTGTGAAATTTTAAATTAAATTTAAGAGAAAATAATTAATGGTTTTTAAGCGGAATTCTGTTTAAAAAGTAAGTGGAAATAAAGTTTGTTGTTTAAGTTTTTGTTTTGTTTTTGAGTAAAATAATTTTAAATAAATTGAATCAATAATTTAATCTGTTTGCATGATCTTTAATTGAACTGGAACTTGAACCAGAACTTGAACTAGAACCTCAATTTAAAGTAGAACTTGAAGTAGAATCTGAACTAGAATTGAACTAGAACTGAACTACACTTGAACTAGAACTGAACTTGAACTGAGCTAAAACTTGAACTAGAAATAAACAGGACTGAACTATAACTGAACTCGAAAAACTGATTTTGAAAATTTTTTTGTTTATTTTATTTTGACAAGAATGTATGATTCACTTAATTAATTAAACTGTTAAATAAATTGAAATGTCTGTTTAATTTCTCTATAAAGTTTGTTGCTTCAATCTTTCGTTTATATTTGTTAAATAACTTTTTATTATTTAAACAACCGGTTCCCTGATTTTTTTATAACTGTTATTGTGTTTTTTGCAAAAGGTTAACTAAAATAATCAATTAAATTATATTTAATTCTCTTTTTTTTCCAAACTAACTAAAATTGAAGATGATCACATTTTAGCAACCCTCAAGACACATAACAATACAAAACAATTGTTAAACGTGACTAGAAATGTTGGCTAAAATAACAAAAATACTAGACAAATGTTCCAATCAACAATCCAAACTTTATATTTTCGAACAGAAAAAACCCATTTTGATTTTGTTATTTATAGAAAACAATCAAACTAATAAATAACATAAAATAGCAAAACAAATACTAAAAGAAACTAAAAGCAAAACAAAAGACTTAAGCAAAAAACTTGTCTAACGCATTTTCCTCTTTTACATTTAATTTGGCCCTAAAAATCCCATGAAATCAACCAAAAGAAACAACACACAACATAACACACATGTTTTCAAATTTAATGTAAAATTTTCTTTTGTTAAACGAGGGGTTTTTCAGTTTTCTTCTTTCTTGATTTTAATGTTCTTTTAACAAGTTGGGTGTGGGAAATCTTGTAAACACATACACACACATGATCATTTAAACAATTAAATATTTTTCTTATAAAACAACACGCACATGTTTTTAAACTTTTTTTCTTCTTCTTAAAACAAAAATATGAAAAATTCCCCCATCACCTGAAGTACTTTAATGGAAAGTACCTGATCTTTTATGTGCGTGCGTGCATGTGTGTGTGTGTGTCAATTTAATGCACATGTGTAATAAGTGGCCAAGAGGAAAATTTATTATTTCATTTTTGATTTTCTGGAAAAAATCACGCACTTTTAGTTTTTTTTGCTGTTTGTAATATTAAAAAAAAAATAAGTTGTTGTTTTTGTTTAAAAAAATATTTAAAAAAAAATTTTTGAAATTTATTAAATTATTTTCCGAAGAATAAAACAAGGAGGACGTTTATAAATTAATTATGTGAAAATTTTTATTATAATTAAAAAAGGGGAAGATTTATAGTTTTATGATTGAGGAATAAGAAAAAAGTATTTATTACGAATTGATGGATATAATATTATGATCATTAATAAACTTTCTTAAGCTTGGAATTTAAAAATTTCCTCGCTGAAATTAAGTTCTAAATTTTTTAATATTGTTTTAATTAAAAAATATTGAGCTTTATTTGAATAAAAATTTTGAGCAATTTTTATTTTTTAGTACTAAAACAAACAACATTTTAACAATTTAGCACAAAAATTTTAAACATGATTTTCAAAAATACATATTTAATACTATAATTTTAGCATCATTACTATAAATTCGGAAAAATGATATGAGTTAAAAAAAATTAGTACAAATTTTTTGATTTTGTAATTTTTAGTACTAAATACATTATATATTTTTTAATATTGTAATATTTAAAAAAAAACTTTTAGAAAAAAATTTAAGATACATTTCTTTAAAGCCAGAACAGTTATAAATGTTTCTGAGTTTAAATATTTTTAGTACTAATTATCTGGTATTAAAAGAAATTTTATAACACTTTTAGAAATCGATTTTTTAATATTTTTAAATGTAAAATTGAAGATAGGTTTCTTTAAATTCAGAAAAATGTTTTTGATATTAAATAGTTTTTGTTTTAATTTTCGAATATTTGAAAAATTTTTATAATATTTTTTGTACTAAAAATGTAAAGAAATTCAATATTTTTAATATAGAGAAAATAAAATAAATAACATTGGATATACGTTTCTTTAAGGTCAGAAAAGTGATAAACAATTTTATAAAAAATATATTTAGTACTCATTTTCTAGTATTAAAAGAAGTTTTGAAATATTTTTTAGTTATTAAATTTAGTACTAAAATTGAAGACACGCTTATTTGAAGTGAATATTATTAATATTTTTAGTACAAATTTTCTATATTAAAAAAGTTTATAATACTTTTAGTACTAAACATATTACGTATTATTTTTAATATTGTAAAATTTTAATTCAGTACTAAAATTTAATATGCCTTTCTTTGAAGTCAGAAAAGTGATGCATGTTTTTGGGATTGCAAATTTTTAGTACTTATTTCAAGCATTAAAGATTATACTGAATTTAGTACATAAAACTATTACGTATTCTTCAAATATTGTAAAATTTTAATAAGAACATTTAGCACAAAAATTGTAAATACGTGTCTTTAAAGTCAGAAAAATTTAAGTTTTAGTACTAATTGTCTAAAAGACGTTTAATATTTTTTACCACTTATATTTGTATGATTTTTAAATATTTAAAAAATATTATTTTATTTTCAAACATTTTATTAAAAAGTTAAATTTTATTAAAAAATTTGGTAAAAAATAATTTAAAAAAGAAGAGGAAGATTAATATATTTTTTTTAAATAAAATTATTTACTAAAATTTAAAAACATTATTATATTTTCTAGCAAAAATTTCGTTTATTTTTAAAAATTCCAAAATTTTGCAAAAATTAAAATGAAAATCCACTTCTTTAAAAAAATTATATATTTTACATTTTTTACTGAATTCCGTAAAGAAATAGATCCACTTTTAAGAAATAATAATTTTTTCAAAAAAAAAAAAAAAAAAAAAAAATGTTCAGTTTTGAACTTATAATTTGACATTTCATTCAAAATGTCATTTCGTACTTAAAGTTCAGATTTTTTTCTAAAATTTTGATTTTTTACTAAATTTTTTATTTTTAATAAAAATTTATTAAAAATTAAAATTTATTTATTACAAAAACAATTTCATTTTTTATATAAAAATTTTTATATAAAAAAACCTTAAAATTACAATTTCAATTCGTCATCTTGAAAACCCTTAAAAAACATTGTTGTATATAATTTTTTTTCTCCAAACTGCATTATCATCTTGAAATATCATTATTATCTTGTTGTTACAAAAAAATAAAACTAAATAACAAACAAAAAACTTGAAATTTAAATATAAAGCGGGCAACACTCCACTCAAATACAAATGATCATGATCTCTTTAAGCCAGCAACATGATGCCTGGAAGTTTTTGTCAGTTCGCTCCAGCAGATTGAAGTCGAAGTCAACAAATAACAAAAAAACCTAAAAACGACTTTAAATAAAAAGAAACCAGCAGAACAACTACAGCGACTACAGCAACGACAACGACAATCATTGAAATCGTTTTTCAACTTAAAATGGACAAACGAGACTGTACTTTTTTTCAAGTTTCCATCGTTTCTCATTCTCTCTACTACCAAACTTAATGCGGACCAAGTTTGTAAGTGAAACAATGACGACATGAATTTCTTAAAGTAAAGAATAAGAAATGAAAGATAAGAAGAATAAATAAAGAAAAATATATAAAAATAAAAAAATAAACAATCAGTAAGAGTTAAGTGAGCGTTAGTAGAAAGAGAGCATAAACTGGTTAAGAAGGTGGAGAGTAAAATACGGTGATCTTTTTTAAAAAAATGGAAAAGTAAAGAGTTTTTAAACAGGGCTAGAAAATTTAACATGATGGGGGAGTTAATGTACTGTATAAAAAAGTATTTTCATTGACATTTATTCTGATCATAACTGGAAGAGACGAGATTTAATTCTTTTACAAGATCATATTAAGAAAGAGGTTTCACAAAATCTAATTTGAACTTACGATGCAAAAAGTTCTTCGAAATATTATTGAATTTAAATCTGATCATAATAAGCCAAAAAAAGGGTTTAATTCTCTACAAGATCACTTTTGGAAAAATGTTTTTTTTTTTAAGTTTTATTCAAACTTATGATATAAAATTTATTTGAGAAGAATCCCTCGATCAGTTTGAACTAACTGTAACTTGAATCTGATCTGAATTTTAAATTTTTATTTAATTTTAAAAATTTCAATTAAAATTCTATTTTTAGTTTCGCTTCAAATATTCTAAGTTTTCCATTCCTGTTTTTTACTTTTTTTTCAATTTTCTTGTATTCTAAAGGAGCAAAAGTTGTTTTTATTAATTCTTGAGTAACTTGAGGCATAAATGAAAATTTTTTCCGGTAATCAAGAATTACCGCTTTTTTGTTGTTTTTCCTCTTGTATATGGAAATAAGCAGGAAAAAAATATGTATGATTTCCATGATCATTTTCTTTCACTTTAACACTTCAGATCTTCCTCCACATACATACAATTACATACACAAGCACAAATAAACACAACCCACTATTATTACAAGCAAAAAATCAGTAACGATCTTAATTAATGATCATTATATACATTAAAATACGTTACTTTTCCTTAAATGAACTAAAGCTAAAAGAGGGCTTTTTTTATTTAAGAAAAAGTTGCCAACCTTTATGGTGTTAATTCTCTGAGGGTTCTTAACAAATTTTCCCAAACTTTATCACGAGCATAAATTAAAATATTTATTAATAAACATGACAACTTAAGAACCTTATTTTTCTTCTTCTTCTTCTCATTTTCCTGTTTTCCGTTTTTCTATTTCACTGAAAAACACTTTGTTTTATTTTATTTTTTGTCTAAAAATTTTCGTTACTAATTTTAATTATAGAAAAAAGAGTTTAGTAGCAACAACGAAAAAAGGTCTAAATTAATAAAACTAAAAATTATGTATCTTTTGTTTTCAGTTCAGTTCAGTTTTAGTTTTATGGGCTGAGAATCTCCCACGCATTCTGAACTGAACTTTATAGAAAAAAGAAGAAGAAATAAAGTCATATTATGTTTTTTTTTTGTTTTCATCTTATTCTTTTTCGAAGAAGGTGCATGAGTAAGTTTTAATTGTTGCCACTAGTTGAAGACATGTTGCATGTATTTTGGTATGAACATTTCTATAAAGAAAAAAAATCACTGATGCAAATAATAGTTTTGAAAACTAGAAGACAATTATTAACAAGAGGAAGACAACAGACAAAAAATTATAATAAAAATAAAAACAAATAAGAAAAAAAATTAAAATTATTACCTTAAACTTTAAATAAAAACAAACAAATTGAGGAAAAGGTGAGACGTAAAATAGTGGATGCCTTTATGAAGAAAAAGCTTTAAATTCAAATGGGAAAATTTGAATTTTGTTAAAGTTTTTTCTTTAAAAAAAGAAACAAATTTTTACTATTGGGTATACAAATTAATAATGGCGATTTGCCATTTAACGGTTTTTGAGATAAGACATGAATCAAGACAATTCCTCACGCCCAGATTTCGCTTTAAATTGAATTAAAATTTTTACTATTTGGCTTACAACTTAATAATGTCGCTTCTTCTCTATCGGTTTATGAGTTAAAGAAAGAATCAAGACAATTTTTGAAATTGAAAAGGGGAAATTTTTGAATTTTGTCAATATATTTCTTTTGAAGAGAAACGTATTTTTGGTAATAAAATTGAAATTTTTCTATTGGGTATACAACTTAATAATGCCAATTTCCCATCCCTGGCTTTTTAAAGCAAATAGTGAATCAGGCAATTTCAACAAGGACTTTTTGCATTTATCGAAAGAAGTGATGGTTAAAAGAGAGGAAGAAATCAAAAATTTCTATCCTGTGTTGTTCTCCTATTCCACCATAGTTGTTAAGGATGTTATGGATTTGAGCTGACAAATTCAGCATAACAAAGACGTCCTTTCGGCAGTCTATCCATCTATATATGTGAACTGTTATGAATCTCAATTAAATGTGAGTTTTGTAACAATATTTAGTACAAAAGTTTTCTAAGACAACAAAATTCATGTATTTAAATTATACGAGGGTTGGTTCACAATTTTTCATGCAGTCACTTTGGAGCGACTGACTTTTCCTTATATTCCAATAATTTTTTTATCAACTTTGAGTATGGGATTTTTGGTGATCTTGTCAAATGAATCAAATGCCTTCGGCACGGGTCCCTGTTGATTATCAGGCCCGATTTCAATACTTCATCTTTTTAAATCATCTTTTAAAGAGATTATGGATGATTATGGACTCGTGCTGGTTTTTCGGTGATCATGTAAAACGATTCAAATGTCTTCTTTACAGGTCTTCTGTGATCGTCTGACCCGATTTGAACAGTTCAATAAAAACATTTTTGATCCCACCACATAGAAAGTTTTATTTGGGATTCATTGACCATCAGCTTCACGATCAAATTGGTTTGTTATGCGGCCTATATACATGACTTTTATTTTCATTTTTCATCATCATTAATAATTAGACTTCTTTGAAATCATTTTCAACATATATAATCACGTTTGATTGACTTGTCCTTTTGAATGTATCTCAATGATATTGAAGGAAGGAAGAAAGGCCTTGTTGTGTGACCCAAATAATAATGAAAGTTATTCTTTGACAACGATTTACTCAAGTTATGGTTTCACATTTCTTATTTTTCGACAGTTCTTTCTTTTGTGTCCAAATCGCTGTTTTTGATTAACTCAAATCATCGCTCATATGTTTTTGGGGTTGGTGCATATTGACCGTAAACTTCTACCAACATTTAATAACTTTCAGTAACTATAAAGGTCAATCGTTAGCTCTTAAAAATAATACTTTTGTAATTGTTGACTAAAACCATATGCTGTCCAGATCGACATTATTTACGTCTTTGTCCAATATATTTTCTTAAATCATAATATGTTTACGAAAACCTCAAGTTAATAGTTTTGATCATAATATAGTTGTGAATTTAATCATAATATAATTGTTGAAATTTTTAAACAATTTTTAATTTTAAAAGTTTAAGGTTTCCGAGATAAAATATAATCAAAATTTTCCATTTAAAGATATTTTTTACAATTTACTACTTTTAAATGTAAATTAGAATCAAAAAACAATTTAAATATCTTTGAGATACAATTCAAATAATCATAAAAACTTTAAGGTCATTTTCAATTATTTATTTCGCACTATAATTCTGAAATCTATTTCAAACAAAAACCATCCTCAATTACCATAATAATTTATCTTTTATATTTCAAGAGTTTTCTTCACTCATTGACATTTGAAAATTATTTTCTTTGTCACTAATTTATATTATTTTTCAATGATTATTAAAATTGTCTCTAATGACTTGTAAATATTTTATTTTATTATTATTTTTTTTTAATTTAAATTACTTGGTTTTCCTTGATGATGCTGTGGAAACTTAGACAATTTTCTTATTATGAGTCAAGCAAACATCTTTTATCAAGGTAATTAAGAATGTGTGAGTTTTCCTTCACTTAAAGGATTATTGTCGAAATGTATAAATTTCAATAACAGGTAGTTAAAATGATTTAGCCAAATTACTTACTAGACTAGACGTCTAAATGCTGTTTATGACGCATCATCAGTTTTTGAAAAATTTTGAGACTCATGATCTTTAGTATCAGATTTTTCTTAATATATGTACAATGTTGTTTCAATGTCATTGAATTGTGCTAATGAGAAAAAAGTAAATCTTGATTTGAGACGAAAGATGTCTCGAATTTTCGAAAAATGTTATTAAAAATGCTGCCGAAAAGAAAAATAATTAATTGGACAGCTTTAGCGACAGTTATTTTAAAAATATTAAAAATTGATTAAATTTGTCATTGAATCACATCAGTGAATTCATAAATTGTTTATAACCATGTTATAGTAAAAATTCGCAATATATTATGTTGACAGCAAATATTTATTTGTAATGATTTCATCGCACAGGACTGAAACTTTTCTCAACTTATCTCAAAATACTTCAACATTTTTCGTATAATTTTTATGACCATAATTTGATTAAGAATGTTTTTGACTTTTTTAAATATATTATGTTTGCCTTAAATATATTTTATTGTTCTTAAAACGGAACAGAATAGTAAGATAAAATTTAATAATATTAATTTTTGTGTGTTTTAAAAATCGATAAAAAAGACATTGTCATTACTATAATTTTTAAATTTGAAACATAATATGGTGAATATTTAAATATATTATGTTTAATATAAATCATTTTTATTTGTTAGGAGAGAGCATAATATTATAATAAACATTAATTCATATTAATTATTAGGACACCAAACAATTTATGCTTAATGTAATCATAATATGTTCCCTGTATTATACCGTGAATTTTTGGAATCATATTTTTTTGTTGGATTTGACTTTTATATAATTCTTGCAATGAGGCTAGAAAGAATGTAATAGGGACCATTTAAAAGTACTTCAATTTGATTTTAGATGTTGCTAAAAATGTTATAATTAATATAATTATTATGACAAAAATTCACAGTAGTCATTGTAAATATATTATGGTTGTTTTGTTGCAAAAAATTTATATATATTGCAATCATAGTATGTTTACTAGATAATAGCCTGATTTTTTTATTTATTTATGGATTTGGAATTTTTTTTATATTTTTTATATTATATAACAATTATAACATAATTTTATATAAAATACCTTAATTAAACAGAACTCTGCAAAATGGACTGAAGGGACACGTGCATCTAACTAAATTTTGATAATAATACAAATCATGAACTTCTCATTGACATGTAAACTATGACAAGTAAACAATAAAATCAATAAATTTTTTCAAAAACAAAATTTTATATTTAAATTTAAGAAATGAAAAAAATCTTAAAATAAAAAATTTTCTTTATTCAAAAAATAATATTTTTGATAAACACACGTTCAGTAAGTCAGGTAGTTATCTAATAGGTTCACGTTCTAATGGCCTTTTCAAAAAATCATATAAACGTCTAGTTAATATTTGTCTAGCTTTTGTTAGGGCTGTCTGTCTGTCCGTCCGTCCGTCCGTCTTTTTGTCTCAAGTTGTTTCCAACATTTAGGCACCTTTATTTTCTTTAGAATTTTTCAAAAAATGTAACCATTTTTTCGTATGTGTGTGTGTTTATTTTTGAAATAGATTTTATTTATGTTTAAAGAACATGATCTAGATTTTGTTAAGATTTTTTTCTATTTATTTATTTCATAAAAAATTGTTTTTGTTTATTTATGAAAGAAATGCAAATAAGAGATGGATAAACTTTTGATTTAAATTGTTCTGGTTAAAAAAAGTGTTTAATCTAAAGTTGTTTGTGTTTATCGTTATTTTTCATATATCTAGAGTAAATCTTTGTAATAACAAGTAAATAAATAAAAAAATTTCTTGATAGAAAACCGCTATCAAAAATTATAGTTTATAAAGAAAAAATTGGGGGTAAAGAAATGATAAAGTAATTATTGCTTAATTTGAACTGATTAAAGTGTTCTTACAAAAAAGAAGATAACGATAAAAAATAAATGAGAAAAAAATCATGAATTTTTAATTATAACAATTGAGAACAATTACAAATAAAGTTTAATATACATTTTAGTCTTTAGAATTCCTAACCTAAAATTATTAAAATGAAACCTCACCAGGGTCACCTGTCTAAGCAGCCTGTCACCGATATAAATTCTAGTTTTATTTTCTTTAATTATCTTTTAAAGCTACTGGAGTTCATTCTATAATTTATGTCCGATAAAACATCAATATCTCTTCAATAATATTGTCTAGTTTATTTTCTTTTTAAACATTTTTGTGTCGTCATATATTTTACATTATTTGTGCTAAAACACTTGCTTTATAGACTGTCTGAATTTTCAAAAAAAAAAATGATTTTTTTTCTTGTTTAATGTTTTAGGTTGACTCACGCACGTGCTTGGAATTTAAGTTACTCAATTAAGAGAATAATTTATAACCTGGCTCTTGCATTTGACACTTAATTCTTAAAATAAAAATCCATAACATTTCGTTTTGTCTGTTTTCATGATTTTCACGTTTTCCAAGAAATAAGATTTAAATCTTAAAAATGTCAATTCACTAATATTGTGGGCGACTTTTCGGAAGATAAAGTTTAAAAAAATTCAAGATAAGGAATTTGGAAAACTATCAAAATTAATTTAGACCACAGTGTGAGTTAAACAAGTTAGATAAAAATTTTATGGGAGATTGTGATAAACTTCTAGGAAGTGAAAATAAATTAAAATATTTCCTCTGAAATTAAAAAAAGAATTTAAAGAAGTTTCAATGTTAGATCAATCATTAAAATTTTATTACACGGATTTTATATAAAATTAAAAAATTAAAATGATTTTGATATTTTATAATATTATGGTCATAAAAAACATTTATATGATGGTTATAACCATATTATGATTAAAACAATTATAACTAATGTTTTTAAAATTTAATGTAAATATTTACTACTCTGATTTTATTAACAATTTCTAAGAAATAAATAGAATTATTTATGTGATTGTAGTAATCATCTTATGATTATAATAATTCGAATCATGTTTCTTTAACCTTAGAATTTTCTTTATAAAGCTAAAATATTTAATAAATTTTTTCCATTATAAAATATTTTCTTGAGAGAAAAAATTGATTGCGATCATTTACATAATCATCATCACCATATTTAAATTATATTACAATAATTCTAATCATGGTCTTGAAAACTTTATATTAAATTTTGTTGACAACATAAAATGTGTTTATATAAAAATGTTTTATATATATATATATATATATATATATATATATATATATATATATATATATATATATATATATATATATATATATATATATATATATATATATATATATATATTTTTAGATTTCCTAAGATCAAAAGCTTCCTTGCAAGCATTTATCTGATTGTCATAACCATATTATGATTAAAACAATTAGTATCACGTTTTGATTTGTAAGCTGATTACTGTCAAATTTAAAGTTAAATTAAAAAACTTAAAGAAATAAGCGAATTTAGGTATTTCAAAATGTTATGATCATTGCGATCATTTATGTAATTGTAACAACCACGTTACAATTATCTGAAAACTTATGACTTTTATATTAAAAACAAAATTTTTTATTAAAAAATATATATCTAAATCATTATGAAATATTTTCTTCATAGAAAAATTTGATACAATCATTTACATGATCGTTATAACAATATTTATATTATAATACCAATAGCGAAAACGTACTATTTTTTGGTCTAAAAATTTATATAATAAAACTTCATTGCCAACATTTATATGATGTTTATTACCATATTAAGCACTTTGTTGTTTAAATTATATTACTTTAAACATAATATTTTTATAATGAACATTAAATATTGTTATCTAACAATATTGCAGCAAACACATTATAAAAATAATTATAGAATGTATTTTTTGCGTAACCACTACTTTGTTAATTCCATAATATGTTTATTTTTTATAGCATAACATATTTATTTTTATAACCATAACATGGTTAATGTCAATAATTTATATTTGAATAATTTTAGCATTTAATAATTATTTTCTTAATATTTTTATTTTAAATCATTTCAACGATAAACTTATTTAATTGACCAATTGTGCATAAAATTTGAATTCACCTTTTTATTTCCCACAAAAAACACCCACCATCAACAAGTGTTACGTCTGATCAGTTTAATAAGTCAAGCATGACGTAAGTCAATTTCATATATTTAATTTTACATACATATATGTATCTAAATTTGTACGTATTTGTATATCAAAGGTAAATAATAATATGAAGTAGTTGTTGTTGTTGCTGATTTTACAGTTGTAAGATTAATTATCTCTCATGTTACTTTCTTGCATAAAATTATTAAGAAAAACAATCTTGTTTTTCAAAATCCCAGTACTTTTTTTATTCTCCTCCAGAAATGAGTCACTTTATTTGTAAGAAAGACATAAATGCGAAGTTGGTTTTTTAATCTTAAGAAACCTTCAAAATAGTTGCCAATCATTTGTTGGAATTTATTTTTATATTATTTTTCGAAGTTTAATTGTTTTTTTTTTTTAATTTTGATCTTTTATCGCTTGTCTTTCTTTTGCGGCTGTGTTTTGAGTCATCGCTTTAGCATAAATATGACCAATAAAAAAGTGTTAACTGGATTTTTGTTTTCTTACAAAATTAATATTTTATATGTAGAGTTTCAATGTATTCATGTTTTGAAATCGTTACAAAAATTTTCGAAGAATTTAATATTTCAAAACTCTGATATTTGGAAAATCGGGTTAAAAGTGTATTATTTGAAATTGGTGATGAATGAAACAAATCTTTTAAGATCCATTAAGGAAATCTAGTTCAATTTTAGCTCAGTTCTAGTTCAGTTTTGGTTCAGTTCTAGTTCAGGTTCTATTTTAGATTTTAGTTCAGATTCAGTTCTAAATCTGTTATCGATCAGTTTAAGTTCAGGTTCTGGTTCCATGCTATTAATTACTATTATTTTCATGTGTTAATTTTTTAGGTTTTGTTGATAGAATTTATTAGAGTTTCGATTTAGATGACCATAACCTTAACACCTGTTCAAATATAAAAATGTCGTTACCTTCAATTATATATTTATATTTTTAAAGATTTTCAAAATTTAATAATTTTATTATTTTATTAACAATTTCCTAATTTATATTCTTTTCTTTCCTCTAAAATATCTATTAATAATCAATTATTTCTTATTATTAATAAAAATAGAAATAAAATTAATTTCTATGATTTTTTACCTCCATAAAATCGGTCACAAATTACAAAAGACTGTCTGACTCATTTCTGTTCATACGATAATAATTTTTGTTCAATGAAATTCCACCATCATGACAAATTCCTCTAAAAGCCTTTAGATGTTTATATGTTTATGTTTATATGTTTATGTTATAACCAACTTAACTGACCAGGTCAATACTAACTTCATTCATTAATTTTTTTGTAACAAACCTTTTTTCTTAAAGATGTTTTTTCGTATCTTTTTTCTCTTGTTATCAAGTCCACCAGATTTGTTGAGCCTTGTGGTAAAACCACATAAAACTATTGATTTGTTTGTATTTTGGAAACAAGACTTTAAGTTCGTTTTTCCTTTAAATCCGCTTGGTTCTCATGAATTTTATGCGTGATTGGTTGTTAAAGGCATTTCCGTTTATGCTGGCGGGTTAAGTTAGCATTTTGAAGAAAAAGAAGAAGAAGAAGTATAAAAATTATAATAAAAGAACTGAAGCATAAAATCTTAGGATTTGTCTTGTGGTGGTAAGAAAAAAAGTTTTAAATGATGAGAAAAATAAAAAAGTCACTTTATTTTGTAATAGAATTTTAGAAGCCAAACAATCTAAGTGTAAATCTGACTAAGCTTCAGGGAATTATTCGAACATCTAAATATATATTTTTTAAAATTCCAAAGTATTCACATTATTTACATAGAAGATGTTATTAACATTATGATTATATACATTCTTCATTATCTAACATAATAATAATTAAATTAAGAAATTATTTAAAAATGTTATGATTACATTTAAACATGTATTTGCAGCTCGCAACTATATTTTGCTGATAATAATTTGTTTTATGTTACTACAATCATATTATGTTTGTTCCCTTTTGTGTTATTATTTATTTAAAAGAAACACTGGAATGAATCATTCAAAACTAATATTTTGCCTATTTTATGACCAAATTAATATGTTTGCAAAAACTTGAATCGAAATTATTTTAATCATAATATTGTTATAATTTCAACCATACTATAGTAAATGGATACATTTTTTGTTGATCTCACAATCAGAGAAAAAATTCTTTTTAAGTAGTTTTGTTTGTTATATTTCTTTTGATTTTAAAGTTAAAATCTTTTTTTCAAAATCAATCAAAAAAATCTTTTGAAAAAATGTTGTATCGATTTATTAAAAATATTTAACTAAAATTTTTTAATTCTTAAAGAAAATTTTGTTAAAGATTGATTTCTTGGAATACATTTGAGTTTCTAATAAAATTAAATATTTTTAAAAATAGAGAATAGAGATCTACAGAGTTTGAAAATTGTAATTAAATTCTACTTCAATTTAGTTACATGAATTTTATTTTTCTCATTATTAAGAAATTTTTTAATTTATATTTTTTTGTTAATTTATTAAAAGTTATTACAAAATGGTAACACTCTTCACCACAAACTTTTTATAGAACATTTTTATCTTCTATGGCAGCGAGAAAAAAAGCTAAAAACTAAATTAGCAAATAAGAACAAACCAAAATAAGCGCGCGATCGCAAAAAAAATCACATTTTATATTTATTTTAGAAGTGACATTTCAATTTACTAAAACTACTCACGTTACAAGACAGTAAACTAAACTGAGACAATGACAGCGTGAATAAAATAAATCACAGAAAGATAAACCCTGTAGTTTTGAAAATAAGCTTCAAAGAAATTATTTTATTCAATATAAAATTGTGTAATTTTACACTTTATAGTTTACAATGGGATAGTAATTTGGGTAGTTGGAAAAGTGTAAACTATATACTGATTTTAAATATTAAAACCTGCTTTTAAATAAATTCCACTTCATAGGTTTCATACTTAAGTTTCAAATTGGAGAATCTTATCAGAAAATGTTAAACTATATACTTTGTAGATTACTTAGGTCCAAAATAGTAGTGACTAGGGTCTTTTCAATGGGTCTGAAAGAGATGAAAAGATATTTAATTTTATTTTAAAATTGTTTGCCTCGTTGGAGAACTGCAGGGTTTTGATCTTCAATAAATTAGATCTCAATGTACGTAACCGCTTTATTTTCGTTTTAGCTGTTTTGTGATATTTATTATTTAAATTCAAAGAATGAATATAATAATAAAATAATGAAAATGAATATATGTATAAATACATAATTAAAAAAATATACATAATATAATATACTTCTGAAGAATGGATTCAGATTTCAGTTAATAAAAATTAAAAAAAAAAATAATAATTAAAATGAAATAAACTTTTAAGAAATCAGTAGTTAAGTGAAATAATATAAAAGTAATAAGAAACCAGTAACTTTCCATATAAAAAAATATAAGATCAAATTATTTTTATTGTCTTAAAAGATTTAATCTTATAAGGAATTATTTAAAGATTTTTAATTCAACAAATCAAATCAAATTGATTGATTTTGATTTCTTGTGGTTGGAGGGACACAATGTAAACGGATTAGTTAAGATTTTATTTTAGATAGTTTAGAATCTTTTCGATATTTTAGTTATTTTTTATGGTTTTATAGCAAATAATTCATTGAGGTGTAAATTAATGAACTAGAACTTTACATTTATTATGAGTCATAAATCCCCCTTCCAAAAAAGGTTAAAATGATAAATAAGAAAATGTCAAAAAGAATTTTACACCAAAAGAATTTGAAACAAATGTTTAGGTTTTATAAAAAGTTCTTTATTTTTATAAGGAGATTAAAAATATTTCTTTTGTAATCAAAAATGTAACGCCATTTGAAAAAAGAAAATCTTCTTAAATTGTTAAAAAAAAATTCTTTAAAAAATATAGTTCTTTCAGTTCTGGTTTAGTTCTAGTTCAGTTCTAGTTCAGTTGTACTTCAGTTCTTTTTTAGGTTCTAGATCATTTATTAATAGGAATTTGAATCAAATATTTGGATTTTATAGCAACTTTTTTGTTTTTTTAATAAAATTAAAACTATCTTTCATAAAAAGAACCATATTTATATAATACAATATTTAACGCCACATAAAGAAGAAAATCTTCTTAAAAAACATAAAATTTATCCTAAAAAAAGAAAAATATTCAAATTCAAGATACATAACAAATTAACTATTAATGTTTAATGATAACTAATTTGTGAAAGTAAAAATACTCCCTTTAAATATTTTTCAAATTTTATCAAAAATCCATCAAAATATTTCACATTTCTAAATGATGAGAAATTAAAAAAAAATAATGAATAATTTCAATTCCCAACAGCTGTCCAGGAAAACTATAATCCCAATCAAGCAAAAAATATCTCAAATAGTCACTACGATTCTTTAGAGCAACAGATTGTTTTTCAAAATACAAAGAAGAAGAAAAAAAACTCCCTCCAATTTGTTAGGACTTAAAAATTTCTTTGAAACACTTCAAACACCCGGTTGTATGTAGAATAGTGTTTATTCGAGATTCTCTTGCTAACAATTTAATTCATTTTGTTTTTGTATGAAATCAATATTACTCTCCCTCTTTTTTTACTCTCAGTTGAGATATTTGTTTTGAGTAAATTTGTCATTTAATAGATTAAGAACTTATTGATAAAAAAGGACTTTTGGTACTATTTGTTTTTGCATATAAATAGTTCAGTTCTAGTTCAAAATCGAATAAACAAATTATAATTGTAAAATCTAAAATTTTATAAAAGTCGGTCCACAAAGACTCTTAACTTTCATATAAATGTTGGTATTATAATAATGTCTTGTACAATAACCGAAAATAAAAACATACATTTAAACTAGCATCTTTCCATAATTTTTCGTAGTTAATTTGGTGTAGGGTATTACATAATATCTTTGCTTTTTAATACCATTTCATTATTATATGGAAAAAATAAACTCTGTCCAATTCCTAGTTTATAGCAAAAGCTTATAAAAGTTACAATTTTTCTACAAAAATTTTCTTACTTTTCTAATGTAAATAACGCAAACTAAAATTATTAATTTTTACATCACAAGGTTTTAGAGAAAATTAAATATTTACATCATGTAAACAATTTTATTTGAGGTAAATTTTATTAATATTAATTAAATTGTAATTTTTAAAAGTATAAAAAAATGTATATAATTTTACATTATGTAAAAAATGTATACAAGTAGAGTAAGTTTTTAACTTTAAGTAAATAATTATGTACTATTTCGTACATTTTTTTAATGTTTACATTATGTAAATAATTAAAATGTTAATAATTTTTATATATTTTTTAAATTAAAATACAACTTTAAAAAGTATTTAGAAGAATTTCATATTATTTACATTATGTAAAAAATATAATGATCCTTAATTGTGTATAACGATTTCAGAATAATTTTTTAAGTATTTTACTTTAAATAAATAATGAAAACTCGGATTATTATTTGTAACATCATAAGGTTTTGAGGCAAAATAAATGTTTACATTATGTAAATATACAAATTTTTTACTTTAATGTAAAAAATACACACATTTTTTTCTTTTTGTTGAAAATATAAATTTCTTACTTTATGTAAAAAATATACATATTTTACTTCATATAAAAAATTATATTTTTTTCTTTATGTAAAAATGCAAATTGTTTGCTTTACATAAAAAAATAAAAATTATTTAACTTATGTAAAAAATACATTTCTTTTACTTTATGTAAGAAATAAATATTTACATTATGTAAAGATTACACATTTTTTAAATTATGTATTTTTTATTTATGTATAAAATATACATTTTGACTTTAGTGAAAAATACAAATTTTCTACTTTCAAAATTAAAATTTTCACGTTATTTAAGAGTGTAAACAACGTAAAAAAATTAAAAACATCGAATATGTTTATTTAAATTCAAAATCCTTCAAAAAAGGTACTTTTTTGTCCATTCAACATTTTGCCCTTAGAATCCAAAATATCCCTAAATTTTGCATCAGGCCTCTCATCTCTTCTCAGCATTCAATTTTACCTGTATTTAATAAAATACAACAAAAACTGTTAGTCTCGCCATGATACACGAATAAATCTCTTTGTTAAGAATCTTTTTTTTCTTCTTCTTCCTAGCTGCACAACAAATACTCCTCCACTTATAAATAAAAACACAGATACTCACACATACATACAACATAAACCCGAAGATTGAAAAATACGGATTTTTATTTCATAAAAGGAAACCAGTATTTTGTTGTTGTGTTGTCAGTTAAAAGAAAAAAATGTGTGTTTACAAATGTTGTTATAGCACATGTATTAGAAGAGACAACATGTGTATGGGAGTATAAGTGTGTGAGTGTAGAGTAATTACGGTTTCTTGTTGTTTTTTTTATTTATTTTTTGTACAAATAAAGCCGAGCAAGCTGTTAACTCGTGTAATGTCCTCGTATAGAAAAAAAAACATTATTAGTATTAGTTCAGGTGAAATATACAAGAGTTTTGGATTTTTATTATTTAGTTTTTGTAGTTAGAGTTAAAGAAAGAGAGTGAGAGAGAGGGAGAGTGAGAATAATATGGTGTATGTGTTTGTAAAATACTTGTGCATTAAAATGCATGATAATTTACTGGTATATTTGGTTTAATACTCTTGTTGTTGGTATTGAGGAACATGGTATTTTGTTGTAAATTAACTTTATCATTCCGTGTGTAACGCTATGAAGGAGTAATTCGATTTAGCTATGTCCGTCTGTCCGTCTGTCCTTGGCACGCTCATATCCTCAATAATTGACAGAGCTCAATGAAATTTGGGCTGAGTATTTTATCCTGAAAAGTTTCTTATTTAAAATCAGCAAAATTCGTTCCGTATATCAAAAGATATGGACCGATATCTGAGGTAACCTCCATTAGAAATCAACAAATTAGAATAAGATTTTAACGTAATACAAAGTTATACGTACTTCATTATCATTTCAAAAATTATCAAAATCGGTTCAGATAGAAAAGAAAGTTATGGGCAAAAATATAACTAATTTTATGACTCATTAAGTGCTCCAGTGTTGTATTTAAGAAAAACGTTCATATATCATGTATCATATGTACGAAACATAACGTATTTACTTACACAAATTTGTAATGGAGGGTATTGAAGATTCGGCAGAGCCAAATATAGAATTCTTACTTGATGTATATTTATTTATACTTGTTTGTTGCTGTAGTACGACAAGAGTATTTATTTATTTTAAAATAAACACTTGTGTGTTTGTTGTAGATTTAAGTAGGGAGTTTTGTTCGTTGAAAGACGAGAAGTAGAAAATTCAGAAAGAAGAAACCCAAAGTAAAACAAACGCGCTGTTATTTTTTTGTTTTTGTTTCGTATGAAACTGATGGTCGATTGTTTGATTTTAACAAACAAGTTTTAGTTTAATATCAAACTTACGGGCGTGTGGACGTATAATTTTTTGTGTTAAGATTTCTTGGTTTTAAACGAAACGAGAACATTGAAACACGGTTTTTTTGTGAAAAAAAGAAGAAAAAACAAAATCTAGTTTTTAAAATAAAAACGTGTTTAAATTGAAAGCAAATAGAAGAAGAAAAAAGAAACAGAAGAAAAATAGAAATATTATAAAGAAAAACAAATAGAAAAAATAATAACTATAAATTGGCGCCTCTTTGAAATATTTTTAAAAAATTATAAAAAAATATAAAAAAATACAATATAAAAAATATTGATAAACCTAAAGGCTAAATGAAGAAAATTTTGGTGGAAACTTGAGAAAAATAAGAAAAAATTAATAAAAAAACAAAATAAATGTATCTATAACTTTAAACCTGTTTGTTTGTGCAAAAACAAGAGAATTAAAAGAAAATTTTTATGAAAACAAAATTCATTAGCATTTGGATTACAAACTGGCAGAATTTGGATTAATTTTTTATGATAAAAAAGATTTTTTTTAACAAAATCTTTACAAGTAAGTTGACATAAAATTTTAACTTAATTTTCAAAAAATTAATAAAAATCTCAATAAAAATGTTGATTTTGTTAAGATTTCGATTTTTTGAAAAAAATCTGTTATTAAACGAAAATTTGGTCGTTATTGAAAAAATAAATAAAATTATAATTTTTTTTTATAAAAAATCGATAAATTATAGATTTTTTTGTTTACCTTTAAGTGATTTTTAACTACCAAAGCATTTTTTCTATACTAAACCGGAAATTTAAAATAAACAAAAATATTGATTGACAAGACAATTTTCTTTAAATAATTTTTTAACAAACCGGATATTTGTTTTAAAACTGTTCTTTTACACAAAATAAACCAACAAAAAATATTGAACCCATAAGCTGAATTTAAAAGCAATAAAAATTACAAAAAATATAATTTTTTTTTAAATTAATTTGAACAAATGGAATCAAAATTCAAAAATAATTTGAAAAAAATCAAATCATATTTATAACGATTTTTTTTTCAAAATTATAAATAAATTAATAAGTTTTCAAGAAACACAAAATTCAATTAAAAGAGACGTGATTTTAAAATTTATAGATTTTTTTAAAAGTTGATCAATTTTATTTTCATTTAAAAAACCTTAAAAAATCTTTTTAAAACAAAAAATTTTCAGAAAACTTAATATTCCATTAAAATAACAACAATTTTAATTGATATTCAATTTTGTTGATTTTTTGCAAAATTCACTTGAATTATTGATCGAGAGGAAAATAACTTAAGTTTATAATTCTGGGAATTATTTACTTTTCATTAAAATTTAATTTTACATGTTCTTTATTAATTAAAGAAATAAATTACTTGGAATTAAAAAAAAAAAACATTTAACTTATTGACATTAATATTTTTAATGGCATGACAAGTAAACATTTATTGTTTATGATTAAAAATTCCTTTTTATTGTATGTAATTAATTACAATAATGTAATTATAAATCAATCCATAAATCAACTCATTCTACATAAACTTAATATTATTTAACTTAAGTAATTTTTTTCTTGTTTTTAAATGAATTGTTGTTTCTTTTTTCTTATTATATACCGAAAATATTCCGAATTTTTGTTATTTATTTAAAGAAAAGTGTTGAAAAAATACATTCCAATGACATGCAATATTTTTTAAATGAAATGTAGTACTTTTTGTGAATTTTTTACATTGTTTACATTTTTTACATAATGTAAAGAATATATAAAATTTATTAAAACTTGTAAAAATTGTAGTTTAGTTTTAATATAAACAAATTTTAGCGCAGTTTTAATTGTTTAAATGTTAATGTAAACAAATAATTTTTTTTCGAAACAAAATGAAGTAACATGTAAATTTTATAGTTTTCATTATTTACATAAAGTAAAATCTTGATAAATGTGAAAGTTTTGATTTTATCACATTTTTTTACGTTTTATTGAAACTTATAAAAATTGTGGTTTAATTTTGCCTAATGTAAACAATTATTTATACAATATGTAAAAATTATAGTTTCGTAATTTTCTTTCCAACTTGATGTTGACAACTTTTATACATTGATTACATATTTTACAAATTTAAAAACCATGTTTGTTAGTTCTAAGTAATAAATTGATATTCATCAAAATTTACGTTGTTTACCTAATGTAATTAAGGTTTTTTGTTCATTTACTTAAAAAAGGTCTCTAAACGTAAATAAATAATTTTAAATTAAAAATTTGATTTTATGAAATTTTTTACATAATGTAAACAATATGCAATTTTAATTATAACTTGCAAATTTATTTATTTACTTAAAGTAAAGTGCTAGAAAGTATTATTTTATTTAAACACAAATTTTTACATTTTTTACATAACGTAAAATTTACAATAATTTATGTTGTTTACTTATTATAAACATTTCAGTTGCTTCAAAATTTACTTAAAGTAAAATTCCTAAAAAAATATTCTATATTTTAAATGTATAATATATTACATTTTACATTACATGTTAAAAAACCAAATTTATTGAAATAATTAAAAAAATATTAAAATGTTATGTTGTTTTCAAAATTTTACATATGTAAACAATTGATTTTTGACAAAATCATTTATTCAACATTCATATGAATGATTTTTGAAAAAAATTTTTTTTCTTTACTAAAGGATTTTCCAATTGTTTACATTATTTTTTTAATTAATTAAGCAAATGTAATCGAATAAATTTTATTCAAACTTTAATGTCTAGACCCTTAAACTGCACCTTTCTTGTGAAACTAACAAATTTCATTTCCATCAAATCCATCAAAATATTATTATTTTTTTTTTCAAAAAGACTTGAAACCCATAAATTTTAACTGTCAATTCTACATTTAAGAAAAATAACAAAAACTGACAATCTTTTTAATCTAAAAAAGTTATAGATTGATTTTTAAACATTTGAGATCTGTTTTGAGGGGAAAAAAACGAAACAAAACAAGAATAAAACAAAACAGACAAAAGGAAAACTATTAAAACGTGATGTAAACCTTTAGATAAAATAAATACTCTCAAAAATCTTTAAATAATGTCTTTCTTACTTTCAAATCTCTGTTTTTTATTACCAAAAAAAGTAATAAAAGAAAAATACCAATTTTTTGGAAAATTGAGAAAAATCTTTGAGAAACTGTACCAAATTGAGAGTACAAAAGTGAAAAAGGTTAAAAAATATTTTATGGTTTAAGAAAGGGCAGGTGTGAAAGTCATTTTCTTTTATTATTATTACTATTATTTTTCTCTTTTGAGAGAGCCCATAAAACAAGGAACTTGTAATAAAGAACGAAATTAAAAAAAAAATATTATTTTATAGTTTTTTTTTCTATTTTCAATATTTAATAATTAAACGTGCCTAAATTTTCTATATGTTCACATTAATATTCATTTAATACGTTACAGAGAAAAAACCGCATAAATAAACTTTCTTAGTGAAATCATTAAACCTCTAGATTTTAAGTGTTTTTTCTAAAATAACAAAAAATTAATATTCTTTAAACATATTTGGTCAAATCATTAAAAAATTTATGGTCATTGATCAAAAGAAAAATATTTTTAAATATTTTTTTTTTGCTTTCAGCATAAAAAACGTATGTTTGTGTTTAAATAAATAACTAAAGAAAATATTAAAGAAATATGTTTATAAATACCTTATAAAATTAGCATAATAACTAAATATTTAATATGTGTACAATTCAGACGAGAAAAAAAATAAAATAAAATAAAATTTCTTTCCCAAACACACATTGTCAGCATAATAATTTGTTACTACAATACTCCGCCACCAACACTTAGAAAAGTCGTACCATTTAACACAACAAGTTTGTTGTTTAAGTCTTTTGTTTGTTTTATAGTAAAAAAAATCTCAAAACTTCTTGTTTAAAGTTTAACTTAAAAGAGGTGTATTGGTATAAGTGCGTTTGAGTTTGAAGTTTATGTAAAAATGTCTTTAGCATATTAATGTTCTTTTTTTTAAGTTATAACGAAAAATCATTTTTTTATTTTTCTTCTTTATAATAAATTTGTAAATAAATATTCTTTTTTTTATGTAGAATTCTGTTGATTTGGCATCGTTGTTGACAAGTTATTTTTAAGAGTTCTTCTTGTTTGTTTGTTTTTTTTCGTAGTTGTTGTGATTTAGAGTTATAAATTATAATTATTATTATGGTTATTTAGTTGCTTTTTTGCATATTTATTATACAAAATGATTTTTTAATATAATAATAATAAAATAAAAAAAACAAAGAAGCTTGAAATAACAACACTGAAACCTCGTAAATAATACATAAATAAAAATTGGAGAAAAATTTTAAACACAAATTTAAAGAAAAGATATCCAACTTAAAAAGATCTCATTACAAGATATAAATAAATGATTTAAACAAAATTAAATTATTGATACATTTTCTTACAAAAATAATTTACACGTATAAAGGCACAAACATACATATATAAATATACTTACATCAATACATACAAACAGATTTGTAAATAAAGTTTATTTTCTGATATTGTTCGTTATTGAAATTTTTTGCTTGAATTTAAAGGTTGTCTCAGATATTGAGCTATAACTTCTTCTCTTACTGAACCGATTTTGTTGATTTTAAATATCAAATTACTTAGAACAATAGCAATTTCTCTTGATAAATTTCAGGGGATTTTAGCTATACATATACATGTAAGAGACCATTCAATAGGAAGAAAAATTTTTACTATAAAATCGAATTTGCTTCTGCTCAAGAATTTAAAAATGTTTGATTTGAACAAAACTGTATTATAAAAAATTAAAGATAATTCACATCAATGAAGTAATAACACACATATGCAAATTATTTCCTGCAAAAAGTTTCACTAAAAATTTTGACAATTTTGAAAATTATGTTTTTTTTTTAATTAATTAAGGCTGCTTTAGTCATCGGATTATTACTTCTATGCTATTGGGACGATTTTATTAATTTTAAGTAAAAAAGTTCTTTAGATAATCACAATTTATAGGTATAAATTTTAACGAATTGTTGCCATTAGTTTAGCTGTGAGATTGTATCAATGAAGGAGAGAAATTTTATTTTTTCATTTAAAATTTTAAATAATTTACATGAATTTAATAACATTTATCTTACACAAATACATATAACATAGAAAATACAAACTATTTATTAAAAAAAGACTGATGGTGGGAACGTTTGAATGAGAACGTATGATAGAAATTTTGAGGTGACCCCTAATTTTGATTTATTACCAATACAGTCTTATTTTGTAATTCTAGTTTTACTTTTTAAGTATACACTGTTTGCCTACTTTTAAATATTATTTTATAATTCTATTCTTTTCGACAAATTATCACTTGTTTAAACGTTTTGCTGCAAACAATTTTTAAGGTGTGTGTAGTTTCGCTAAAGTTTCATTATTCTTCCAACGGGAAAAAATATTCGAATTTTTAATTTATAACATAATAATTTAAGCTGAAATATTATAGGAAAGATTTATGTTTTATTGGTTATAAATAAAGTTTATAATGAATTTATAACACTATGGATTTCTATGGTTTTAAAAGAAAAATGAATGGTAAATCTTATTATCAAATAATTTGGATTTAAAAAATATTACGTTATAAAATTGATTAAAATCTTCTATGAAAACTATGATTATTTTTTTAGAAAAAATTTAATTTAATAATGGATATTTGAAAAACTTAATTAAGAGGAATTTTCTTTTTATGTTAACTGAAAGTTTTCTGATAAAAAGTTTTCGTATGTTTTGCTATCTTCAATCACACCTCTGTCTTAAGTCTTTTGTTTAGCTTTCTATATGCTGATTTAACTTTATATTGAATTTTCTGCCTTCTTAACTGAGTAGAAAACAGATTCGGTATGAAATCAGAATCCATTTCTGAATTAGAAAGGTTTTTGGCTTAAAGAACATTAAAACTTTTAGACTTTTAAATGAAATTGAGTACTGAGTTTACCTGAAGATTAATTTTTTTCCTAAAGAATATTGATCAAATTCGTTGACAAAATGATGCCAATCGCTTTCGAGGACGTTTATAAGCCATATGACTTCACATTCAACCATAAAAAGATTTTTAAAGTGGTGAATAGAGAGCTTTTTTTGTGACTTTAAATAAAATTATATAAAACTTTGTTTTAACACGCCCGTGTCTTAAGTCTTTTGTTTTGTTATGCCAAATTTGTCCATTTCAAGCTCAATAATAAAATCTTTTGTTAACGCTGACATACATTTTAGCTCAAAAAAATTCTATTAAAAAATTATTACTTGATTGTTTCATTTTTAACTCTTTTTTTTCAAAAAATTTCAAAAGAATTATAAAAAATTTTGCTAAAGTTTAGTTTCCAAAAATTTTATTTCAAATATTTGCTGATATAATTATAAAATGCTGTTAATAATAAAAACAAAACAAAATTTAAATGAAATATAAAAATGAATTATGAACAGCTGGGGCTGCTGTTCATTTGAGAGAATGATTTCGAATATAAAACAAAAGCAAATAAATTTTCAAGGTTGACCAGTTTTTTTTAAGAGCTACATTTTCATAAAAAAATATTAAAGATTTATAAAAATATTTCTTTAAAACAAAATTTTGTAAAGATTCTAGGAAATCATTAAATGGTAAAGTTAATAAAACTTAAAACTTTTCAAATAAATTATTGATTTTTTTATTAAAAATTAATTACTTTTTTATATTAAACAAGACAGTTACTTTGTTTTTAATTTAAACAAAAAGGAAATCTAATTTTTATGACTCTTAACTCTTTTTATTATTAATTTTATTATAAAGGAAAAATCATTTTTCCAGACATTGTTGTCTGTTGTTGTTTTTTTTCACTTCCTCTTGTTAATAATTGTCACTCATTTGAAAATTATGAAAAATAAACCCTCTTTTTTCTTAAGGAAATTTAATTTATGTTTATTAAAAAAAATATTATCACAATTTTTCTTTATGTAGAGGAAACTACACACATTTTCTTAACAGTCCCTAAACGGAAGTAGTCATGTTATATAAATAATATTTAATTTTGAAAAAGTGGTTTTATAGGTTTTTTAATAAACTAGAATTTATGTAATATTTTTCTAAGGAAAACTAACGGCTTGTTTATTTGTTTTAACAGCTAACAAAATAAAAAAGTTATAATTTTATTACTTAATTTTATTTCCATTTTTTTTTCCGAAAGTAATAAATTTCGTAACTGAAACTAAAAAGCATTTTAATTAAATAACAATTATTAAGATAATTTTTGAATTAAATAAAAATTTTGTTAAAAAATATTTTCATGCTTAATGGAAGTTAAATTTTGTTTATTAAACACATTAAAATTATATTTTTATTTTATTGTAACAAACAGTTACATTTTTAAATTCATTACTTCAAAATTAAGCACGTGTCTTAAGTCATTTGTTTTTTGTTTTTGCTTTTGGAAAAAATTTAAATAATTTGTTAACAATTATGTATTTAAATATTTTCTTTAAAGTAAACCAAATGTTTATTATAATAATTATAATATGGAAATTATAAGTTTTCAGTTTTTTCTCATAAACAAGTTTGTAGCTCAAGTCTTTTGTTTCCTTTTGTATATTTTGAACTTTATTTTATTTAAATATTTTGATTTCATTTATTTTTTACTGTATTTCAGTATTAAAACAAATTAACAAATAAAACTTTGTGTTAGGGATTTTGAATTTTTTCATTTAAAAATTTTTTTTGGCAAAATTTTAAAGAAATTTAATTACAAAATCAAGATTTTTTAAAACACCTCTATTGATTTGTTTATTATTTAATTATTGAATATTATACAAAATCAAGGTCAGGGGATATTAATATTTCACAATATAATAAATTTTTTTTTTAATTTATTAAATTTTGCTGCATAATTGTCAGTCAAACTGAAAATCACTTTTATTTATTACAAAAATCTCATAAAGCATTAATTGAGTGATGACAACAATTTTTATAAATTAAATAAATCAAAAAATTAAATTAATCAAAAAATTTAATAATAAAATAAAAAATACTTTAAAAAATGTAAGTTTAATAAATATAACAGTTATTACTATTTTATAAATTTCCTCTTTTTCTACATCACACTTAATAAATAAAAATTTAATTGAAAATTTTAAAATTTTATTAAAAAGTTACTTTAGTATAACAGTCTAAATTTCTGTGTAACCATTTATTAATGATTTTTATTATTGAATTATATTTTAGCCAGTATATAACAACATACTTTATAACAGTTTAGTTGCAAAGTATAAAACTAAATAAAATGAACATTTAACGAAACTTTATAAGTAAAAAATCTCCAAGTAAAGTGTTCGCAAAATTTACAAAAAAAACCTTATTTTCAATCACTATAATCAAAATTGGTATAACAGTTTTAATAAAATAAAACAGGAATTATTATTTAGTATAACAGTTTCAATTATAGTACAGAGTAAACAAAATTTAAATAAATTTCTCTTAACACAATTACAGGTGTTTGCAAAATCATTATGTTTAGTCGTGTAAGAGTTCATAACTGTTATATCATATTGAAAATTACAAATATTAATATTTAATGAGTGATTTATTGAAATCACCAATTGTTAAGACATTTCTATGAAATTGTTATCAAAAAATATTTTTTGAAAATTTTTGCAATATTTTAAACAATTTCCACTATAAATATTTAATTTTAATATTACAATGAATTGCATTATAACACTTATTCAAATTGATATATTTTCAATATTAAAAATGATTTTTTATAAAAGTTTTATACAAAAAGTAAACATTTTAAAATTTTAAACAAAAATTAAAAATTTACATTTTTTACAATGCGATATTTTAAATGTTAAAAAAGTTAATAATGTTAAACATAAAATTTAAAATATAGTATAACGATTTTGCAAATTGTTATATTTTTTCAAAAAAATAGAAATCATTATAAAACCATAACTAAACTGTTATAAAAAGTTTAATATAATAAAATAATTTGTAAACGTAAATAATTAATAAACATAAAAGCAATTTAAGTAACTGTTATACAAACTGTTATATAGTACTTTTTTGTAGAGAAAATAATTTTAAAAATAAATTTCAATATTACCTAAACTAACTAAAATTATTAAAAAAGTTTCGGTTATAAATTTTCTATAAAAATTACAGAATATTAAATTTTCCAATTATAATTATTATAGAATGAAATTATTTATTAAATTTTATATCAAAAATAATGCATTTCAAAGAAATTGTAATAATAAACTCAATACATTACAAAAACCTTCATACTATATAACACTTATTGAAAAAATATATATAACAAAGTTGAATAACAGATTTATAGGAGTTTACAATTTACTAGTAAAATGCTTCAAAACTGTTATACCGCTATGAAAATTGATTTTTATTTTTAAGATGATTATAAATGATTTTTTTTTTTTAAATCATTATAAAACTGTCCTCGTATTTTATGTGTTAATTATGAATATAATTTATTTTAATATGTTTTTTAAATAAACCAAACCTGAACAAGGTTTGACAAATTAGTATGAAATTTATTAAAGCCAAAACTCAAATCAGAAGGTGCTTAATGAAACATTTCAAACAGATTCTAAGAAAACAAGACAAACTTGTCTTGAAGAGACAAATTTCAACCTCATAATTTTAATTCTAAACTAGAAAATTATAATTTTAACACAAGTACGACTTAAAAATTAAAAAGAAATTAAAAATAAATTTATAATTTAATTATAGAAAACCAGAAGCATTTTAACAAAAAATGTTGTTTCTTTTCCTTTTATAGTAAAATTTACTTAAATACCTAAATGGTGTTAAATGTACAAAAATGTATCTTATAGAATGTTTAGTGTATCTAAGAGTATAAACAGTTTAAGAAACACATGTCACCAAGCTGCATTTAGAATGCTGCCGCTGGGCCTCTTCATAATTTATGCATTTAAATATATTGAATTATTATCCTGTTTTCCTGTTATACTGGTTTCTTTTACTAAAAATTGTAGTATTTAGTCTTTTCTTCTATAACATGTGTTGTAAATTTTTAAGTATAAGTATTTTTTTATAAATAACCTGCTGTTGGACATCATTTACAGCACGTGCTATAATTTTTTCGAAAAAACACAATTTCGGTTTCTTTGTCATATTAATTTAGTTCATGAAACCCTTGTTCTTTTTTCTTTTTCCATTAAAAAAAAGACTTAAATTAGTTCCAACTGTTGTAAGCAGCAAAAGTAATTTAAAACAATTTCTTTTTTTAACCCTTATCTCTTTCAGTCTTTACTTATTTCATCATTTTACTCCCTTTAGGAAGTAAATTTATAGTATTTTTTGCCTTAAATAAATAAAGTAAATTGAACCTTTTAAACATCACCTTTAGCATTTAAGAAGCAAAAAACTCTTGTATAACAGTTTCAGTTTTCCATCTTATTAAGTTTACATATCTTGAAAACTTCCTTTTCTTTTTTTATACCATCCACTACTACAAGTGGTATATTCCCTTGGTTATTACGTGTGTAACGCTAAGAAGAATTCATCTTAGATGCCATAATGTATAACATCTAATAAAAATCTGACCCGATTTAGCTATGTCAGTCTGTACGTCTGTCTGTTGTTGTGACAGAGCCCAATGAAATTACGCACCGATATTTGTTATTGTCCTGAGAAGTTTCCTACTTAAAACCCGCAAAATCGGTTCTGTATATTAAAAAGATAGATCGATATACGAGACTTCAAGCAAAGAACTTTCAAAAAATTGTCAATTAACTCCATAAATAAGAATAAAATTTTGCCATAATATTAAGTTACGTGAGCTTCATTGTCTCCCAGAAATGATCAAAATCGGAAAAAAATGTTAGAAAAAAGTTTTACTAATTTTATCACTCATTAAGTGTTCTTGTGAGGTATGTTTGTGAGTGTGTATGTACAAAATATAACGTATTTACTTCACACGAATTTGTGGTGAAGGGTATTGAAGATTCTGCTTAGCTGAATGTAGCATTACTTGTTATTCATTATTTTTATGTGAATCTTGTTGTAATTGTTGTTGGTTTTTGTATTTACAACTTCCGTTTTTGTAACTTCGTAATGAAGACTTTTTTCAATTAATCTTCATAATGAAGTTGATCTTTGGTTTTGAACTTTTGTTTAAAGTTGGTTCTAAGTTTCATTTAAACAATTTGCATTTTATTCTTTCTTCTACATTTCTTCCAGAAATGACTCATGTTTTTGCTAAAAAATTTTTAAGAACGTTCTGTTTCTTTTTCTCTTCTTTTTTGGAGTTTAATTCTTTGTTTTTTATACTTTTTATAACAAATTGTTATAAATCATCAAAAACTTAAAAAACTGTGTTATATTACATTTTTAGTATTTAATTTATTTGTTCTTGTATTTGAGGTTCAATTGAGGTCAAGTTTTGTGAAATGTTTAAATAAAATAAATCAGAGAGTTCTTTTTTCAGTTAAATTAAATGGTTTTAAAATTTATTAACAAAACGTTTAATAGAACAAAAAGCAAATTAAATTTTAGCACACAAAATATTTAAATTTCAAATTAATTCAAATAAGCTGCACAATGGGACCAAAGTAACAAAAATACAAGTCTAAATAATTTTATCATAAATCTATATTAATAATTGGTATAGCACTTAAGTTTGTATAACAGTTTTTTAATTTTATTTTATACAATATAACAGTTTGTATAACAATTTATCTAACTCTAATAGGGAAATCTAGTATCAAGTAAATCTAGTATCAATAAGTTTAAAATTAATTTATTTAATACTTCATATAACAGATTCTATAAAAAAAAATTGAATTTATTTAAGACTTCAAATACCTTTCACTTATTTGGTATAAAAGTTTATAACACAATGACAAAAACATTTCACTGAATACGATTTTTGAGAACAATGAAGTGAAACTGTTTATAAATTTTTCAAAAATTTTGGTATAAGAGTTTATATATGTATATGATTATATATTTTTTTGTATAGAAACAAAATATAAATTTCGAAAGATATAAAACTATGGATGCGTATAACAGTTTACTAAAGTTTTTACATTTCTATTAATTAAATTTGAATTTCATTCCCGGAAAATTGTGTAATTTTAAACAAAAAATAAATATTTTAAAACTGTATAACTGTAGAATTTCAAATCCTTAATAAATTTTCATATAATTAAAATTCTTAATTTTAAACTCTTATAAAAACTTAATTTTAAAATATTTTTAAAACAAACAAACTGTTACACAAAGTAAATATATTTTTCAACTTTTATAATAAAATTAAAAAGTAATAAATTATATATTTTTTATTTTAACAGTTATAAAAATTTTGATTAAAAACTGATTAAAAACTTTACAGTTTATAATACATTTTGAAATTTGCTTCTTATTTTTGTAAACTCTTATACCAACTTTCATGTAGTTAAAATTTTATTGTACTACTGTATTTCAAAATGTATTTCAACTGTTATAAAATTTATTATAAGATGTAAATTTAATAAATTTTAGTAAGGATAAATTTACTGAATGTTTTTTAGATAAACTGTTATAAAAGTCTAAAAATAACTATATATTTTTGCTTTACTTTAACTTTAATTAAAATGATTTGAAATACAAATGTTTTATAAAAGTATAACTATTAAATATCAAATTTGTATTAAAAATTTTACCATTTTTTCTTTTAAATTTTACTTTTAATTTAAACTGTTATAATTTGTGGATAATTTAAAAACTCAGCAATTATAGTTGCTTTCTTCTTCTGTAAATGCTTTCAATTTTACTTCTTTTATTTTGGATGTTTAAATTTTACTTTAATTTTTGTTTCATCTTCAAAATGAAAAACAAAAACTTTCAATTTCGTAAAAAAAGCAACTAATTTACCTTAAACTTGTTTTTATGGCAAAAAAAAAATACAGAAATACCAAAAAATACACAGTTTTAAGAAAAGTAGCACATGACACCAAAAATGCGATAAACAACAAAATTAAAGTAAATTTTTTTCTAAAAAAGCACACACATATACATACAGCATCATATTGCGACCATTAAAAGGCCAACAAAACAGTCAGAGATGATTATGGAACATGAATTTATTGGTTTTAAAAAAATTATTATAACAATGTTGGATGGTCATATTTTAAAAAAGATTGTATTCACCCACTTCAAGAAATTGAAGAAAAAAGAGCCTTTCTTAAATATTAGTCACCGATTAAACTCTTTTTTAATTTGTATACCATAAAAAAGAAAAGTAAGAAAAAAATTGCCGACAATTTTTTTTTTTTAATTTATACAGGTGTTGTTTTGTTTATTTTACCTGTATCTTTCAAAAAAAGACTAATGAGTTATAAAATAAGAGGGTTTTTGTTGTTGTTTTTTTGTTTTTGTCTTAACTGAAATTAACATGTTTAGGTCTTGGGTTTTGTTGTTGGGTTTTAAAACAAAAAAGTGAAATTATTTGTTGAAAAACAAATAAGAAACATTAAAAAATAAATAAAGTGCATATTAACATTTTATAGCTGTTTTTTAAGTTTCAATAATTGATGGATTGATGAATGGTTAATAAAACAAGTAAGAATGATATTCGATTATGCCGAATATTTAATACCCTCCACCACATATGCGTGTGAAGTAAATACGTAATGTTTCCTACATACACATTCACACATACACTCTTAAATGTATATAACATATAACAGTTTTTCATTTGTTACTGAACCAATTTTGATCATTTTTGGAACAGTAATAAAGTACACATAACTTAATATTATGACACAATTAACTTTTAATATACTGAACTGATTTTGGTGCTTTTAATTAAGAAACATCTCAGGAAACAGACAGACGCACATAACTAAATCGATTCAGATGTTGATTTGATTCAAGTATAAATATATCTGAGATGAAACCATCTTAGCGTTACACACGGAATGACATAGTTAATATACCCTCATTACCACTTGTGGTGGTGGTGGGCATAAATATACTTCACAGACACGCAAAGGTTAAGATGTTTTAATGGCTAGAAGAAGAGAATAAATCCAATTTGTGAGAAAATAAAAGTTTTTTAACATTTTTCATTAAAAATTATAATATTTGAGATTTATTTTTGTCAAAGGAGAAAATTCTAATTTAAAAAAAATACTTAAAAAAAATTCTTAAAAAGTTTATGTTATTTTTTAGGCCTTTAAACATTAAAAATAACTAAAATAAACTAGTTTTCTTTATATTAAACGAAATTTTTGCAAATTTCTTTCTGTCTCAAGAATTTATCATAAAAATTAACTTGACTATAAGAAAATGCCAGCAAAAACCTCAAATTTGGATTTTTGTTATTTTTTTTCCTCATTTTAAAGTACCGTAAAGTATAGATCATTTTGTCTGACCTTAATTTTCTTACTCATTTCATCATAATTTTTTTAAAAAGCATAAAACTAAAAAAACTCTTAAAAAATACAACATTGACTTGTTATCTGTCATTTTTTCAAAGATTTACAAATAAAATATATTTTTTTATGATTTCTTTACATATCGTATTCAAGCATTTTTTTCAAAAGAAGCTTTAATGTTCAACATACCTTTCTTATAAACATAATTTTGTAAATCTGTCAGTCCAACTGTCTTGTTTTTTCCTAACTTACAACTTTATGTATTCATTTCATATCTTATGGATATTTTTATGGAATTTACATTAGAGTTTGTCTGTGTTTACTTTTTTATTATTACGAGTATTTTTTTCTTTATATGTTGTTGTTTTTTTTATTATCATTATAATGTGCTTAGATAAGCATAAAATTTGTTTCGAAAAACAAATCAAATGTATTTTAAATAAAAAATATATTTTTATGAACTAAATCTGCTGTTATAAGCTAAAAAAACCATGAGAAATATTTTTATGTTGTATTATTTCCATTTTGTTTTTATTAAAAATTTAAAATTTTTAAAAAAATTAAAAAAAAAGTATTTTCTTTTTTTCTATTAATCTTTCCCGCTGATTAATTACTTTTCTTTTTAATAAAGAAAATTTAAAGTTTTCGTTTTTTTTAACATTTTCATTCGTTTAACAATTTATTAGTCATGATTTAAATGTAACATATAATTAAAATAACAAGCTGTGAGAATATTTGTAATTAAAAAAAATATTGTTCTAAACAAAATTACAAAAGAACTTTTTCTGAAGAAAAATAAACTTATGAGATCTTTAAACAGCTGGATATTTTTGGACAAAGACAAACTATCATAATATACATTATTCAAAAACAAATAATGATATATAAAAAATTAAAGTTACATTTTTTAAACAAAATTTTGTGGAAAATATGGTTGTCTAGTGTTCAATAGTTGAATTTTAACTATTTTAAATTATTTCTTTATTAAGATTTAATAAAAAAACCTTGTATAACAGTTTGTATAACAGTTATAAAAACTGTTATATAATATATTTTGATATGCTTTCAACATTTATCAATTATTTTTATATTAAAAAAGATAGTAGTAGGTAACAATTTTTGTATAACATTTATTTATAACAATTATAAACATATTATATAGTTTTTTTATTATAAACATATTATAGTTCTTATGATGATTAAATAAGTACTATTAAAGATTTTAATTTTATTATTGCAAATTAATTTTTAAATTTTGAACATTATATATTTTTACAGTAAAACTGTTTTTATTTAAATTTAGTATCATTTTTACACGAAAATGATTTAGGCAAATAAAAAAAATAAAAGCTTGTATAAGAGTTCTTTAAAAAATTTATTATTTCACTTATATAAAATTCACATAACATACCTTTTTATGAGAAGTAAATATCAAATTATATAAAAGTTATATGAAGCTTAAGATATTTTTTATATTACAAAATTAAAAAAAAAATTCAACAAAATCAACATTTTTATCGCGGTTTTTTGCTTCTGCCAAAATAAAAAACCAAACATCTAATTTTATTAAAATCTTTTGCAGTTATTTTTTACAAAATCTCTTGGTTAACAAAAATGCGATAATATTCACTTTAACCACTTAATTTTGAATTAACCCCCCTTTTGCGTTCCAAACAACCTGCCTTTAACGATAATCAACAAAATGATTAAGTTTCGTTATAAACGTAAAGAACCAACAAATATTGTTGGTTCTAAAGATTCAACCAATCTAAATATATCAACGATCTCAACTAAATCTACAAATACAACTAGCATCATTAACAATAACAATGCCAACAACAATATTAGTAATAATACAACAAACAAAGGAGCCACCCATAATGAAGCTAAAGAGAATTGTAAACCAAACACTCAACAACAACCACAACAAATGAAAGTCAATAAGAATTTATCATCGTCAACAACAACAGCATCCGCAACAGCAGCTAATGCTACCACACAAACAACATCAACAACAAATCCGACCACAGCGACCACATTAAAATCTTCAATACCAACACAATTAATAACAAGTGCACCCATTAATATTGTCAACTCAACGGCACAACATCTTCAACATCCCCAACATTGTCAAATGGTGTTAACAGCCGGTACAGGTGGCACATTGCCACGTAGTACACCAAAGAAAATGATGGATCCACGTGATGGTCATAAATCAGCAACACTAACAAGACAATCGAATACATTACAAAATAATCGCAAACTATTGACGTCAATGGCAAAAGTTGCCTCAACTGCTGAATTGGCTGGTATCGGTTATTCGAATAAACCAACAAACAACAACAGTAACAACAGTAATGGAATGACAAGTATAGCAAGTGGTATTATATTAAGTCCAGAAGCAATACAAGATAGAGATCGTTGTATAAATGCGGTTATAGTAAGTTTTTGACAAGTTATTTGAGAGATAAATTATAAATTGACAATGCATTTTTTATTAATTAGAATTTTAATTAAATTTAATTAAATTATTTATAACGTACACTTAATTAATTTTACTTTTATTTCCCTTCATTTTACAAAGGAACTTTTCCAACAGCTACAAACCAGCTCAGAGCCTGCCTTATGTCCTGAACCTTTACGTCGCGCTTTGGCTTCGGGGCCTTTGGCAGGACGTCGTTTCCCTTTGGGTTGCTTGGGTGATGCTGCTGAATGTTTTGAATTACTTTTACATCGTGTACACTCACACATTTCTTCAGATGATAGTGATGCCTGTGAGTCACAGGCCTGTATTGCTCATCGCCGTTTCGCTATGCGTGTCATTGAACAAAGTGTTTGCAAATGTGGCGCCAATTCCGAACAATTACCATTCACTCAGGTATGTGTTTAACATTTTTCTTTTAGTCTCTTAAAAGAGTCATTACTTAATTAGCGTGTAAATGTTGACTATTAGATATTTATACAGTAAAATGTATGTTAAATGACAGCTTAAGAAAATTGCTTAATGTTTTGTAATTGAGGGTAATTAAAGAGAAATATTTGCAAATTATTAGAAATTAGTTGGAAAGTGGATTGATTTTTTGTTTAATTTGTCATAATAATGTCAATTGCTAATTTAAGTATAAAAGAATTAGATTGAGGTGATTTAGAAATGAACTAGTTAATAGTGGACTAGAAAATGATGACAATAATTAAAATTGGTTTTGACTTGAAATGTGACTGATCGAAAAATGAAAGGAACCATGATTCCAGTTTAGTTCTGGTTCAATTTTAGTTTAGTTCTAATTCAGTTCTAGTTCAGTGTTACATCATTTCTACTTCAATTATACTTCAGTTATAGTTCCTTTCAGTTTGTTTTTGTACTCTTTCAATAAGATTTACTGAGTTTTTAATCCATAGTTTTCAACTTGAATATCCATTTTAGGCTATTTTTCTCAAATTAAAATTAATTTGTCTAAATTTGTAATTTATCAATTTTATTTTTTATTAAATAATCGTAATTTTCTATATTAGCAAAATTATAGTTCCGTGTCTTTTATGAATATTTTTTTATTGCCAACAATTATTAAACTAAAGTTTTCAAATAATTATTTTATATTTAAATAAACTAATTCATGGTTAATTGAGTGTCTTTTTGTTTTCATATTATTTAAACAAAAAAACTAACTAACTCCTACATAGTAAATGAAGAAACAATTTATTTGTACTTGTTTATAGTTAAATGACCAACTTTAACACCTTCATCATCTTTAGACTCTTAAAGTGGATTTAGATTTGATTTTTTTTCAAAACTACTACTAACAGCAGTCAATGGCAATCAAATGAAGTTTTAGTTTTTGTTAAATGAAAAAATACAAATATAAAAACAACAAAAAAACATAATTTTAAAGTTCAAGTATGTAAATTAGTTAACACAGTTAATACGAATAGAAATAGAAATAAAAAAACTAGATTTTAAAACAAAAAAAAACTATAAATATCATTAACAAGTTTAATGTTTTAGGCTGCTGTAGTGGTTCTCTTTTAAAAATCTTTTTTTCAAATAATTATTTATGCAATTTTTTTCGTTTGTTTGTATTTTTTGTTCAATAACATGTGTTTCAGAACAGGTTTTTTTGTTTAGAAAAAATCTATATAAAATTTTGAAATTATTGTCTAAGAATTTTTTCCAGTTTTTGTCTCTGTTACAAATTACAATTTAATTTATATTTCAACATAAATTATCAAGAAAATATAGTTTTCTTAATAGAATTTATGTAATACAAGGTTTTTGTATTCAAAGTTTAAACACTTTGATTTTAAAGTCAAGAACATTGAACATTTTTTTTGTTTAAATTTTTTTGTAAAAACTTGAAAATATTTATTTTTAGTTTTCTTAAGGAGAAAAAGATAAAAGAATTCATTATTAAACCCCTCTACGGGCTTTTAGTTCTTGTTGACATTTTATGCCGATTTCAATGGTCGATTGGTCACTTAAATTATTTAAATATTTATTTTGTTTTAAAGGGTTGATTGGATTTTTTCTTCTCATTTGAATATATAATTAATTTATATTTGTTTAACAAAATTGTTTAAACAAAAAAAGTTTGATAAAAAATTTAAAAAAAAGAAATAAATTTTATTTCTAATTTATATTTTTATTTTTTTTTTAATTTTCTAAAAGTTTTTTAAAGCTTAAAGCTTCTAAGTCTATTTTATTTCCATTTCACATCAAAAAAAAAAAAAAAGACCGGAAATTATACAAATAATTAACTGTTATAAAACAAAAAGTTTGACTGGGTTAAATTCAATTTTAAAGAACGTTGAACTTTACAATGACAAACAATAAAATTGAAAAATGGAGAACTTAAAAAAATGGAGAACTTGAAATATGTAATAAAAATATAACTGTTATACTAACTGTTATATATATATTAAACGTAAAAACTATGTATTAAAATTTTTATTCATTAAACAGAACATATTTATGTATTTTGTTTATTCAAATCGTAAATCTGTAACTCATAAATTATAAAATGTTCGATAACTCATAAACTGTGTCTCTGAAATGGAAATTCTCCAATTTGGTGTAAGATGGACATGCGAACATGTGATGAATATTTCAGTTTGGCTTAGTTAATATTAAGTTCCGATATAGAACTTAACTAAAAATGAACTATAATTGAACTAGAACTGAACTGGAATTGAACTGGAACTGAGCTAGAAATTAACTAGAATATGAAATTTTGCGAAATTTTAATGTTAAAACAGAACAAATGATTTTTAGTGCTTAATATGAGAAATTTCATTTATTTTCTTAATTATTTTAGATTTTAATTAAAATTAGCTAAGATTTTTAAAATTTTCTTTTAAATTCATTTTTTACAAATTTATTTAAAATAATTAAAATTTATTTGAAAATATTTTAAATATTTCAAAAATTTCTTTTCAACTGTTTTTATATTAAGTCTTTAAAATTAATATTAGTGAATGCTTTCACTGTAAATTTTGGCTGAAATAAATTGATTTTATTAACATATTTTTATTTTTCTTCTTTAAAACAAATAAATTAAACGTTTTTATAGGTTTTTAATAAAACAACCAACGACTTTAATATTCCAAATATTTCAGATCTCTAATGGCAAAGAATCCTATTAAAAAAGAAATATTTATAGGTTATGAATATCATAATGTTATGAAACAATAGTCTTTTTTGATGTCAGCAGATTTTTTTTTAGATAAATATTTAGAACTTTTAAAGAATGAAAAAGAAAAAATTAGGACATTAAGATGAATTTGAAAATTGTTTAAAACAAAGAAACAAAGATAAAGAGTGGTTCAACATGAACTCTTGGCAAAATAGTTCTTAATATATATTTGTGAAAAAAATTTTGTTGAATTTGAGGATGGAACGCAGTAATGGGCTATTTTATCACACCTTCGGAATAATATAGTTTTCCTTAGATCATACACTCATGCCCTACAGATCAAAAATTTTACTATAATTTAATTTATTCTTGAATACATTTCTTTGATTATTTTGATGAAGAGATTCTTTGAGTAAAATTTTCGAAATCGTTTTAAAAAATAATAAACTTTCTTTTTAGAAAATTCCTTTAAATAATTAAATTCTAATTTTAAATTAAAATTTAAATAAAAATGGATTATTTTTTTAGAAAATAATTATATTTAGAAATTATAGTTTTTATAATTCAAATAAAAGCTCTTAAAATCCCAAATAGTTTTGGCACGATTTTTTTATACACTTGTCGTTTTTTTTTTAATTATAATTATAAATTATTTTTTTGTATTTAATAATTTATATCGTTTTTTTATAGTAAATTACAATTAACTTTATGATTTAAAACAGTTTAATAATAATTTTAATAATCACATTTTTACACGTTTTAATAACTCTATTAAAAATAAACATACATTTTACCCTTCTATAGGAAAAAGAGTATTATTACGAAAATAATAATTTTATAAAATAATATATTTTTAAATGCAAATTATGGCTTAAGTGGCGTGTATAACAAAACTATAAATGCTTAATGACAGATATGAGTTCGGAATAAATAGTTGGAGGAAATAAAAAATTAGAAAAAGTATTTAAAATAAAAAAAAAATGTTTAAAAAAAGTGAGACCGACAAAAAAAGACTTTATTTAAAAGAAATTTTTATTACAACTTGAAGCAAAAATTAAAAAAAAAAAAAAAAAAACAAATATTTTAACCGATTTAAAGACGGTCTTTTGTAGTTTCAATTACAATGGTTTCCTTGCTTTAAGAAAAAAATTGCTGCAATTAATATTGCAACATACATAATTCTATACTCAATTACCGACAACAATTAGTTTGTCAGTCATAAACTAAATTAGCAACGAAATATTTATTTCACTCACACAAACACAGTTGGAAAATAAAACAAAACCAATTACCTTTTAAGGAAATAAACAAAAGACTTAAGATACAAACCTCACCATAAATATACAACTCTTAGTTGTTATTGTAATATTCACACAAAAGCTTTAAAGTCTTACTTTGTATAACAAAATTTGCATTTCTTTAAAAGCGAATTTATCATAAAATAACCAAAACAAAGAGAAAAAATACTTGTAAAAGACTTGTAAAACTTTAACCAGCGTTAACTTAACATTTGACGTCATTTGAACGCCTTTATTTTTGGGTCCCACCAATAAAAACCCTGTGGTCTCAATAACCATTTAAGCGACAACTTGGTGATTAATAAATTGTAATTAAAATCTTAAAGAAAAAAAATAACTAATAAATTTTATGAAAAAAGTAGCCTCCACAACAATGGTTTTCAAACAGAAGTTAATGGTTTTTTGAAGAGTTTATAGGTTTTTAAAACACGTGCTATAAATAATTTAAATATTAAGTGGGTGTTAAATTTCCGGCGTCTATTAAATTAATTATGTTTTACAAAAAAAACTAGATCTTTATTTGTGACCAAAAATTATGTTAAGAAAAACAAAGAACTTGATGACAATAGAAATTTATGTTTAGATTTTGTCAATGAACCCACGCTTGATAACAAAAATGTATTAAATTAATTTTTTATGTTTTAAATAATTTAAATTAATCTTCTTTTCTTTATTGAAAAAAAAAATTGTAGATGGTCCATTATGTTTCGGCCTCAGCATTAACATCACAAAATTCTTTGGCTTTACAAAATCATCAACAATTGACTTTTGGTCAATTATTAAGAGCAGCTGGCAATATGGGTGATATAAGAGATTGTCCGGTAAGTTATCTTTACAAATAAAGATCTCTTAAATCCCTTACTAAATATCCTAATTTCCCTCCCCCCTTTTAGAATTCTTGTGGTGCCAAAATTGGCATTTGTCGTGCTCTTTTAAATAGACCAGATGTGGTTTCTATTGGTATTGTATGGGATTCTGAGAGACCAGCTGCTGAACAGGTGCACTCAGTGTTAAAAGCTATTGGCACCAATTTAAGATTATCAGATGTTTTTCATCAAGTTTCTGAACAAAGATGGGCTCAAAATGTCCAACATGAATTAGTTGGCATTGTTTCGTATTATGGCAAACATTACACCACCTTCTTCTTCCATACCAAACTTAAGGTATGGGTTTATTTTGATGATGCCAATGTTAAAGAAGTAAGTTTGCAAAAACAAAATAATTCATTTGAGAATCCCTTAACTAATAAAAAATCTTCAATTTTCCAGGTTGGTCCCCACTGGGAAGGTGTTGTAGATAAATGCAGCCGTGGCCGTTATCAACCTTTGCTGCTCTTGTATGCTGTTCCTCAGCCTCAGTCTCAAAACATTGCAAACCCAACTTCCCAAATGACTTCAGCTCAGTACATGCAAGAACTGGCTAATAATTCACAATCGCCTGCAGTCAGAAGAGCTATAACACCCAGTCCGGAAAAACCTCAATTGGGTAATACCAGACGTGCCATAACACCTACACCTCTACGAGGTGTACCTAATGACTATCAAAATCTTAGTGTTATTCAAAAGAATATATTCCCCCAATCAAATCAAGAGAACAACAACGTAGCTCATATGAATGCCTTAAATGCCGATGAAACAGATTCCTACATTAGTCGCAAGACCGTAGAACATGTATTGAGTGCTCAATATCAAAATTTAAGTATAATACAAGATAAAATATTCCAACAAGATGAGAAAGAAATATCTGCCATGACCAATTATCATCAACGTAAATCTTTGGAGGCTGTCTTGAATGCCCAATTGGCTCGTAAACATCAACAACATTTGCAATTACAAAGAAGTCATAGTGCTGAATCGGGTCATGTTTCTGGATCCTCGGCTTCTTCCACCACATCATCTACAAACTCTTCATCACCTCCTAGTGATGGTTTAACTATACCCGAACATTTAAATCAACCTAGACGTCGTGATTCGGGTAATTGGTCGGGTGACCGTAATTCTGCAAGTTCAGCTTCTTCTACTACTTTGGATAATCCCTATTTGTATATGGTGGGTAAACGTTCTGCTTCAGCAGTGCCTCAAAGTCCCACACGCAATGGTTTGCCTTACGATCCTGGTTATGATTCATTCTCTTTGAGCTCCACGGATTCTTATCCTCCTAAACATCCTTTAAATCCTCAATTGGCTAAAATACCAGAAGCTTCCCCTTCCGTGGTTTTAACTGGGGATTGTGAAAAATTATGTCATGAAGCGGATCAATTATTGGAGAAATCTAGAATTTTGGAAGAGTCACATGATTTAGAGACTGCATTGGTATTGTGTAATGCTGCTGCCGGTAGAGCTAGAGCTGCAATGGATGCTCCCTATAGTAATCCTCACACCATGACATTTGCACGCATGAAACACAACACTTGTGTGATGAGAGCTCGATCATTACATCGCCGAATTTTAATAGAAAAAGGAGCAGAAATGGATGCTACTCCAGAAATGAAACACATGCGTGAGGGTAGCACTAGCAGTGTCATAAGACATGTACGACAAAATAGTAAGGATAAAACTTTGGAGAAGAGTCCTTCTCAAAATGCAATGACAAATGTTAATTCGCCATCGGCTAACAGCAACAAATCCATAGAGATTTATGCCACTTTACCGAAGAAGAAGAGTCCTCTAAAGGCATTAATAACAGCTTCGGCCTCTAATGAAGCTGATAATATAGAATATGAACCTACTCCTGCTAAACCCGAAAGGGAAGGTCGTTCCTTATTCGGACGCAATAGCAGCAAACAAGATAAAGATAAAAGAAGTCGTAGTGAAGATCGTAATAAGATCACTCGTGAATTTTCTCTCACCGAGACTTTATTGGTCAATGCTAAGGATACTTTGAAGAAACATAAGGAAGATAAAGATGAAAAGAAAGAGAAAGATAAGAATGGCAAGAAACAACATAAAATAAGACGTAAATTGTTAATGGGTGGTTTAATTAGACGCAAAAATAGATCCATGCCCGATTTAACAGAGGCAGGAGATGAGGTGGCCAATGCTGCCCAAACTGCTAGTACAACAGCCCCCTTAACCGCCTCGGTAGATGATTCTGTAGTAGGTTTACAGCACAAGAACTCCATGAGTGGTTATATATCCGAGGGTCATTTTGATTTCCGTGATCCTAATGCCAATAATGGTACAAATGCTAATCCCAATTTGGAAAGAAGTAAATTAATGCGTAAAAGTTTCCATGGTAGTGGTCGTCAATTAACTGTTGTGGGCAAAGTGGCACCTCCGCCACCACCCATGAGAACTTCATCGACTTTAACACAACAACAATTACAGCAGCAGTTGGCTTTGCAACAGCAACAAGATGCCGCTTTGATGCAACATTTTCATCATGAAGCCAATTTATCGAATATCTCAGCCATGAGTTCAAATACTTCCATAAGCGAGGATTCCTGTCAAACCATTATAACCACTTGTGCTCAAGTGCATTCCGAGCAAAGTCCATTGAAGGATGAAATTTATCAGCAACAATATAAAATGGCAGAGTTAGCACAACAAACTCCTGATGAAGTTGATGGTTTGTCAGCACCTCCCGCACAACATGTAAGACAAGACTCACAAGATTTTCCACCACCACCACCGCCTTTGGAATTGCCTCCTTACCCCAGTCCACCACACTCTGTTTCCCATTCACGTCAAGCCAGTGAAGATTTCCCACCACCACCTCCCGAAATCGATATGGAACCTTTAAACCAACAAATCAATCAAATTCAAGCCTTAGAGGCAGCCAACAAACAACAAAGGTCTTTAGAATCCATGGAAGGAACAACTTCCATATTGGCTCAATTGCAACATCGCAAGAATTTAATGAATATGCGTAAGGAACACACCAACACTCCCACTTTCAATCAAATGAATATGAATTCCAATGAAAATTCCTGGTTAAGAGAATTGCAAACGAAACAATTGCAAAGACAACAAGAATTAACCAATGTGCAAAGCATGGCACAACGTTATGAACAGCAACAGTCTCCCAGTCCCATGAGAGCATTTGGTTCACAGGAACTCCTGAATGCCAAACCTACCGCTGTGCGCAATCAAATCAATGATGAAGTTGACTGTTTGCCACAGCGACCACCACCACCTGCTTTGCAGCAAAGACAACAACAGCAACAGGCCATCAATAACATCTTACCCAAGCCGAAATACGATATATCACAAACTCAAATTGCTGAAGAAATCCGGGAAGTGGAATTGCTGAATAATATGGTACAACAAACTTTGAATAGCAATCAACAAACTTCCAATCCAGCTGCTCCCGTTAAAAGAGTGAAAAAGAAGAGCGTTTCCTTTTGTGATCAAGTTATTTTGGTGGCAACAGCCGATAATGAAGAAGATGATGATTTCATACCAAATCCTATATTGGAACGTGTGTTGAGAACTGCACAAAATCCTAACGATAAGGTCACCGCACAAATGATACAACAACAGCAACAAAATATAATGAGACTACAAACAGAAGCACCCACCAGAAATATACAACATCAACAAACAGCAGCTGTACAACAAGTGCAACAACAGCAGCAACAAATGGCACAACAATCTCCCATGTTGGGTCAGGAGAGAAGAGCTTCTTTGACCAGCCAACAGGATATGCAACGTTATGTACAATTGCAAAGACCACAAATGGAGGCCTTACGCTTGCAACAGCAGCAGATACAGCAACAACAAATGCAACAACAACAACAACATCAGCAGCAACAGCAACAAATTATTCAACAGCAGCAAATGATGCAACAACAGCAACAAATGCAAAAACCTCCACAACAGCTAACCACAGGGCAGGTTTACACACCCATCAGCGACATTTATCGCCTGCAGCAGCAACAACAACTACAAAATGCTGCAAGCAATTCTATGTCACATCACAATGAAGCACATAACACACTAACACAACTCACTCATCAGCCGCAACAGCAACAACAACAATCTGTCCCTCTTAGCACACAAATGGTGCCACGCACTAGTATGAGCGGTATCGCTAATGTTGCCACGCAGCAACATATGCAGATGCTAACAGCACATACACTACAACAGCAACATCAACAGGCTGCACAAAATTTCAATATGTCTAGACAATCTAATGCACAAACAGTTCCCAATTATTATCCCGGCATAGCGGGATTGGAACAACCAACTAATCAACATATACCTTCTCCCTATCAAAGAGTACCATTACCACATGGTTATCCCACCAATGAACCCTATCAAAGAGCTCCGCAACATTTAAATCCTGCACAAAACAATAATCCCTATTTAAGCCTTCCTGCTCCTGGAAATCCCAATCAATTACAGAATCAACCTGCCAAAACCAAGAAAGTTAGTTTCGAGCCAGGCACTAAAGGAGAATCAATGGAATCTATTAATAACATAAATGGTTTACCGCCCAAACCGTTACTACTGCAACAGCAACAACAACATGGACTCCCCAACAATCCTGTCGCCCACCAACAACAACAGATGATGCAAAATTCTAATAATAACCTGCCGAATGATACGAATGCCGTTAATGTCACTGCCATACCCACCAGAGTCTACAACAATGCAATCGTTAAAGCTTCCGCCAAGGCAGCAGAATGTAACTTATGTCGGAAACGTCATGTCATAGCACCCCAACAATATTGCACAAATTGCGAATATTATTTGAAAATGTTAAATAATCGTAGATAAGGCCTTTTTTAACAAAAATTAATAATTGTTTGGTTAATTATAAGTTTTGTTTTTTTTTTTTTTTAATAATTTTCTATAATTTTTTTTTTATTTTTTGTTCTTTTTGAAGAAAAAGCATTTTTTCAACAAATTTTAAAGAATCTCATATGAAGCTAGTACTCAGTTTTTAAGATAAAAACATAACCTAAAAATTCTTAACAAAACTCTTAAAAAAAATAAAATAAAAAAAAACATATGTAAATATATGTTAAGGTAAGTATTTAGTAACTTCATTCACAAATAAGTATCTAAAAAATTCCCATGTGATATTTTTTTGTTGTCAAAAAAAAAAGAAAAACACTTTTTAAAAAAGGCCTTACTTTCTACGAGAGAAAGGTAAAAGGATTATTTTTAAAACAAATAAATATATATTTATATGAAAACTTTTTCCAAGCCTGCTATGCATGCTTTCCTAATGCTTTCTAAGCTTTAATCTATTTACTAAATATCCAGGAAGTCGTAACTCCCTAAATTTTTATTAAGAGCTTCCGTTTCTTTTCAAAATTTCATATTTTAATTAAAATAGAAAATACTGTGCAACAGTATTTCTTTTTTTAATTTTAGATTTTTTTTTCTAAACTTAAATTTTTATTAGTTTTTAAAATTTATTTATAGTTTTTAGTTTCATAAGCTAAATTTAATTTTAATATTTAATTAGTTAAATAAGTTTTTTATATGATTTTTTATAATTTTTTTTCACATTTTATGCATTTTTATAACGTTTTTGCTTACAGAAAAAGAAATGAAATTACAGCAAAATACCAGCTGAAGGAAAAAAGAAATAATAAAAAAAATAACGAAAGAATGAAAAGAGATGTGTGAAGCATCCACTGCAAGCAAGAAAAAAGTAAATATAAAATATATTTTTTTCCAATAAAAAATAAATAAAATATCCTTTTTACAGTAAAAAATAAAATACCACTTGTCTTTTTATTTATTAAATTAAGTACAACATTATTTAAAAAGAAAATAGAAAGAATTTCCTCTCTCTTAATAAACCATAAAAAACTCCTCGATATCTCTAATAGCTTCTGAGTTATTTCAATGGAAAGAAATCAGTATTTAAAATCAATTTTTAAAAATAAATCTCCAAAGTTTTAATGGTAGGCGTGGCAGTGGGCGGTCCAAAATACCATCGGCAGATAGCCGAAGTTCTTATCTACCGATAACTTTAAAAATATCATTAAAATCTCTAATAGTTTCTGAGATATTAAGCTCCAAACATAATTTGTATTAAAAAAATCACCTGCTGTTTAATTCTGGGCGCTTGTTAAGTCACAAAAATTTCTTTAAAATTTTCAATTACGACGCGTGTATTTTAATGAAATTTTTCAGGATTAATGATGAAGGTACGAGGAATAATATTACATAGCTTAAAAGTCGATAGGTTCAATGGTTTTCGAGTTATAAACATGTAAATGAGTAAGTCATCAAAACTAAATAGAAAACTGCTGTTTAGTATTACATCCCCTTTATCAAACCCCAAACACACTTTTCTCTATCAACTTGGCCAGCTATAATCCTGGATCAAAAATAAAATTACTTTGCTGTAAACCAAAAAAATTTGAAAGATCTAAAGTACAAATCTAAATAAACTGAAAAGTAGGTGTGACAATGGGCGGTAAAAGAATACTACCAATAGAAAGCCAAAGACCGATTCTATTAACAACCTAAAGAATTTCGTAAAAATCTTTTATAGTTTCTGAAATATTAAACTGCAAATATAATTTGTATTAAAAAATCACCTGCTGTTCATTTCTGAGAGCTTATTACCTCACAAAAATTTTTGAATTTTTTTTTTCAATTTTCTTGGGAAGCAAGAAAGAAAACTGAATTTTTCAATCATATTTTAAGGGTTGAGTGTTTAAAAATGATATTATTAAATACATGGTATATAATATAGCATATTTTAGGGCTGTTGTTTTATAATTCATAATGTTAATAACATGTTAGATCATTATTATATTTAAAAGGTGACCATATTTTGTATAAGTTATCATATCATATGTTAATGAAATATTATATGATTGGTTGAGTTAAACTAGAATTTCGTTCTTCTATAATTGGATTTCTATTTGACAAATGCTATTCTTTCCTGATAAAATTTTCTCATTAATATATTTAATGAATTTGCTAGAAAATAAAGTTATAATTCAGAAATAATTCTCCATGCATCCTCTCCCATCTTTCTTAATTTTATGCACATTCAAGATCTTTCTTCTATGAAATTCTAAATAGGTTATTGGTCATACCCATCATAATTTTAAAATTTTGTCCAAATATAAATCACATTGACAACTTCATAACTCAGCAACTGGGTGAGATTTTGACAGGGTAAACCTTTAACTTGCTAAATATAATAAGTATTTCTTTCCTTCCACCTCAATGCCATAACTATCTAATGTAATTCAATGACTTATGAATTTATTCGCCTTCAACTATTTTACCGATAAACATATCGAAATTCTTGTAATGTAGACTTATTGACCATTTTCCTATTTTCTTCCTTCTCAAGTTTCATGTAAATACTCCAAGTACTGGCAGAGATATTCAACAAAACCCAAAATTTGTTCTCAGCCACATGCGTCGCAAGGAAATTGAAAAACTTTTCAAAAATTTTTGTGACGTAATAAGCGCCCAGAATTGAACAGCAGGTGATTTTTTAATACATATTATATTTAGAACTTAATATCTCAGAAACTATTAGAGATTTTAACGAAATTCTTTAGGTTGTTAATAGAACTGGTCTTTGGCTTTCTATTGGTGGTATTTTTTACCGCCCCTTGCCACGCCTACTTTTTATATTTTTAAGATTTACAGTTTAGAACATTGTAATTTTTTTGGTATCATCGAAATGGCATTTCCTTTAATGGCAAATTTTTGCTCGTTTCTTTCTCTATCAACAGACCGAGTTTCATTAGAATCTGCATACCCTCGACAAAGTTATGTAATAATTTTCAAATAAATTTAAATCTTATTTGAAACGTAATTTCTCAAAATGTATAAATCATTTTGGAAAAAAAGTTTTACGGCTTGATAGAGTTGATGTTAAGCTATACAATATTAGTCAGTATTTACATGGAACTCAGTGCAACATCCTTCTATTTAGGTTTGATTACTTATTTATTTACATGCTTCTAACTCCAAAACTATGCGACCTATTGACATTTGTGTTGTGTAGTATTATTGCTTATACCTCCAACCCCAATCCTGTAAATTTTTATATAAATCTTCCAGGTCTCGGCAGAGATATTTAACAAAATCCAAAATTTTTTCTCAGCCACATGCGTCGCAAGGAAATTGGAAAACTTTTCAAAAATTTTTGTGACGTAATAAGCGCCCAGAATTGAACAGCAGGTGATTTTTTAATACATATTATATTTGAACTTTAATATCTCAGAAACTATTAGAGGTTTTTGTGAAATTTTTTAGGTCGTCGATAGATCTGGACTTTAGCTATCTGCTGATGGTATTTTTGACCGCCCACTGCCACGCCTACTTTTAATATTTTTTAGATTTATGGTTTAGATCATTATAATTTTTTTGTATCATCATAATGACATTTATTTTAATGCAGGATTTTTACTCACATCCTTTACTATCAAATGGACCAAGTTTCATTAGAATTTATCTATTCTCAACGAAGTTATGTGATAATTTTCAAAAATAATTTAGGCACCTAAAATTTCAAAAACAGTAGGCGTTTGTCTAGATACTAAATTTTTTAAAATCTTAAAATCTCGGAAACTATAAAAGATATTGGAAAAATTTAACTACCGTCTTAAAAAGTAGAAAATTAGCTTTTCAATGTTGGTAAAGTTATGTGCCACGCCTACAAAATTTTTATTATATTTTAGTCTTTTTACAAGCTCATATTGTTGTGAAAGTGAGTTAAGAAAATACTGATTAGCGAATGCAATTATTCATTACTTTAATAAATTCTGTAGCAAATTTCATTCAAGTTTATTTTTCAAATTTAGGAAGTCTAAGTAATCGTAAGATTTTGTTTCGAACTTAATATCTTGTTAACTGTTAACATGCTGCTGTTTTTTTGGTTATTGCAAAAAACAACTGTCTTTCAAATGGGGATTATTGCTCTCATCTTCCTCGACGATATGTTTTAAATCATTTGAATTTAAAGTTTTGTTATTTTTATTAAAAAAAAAATTATTATAATTTTAAATTTACTTAAACTGTTAAAAAAACAACAACATACAATTAATTATATTTGATATTTTACACAGACTTGTATATAAATTGACTAAAATAAGAGATTACAAAAGAGCGCAAACATTGTGGGTTAACACAGTTTTATATACTAAAAAACATGAAATCAAAAAATAAAATCCTTAACACTTAAAGTAAATAATACTACAAGGGAGTGGGAGGGATCTTAATATCAAAAATACTCCTTAGTAAATTGAACTGTGTTCTCCTTTTTTTCAACAGGTATATAAAATAATATTTTACAAAAATATACATTTAAGAGACTTAAAACTAAAAATAATAATTCTTTTTCAACAAAAAGTTGGAAAGAAATATAAAATCTATTCAAAAAGAAATTGAATAATATTTTGGGATTGTGGATGGGGAGAGGGGGAAAATGAAAAGTGAAATTATAACAAATTAAAGATAAATAATACAAAGTTATTAGGAATAAGGATTAAATTTAAAGTAGAAAGCTTTTTAAAAGCTTTCGGATAACTTGTTGTAACTAAAGAGATGATGAGGGATTCCTTGTTTTAAGTTCACAACACTCCAGAGACAAAACATAAGTACATCACAGAGAATCTTATATTCTTTTTGTTTTGAACATATACACACACACTCTGCTTAGATTCTGCCTCACTTTTCATCCATAAAGACATAAGCCTCATTTGTAATACCCTTCGCTATATCTTCCTTGCTTATATTAATTTTCGATTCTTTAGCATTATTCTCATCTGATGAAGATGAAGGTTCTGTATATTCTGTGCAGGCTGATGAAGATGAAGTGGGCGGTGGTAAAGGACTTTCAGGATCTTCACTATGTTCAACATATTTATAACGCATTGCCAAAAGCATAAAGACAAACATATCGACTACCATGAGAGCAGCAAATAATGCAAATTCCGCGGCCTAAGAAAAGGAATTAAATGGAAATGAAATTTATTTTTGGTAGAGTTTTGTAATAGAAAAACTTACTTGAGATTCAAAGAACTTTAGTTCAGCTATCACTACCACCAAAACATTACCCAAGGCTACAGAGAGTAACCAACAGGCCTGTAATACAGATTTCATAGACTGAGGTGCCTGAGTAAAGGAGAACTCCAAACCGGTAATAGAAAACATGATTTCAGCGGCTGTTAAGACGACAATTTGAGGCAACTGCCACAACATGTGCACGGAATTGGGTTCAGTTATAACATGGGTTTGGAAATTCTAAAACAAGAATAATAAATAAAGTTTAAATAAAAATTTCTTCGATTTATCCAAAATATATACTTACAAATCCTTCTTTTTTATTGCCATTAACCATTAACACATAAACGCCTCCAGGGCGGACGGTGATATTGGTGAGAGGAATTTCATTTAAAGACAAAACAACATTACCTCTAGTAACTGTTATAGCTTGTGAGGTATTATAAGAAGCTAAATTCGTCTTAAGATTGGTAGAGTCTACCAAACTGAAATTACCCTCACTGGATGGAATATTTAACAGAACTCTTACTAGGGGATTACCCAAATTAGGTTTTTCCGGTTTATCCTCAAATTCATGCATGCGATCATTGGCTATAAAATAACTTACAGCTTTGCCAGGCATTACATTAATATTTCCAGAAATACTAGGACAATTTGCTTCTTTGGCAGAGGCTTCAAACTTATAGGACATCATCATGGGAGCCGTTACTTCTATTTCTTGCCATAAGCCCAAGGCTGGGATTTGGGTTTCATTTTGCACAGCATTTAAAGGTAATTCGGTATTGAATGTATAATCACAAGACATGCCATTATAAATTCTCAACTGTGATGTCATGTCGTTGGGCAAAACAGGAGCCAAAGCTTCTAATTTTAATTCCACAAATGCCGATAAAACAAAAGCTCCTGCTGCCAGTAAACCTCCCAAAGTTAATTTTTGTAAAGGTCTTTTTATGCCAATCAAGGCCAACAATGGATATATAACATAATCAAAAATGGGTATAAAACCCAAAATCAATAAGGGATTAATGACCTGCATTTGATCTGGTTTTATGGTGAAACCCCATAATTCACCATCCATACGTGTGGCTTGGAATGTCCAACGAGAACCTTGTTGATCGAACAAAGCCCAAAAGACCGGAAAAGGTAAAAATAATACTAAAATCTTTAGCAAAGTCTTAGTATCAGAAACCATTTTTTGACCCATTTTAGGTTCAGCATAATCTAACCAATGTTTACGTGGACTTGTTTTACGTTCTCTTCTCCAACCTCCTATGGCTTCGGTAATACATTTAGATACACCAAGAATCATGTTACCTGCAGGAGGTTTCATAACATAAAGTTTTTTACCCGCTACAAAGATCACTACAGAGATCAACATCAATATGGCGGGTACCCCGAAAGCCAAAGGGAAACAATCTATATCACCAAAACAATGTACATCTTCCCTTAGAATGGGTGTTAACGAAGTGGAGATCATAGAACCAGCATTAATGGCAAAATAGAATAGTGAAAAGAAAGTGGCCAATTGTTTAGCTTGATCGGGCAATTTAAATTGATCACCACCAAAAGCAGAGACACACGGTTTTATACCACCAGTTCCTATGGCAATAAGAACAAGACCGAGAATGGTTGCACCCCTGGAAATAAATTAAAAGAAAACAAATTTAAAATTTATTGTCATAAAAGAATGATTTTGGTATTTTTACGAAAAATTATATATTTTTTTCATTAATAATGCTAAAAAGTGATGATGAATTAATTCCACATTTGTCTATTTCAGTTTTTATGAAATGGATGGATTTATACAATTGGGAAATTGTTAAAACCTGAGTTCAAATCGTGAGAAATATAACGAAAATATCAAAAAGTTGAGTCCGTATTAAATCCAAGAATACTGGTTTGGAAAATATCGGTGTTTTAGCAGAAAGGACTTAATTCTCGAGAGTTTAATTTTAGCAGATTTTAATTTTTAGTATTTTTTTAATAAAAATAAAAATATATAAATAAAAATATATTTTTTGTTGAAAATACCGCTTTTTAGATAAAAACTATTTTTAGTCCAAAACAATTTTTTTAGTCCAAAAAAATATTTTTAGTCAAAATACTGTTTTTAGTAAAAACAGGCTTAATGTTTTTAATGAAAAATATTATTTTAAATGAAAAATTCTATATTTAGTAAAAAAAAAATAAAATACTTTTTAGTCAAAAATTTTAAATAAAAAAATACAATTTTTTAGCGAAAACTGCTATTCTGGCAATAATATTATTTTCGTTAAAAAATAATATTTGATATTTTTTAATTTGGCATTAAAGTTCTAAAGGTGATAAAAAATGAAATACTTACTGCACCGGCAGATTGAGAGTCGGTACTGCACCCAAAGCCACAATAACACCACCAATCGCATAAACTATGGATAAATAAAGTATTGTTCGAAATTTTCCCAACCAACTGTCGGCAACAATTGCACCCACCAGGGGACACAAATATACCAACATGGTGAAAACATGAAACAATACCGTTGAGGTATCCTTGTCATAGTGTAATTTACTTGTGAGATAGAGAACCAAAATGGCTGTAATGAACGAAGAGAAATAAAACAAATTAAAAAAATTTAATTAACAAAATGTTGATTTTAATTAAAAAATTATTGAAAAAAAATCCACTTACTTCTCATGCCATAATAATTGAAACGTTCACAAAACTCATTACTGATGATAAATCCAACCGCTTTTGGATATTTTACCGGCTGCAAATCAAAAGAAAATGAAAGAGAAAAATAATTAATAAAAAAAAGAAAAGATAAATTGATTATTTTGAAAACCACAATATTTATTTGTTTATTTATATTTTATAATTAATTTATTTTACATTCCAGCACGTATTTTGTATGAAATAATGATTATTTAGTAGTTGTTTTAACAAAAATTCTTTTTTAAAGAAATTATGTTGGTATGAATATTATCAGAGTATGGAAAAACTCGGAGTAAAATCTCTATTTTCAAATGGTCTTTTTTTACTCTTCTTTGAAGAGATCAAAAAAAAAACTCTTCCTTTTTCGATTAAAATTTGAATTCTTATTTTTTTTAATTTTGCTCTGTGCAAAAAATTTCGGGAAAAAATTTCAAAATGTGAGTACATTTGTATATTCATAAAAAAACTGTAAACATACAAACATTCTTCTTCGGATTTTGCTCTTTTATCTTTTTGATTTTCATCAGTTTTTAAACTAAACTCTTGTTCAAAGAGCGATAAAAAAATAAAACTTTTTTTAAACTTAAAACTAAACTCTTTGAAACCGAAATTCCCGATATTGTTTTGATAGTTTGTACCCTGATTATTTTGTATTGAAAGAAAATAACATATTTGAAACTTGAATTGTAAAGCTGAAAGATACCCTACTTGTGATTATGATAACTTTATACAGCTGTAAAAATTACACTCTTTTTAAAAGAATCCACCGCTTATTGGTATAATTCTATTGATACCATTGTTAATGGGGAACAAATTCTCTCATCTGACTTTTTAATTCCTTTTCTGTTATTTAAATCTCGTTCAAGAATTCCCTATACTCTTTGATTTCTATCAGGAAATTTTCTTTAAAGTTATAATTGTTTTAATCTTTAAAGAGCTTTAAGACTAATTAATCAAAAATTAATAACGGTACTAAGTTTAAACATGAAAATTATAGCGAACTAAAGAAAGATAAATTTATTTTAAGTGCCTTCAAACAAGCGGTATAAGAGGGAAATAGTAAAAAAGAGCCTAAATCATTTTCGTTCGAATTTACAGCAATGTCGAGCGTTAAATTCTGCAGGGTATAATGCCAGAGTTTGCACATCATCATTGGAGGAATATACTTTTGGGATATGGTTATATTCTTTGATGAAAGTAAATCAAAGAGAGCTTAAAATCTTGGCAACAAGTTCGACTGTTTCTTCCAGTGGTACAAGGAACCTAAACACCCGGATATGGATCTTATATAACAACCCACACTCTTAAAACATTTCCTCCCGTCTTCCGACATCAACCCCATACAACATTTACAGGACCAATTGGAAATACTAATCCGAGAACATCACATTAGTTCCAAAAATATTCTTAATTAGAAATTAATGAAGAAAAATGAAAAATAAATGTTTTTAAATAACTTTACCAGATGTTTAATTTTGTCAGGTAGTTTTATAAAACTATTTTATATATTTTTAATTTATTTTCATAATTTTTAGTGTTTAATTTTAATATGGTTCTGAATATGGGGCGACTGAAAACATTGTACATAATAGATGACGGCCACTTTTGTCCATGTGTGTACATATTCTGAATTTATTTAAAGTTCTTTTGTTGGATCTTATAAATTAATTGCAGATCTAATGTTATCTCTACAGTTATATAGATATATTTTTCATTAATCAAAAAATAAAAGATAAAATCTGATCTTATGTTATAAACCCTTTTCTCGTCTGAAATCCCGCTAAATAAGTCTCATTATAGCTAATTTTATTTTAATTATTTTAGTCCAATTAGACTCATTTCTTAGGACTTAATCTTAATGTTTCATCTATTTTGTTAAGCTGTCACTATAAATATAATTGTAAACAAATAATTTGACTTCATGTAATGTTCTCTTTCTGTCGTCTTTGATCTCACTTAATAATTCTCTTAATTTCTCTTAAACATTTTTTATTAGAAACAAGTTTTGATTGATTTGTTGTTTTTTTAACATTTTATTTTTCTGTAATTTAAAAGTTTATAAATTAAATAATTATTTGGCGTTTTTTCCCCTTCAAAATTATTTGTAATTATTTACATCTACAATTTATGCCATAAATACAAAAAACAAGTAAGAATGTGTAGTCGGTCCTGCCCGACTATTTAATACCCTACACATAACGTCGGTTAATAATGGTAATTACAAAAAATTAATGAACGACCCTCGTTTAATTTGATTTTCTGATTTATTCTTAAGTGTATAGAACATAACTTTGACATAAAGATTTGTGTTAAATTTATGCGTTTTAAAATTAATTTTTCCTTGGGGGCTTATATGGGAGCTACAATAAATTATGAACCGAATCTCGTATAATATTGTATATCGATTTTTGCTTATATTTATGTTATTTTTACCAATTATTATTACGTATATGTGATACTTATGCACTTAAAAGTTATATTTGAAAGGACTTTTATGACCTTAAAACCCCATTCCGGGGAGACATTTGTATGGGAAGTACCTGAAATATTGTAACGAACATGGCCAAAATAATAATAATAATAATAATAATAATAATAATAATAATAATAATATGTAAAAAATTTCATCGAGATATTTCAAAAATTGTGACTGTCAGAAAATGATTCTGAGTCAAGCGCTGTACATAAAAGTGGATGAAATACCATTGTTTTCTGCATGTTACAAACATTAGCAAAAACACATAATACCCCAACCACCTTCGTTGGTGTAGGGTATAAAAAACATCAAGAAACATGTCATGTAATTGTGGTAAGAGGAAAAATAATAATAATTGTGTGTAAAAATAATTTTTGTCAAAACAATTAATTTTTTTCATAATAATGGAATTTGTATTTAAAATTGAAAAAAACTGCTAAATTTTACAGCGAGAAACTTATAAGAAAATCTTGTTAAAATGTTGTTTTTTAATAGACTTGTTAATAAATATTTCAGAAATAATGGAAAATTACTAAAAATAAGTTTCGTATTTTGGCTTTACAATTTATTAAAAAATTAATATAAATTGAACATTTTTAAATAAAATCGATGTCTAACTTCTATCTAACTTTCAGAAATTATTAAAAATATTTTATACATTTTTATATAGTTAACCATATTTACGATTTTGTATATATTTGCGAATTTTATATACAGTGTAAAGCATAACTTTAACTAAACTAATTTGAGTTAAAAATTTTATGAATTTTAAGGTAACAAATTGAAATAAAATATAATATTTTTTATATAAATTTAACAAATTTATTTCTAATTTATATTAAAAATAAATATTAAGGTGTCCGATCAAATAAAATGAAAAATATAGAAAATTTTCCGTTAACTATATTTTTGCACTGCAAAAGTGAAGGTACCCTTTAACATAATTTACGAAAACTCATTGGCAACTTTGCATTTTTTTATAAAAATTAATAACGGGAAATTAATTAACTGATTTATAATGACTTAAAAAGAAATTTTTATAATTAATAACCATAAATTATCAAAATCATACTCCAAAATTGATCATATAATGAACAGATGTTTCAAAAAGAAATTTAAACAAAATCTGGACGTTTTTAATAAATAACTATTAAAAAAAAGTAGAAAAATAGTATCAATAAATAAAAATGTTTCATTTAAAACTGCTCCAAAGATTGCTGTAGAGTTTTAGGAAACAATTGGCAAATACATTCTGAGGATACTGTATGCAGGACGCTGAATTAACATTAATGAAGGAAATAACGAATAGACTTGACAAACATATGTAAATAAAACGAATAAATTTCGGAATAAGGAAATTTTTTTAACTATGACTCGGATCCAAAGAAAGTAAAACTGAAGGTGGTAGAATAATGGTGTGGGGATGGTATGCCGGTACATAGAGTGGGCAATTTGATTTTATTAAGAAAAAAATGAACAAGACAGTCTATTTATGTTAAATATATTTCTTTTTCATTTTCTTTTTAGATGGTACCTAAACTTTTGCAGTGCACAAAGTAAAATCGGTTCTAAGTTTAAGGGAAGATCTTTCGTAAAGTTTGTTATATAAATTGACAAATTAGAATACAATTTTACCGTTAAAGCTATATGTACTTTATTACCATTCCGAAAGTGATCAAAATCGTTTCTATAGAAAGATAGTTAAAGGAATAATATGACTAATTCACTCATTAAGTGTTTGTGTGTGTAATATTCAAGAATAATATATAAATTAAAAATAAATTAATAAAATATATAAAAATATATATTTTTAAAATATTTTCACTTAAAATTCCTAAAATTTCTTATTTATATTAGCGCACCTTATGCTTTACACTGTATACTTAAATGTTTAATTAGAAATTAGTATAAATTATAATATTTAATAAAATATAAATATTTTACAACTGACTTTTAAAAGCTTTTTGTTTACTAAATTTAAATATGAATAATGATTAAATACGATTCTTGAGAAATGTTGAAAATGTAATTTCCCTTCCAAAAAATTTAATATTTAAATGTAATAAAAATAATAAAAATTCCCTTCAAAGCCAGAAAATGAAAAGGAAAATAAAATAAGATTCTATATATGGCTATGTCGAATCTGCGATACCCTTCACTACATGCATATTTGTAAAACGTTTCAACATCATTCAGATAGACACATATACTTTAACATACCTTATACACATGTACACTAATACACTGATAACAATAGTTTTGTATTGAAAATGATATTACAAAGGAGTCAATAAATTTAACATATCTATATCAGATTTTGATGAATCTTGGAATAATGATGGGATCTATAAATTATAGTAAAATTTCATTTTAGTCTGATAAATAGTTAAAGAAAAAATTAATAATTTTGAGTTGGTCTCAGATATCGGCCTATAACATCTTTGTTACTGGACCGATTGTGCTAGTTTTTGATAACAATCTGTTTAGGAAATAGCAAAATTCGGTTTTTTAATGTGATCGTGAAATGCAAGAATAAATATATACTTTATGGTGTATCTTGCCGTTACACGCGGAACGACAAACTTAATTCCATCACCAGCACTTGTAGTGGTGAAAACCTATATATTTATACCCTACACCATCATAGGTCATTGGAATTTTATGCGTTTGTGCAGATGTTTGTAACGGGCATAAAAATATAGTCCTACTGCTACTTTGAGTATGATTTTGAACCAAAGACGATGTCTATTGAAATTAGTTATGATTGGTCCATTATTTTATATAAGCCCCATACAAAATACCCCCGGATTCTGGTTTTTAGTCCATAAAAAGTTACCAATAACTTTTTTGAGAAAATAAGTACTCGCACATAAAATGTAAATCATGAAACAAAATCAACGTTGTACGTAGTTGATTTGAAATTGAATACATTTTTTCATTTAGTTAAAATAAAACGTTTCTACGTTTTTGGTGATATATGTACGTTAATGTAAAATACTATGCAACGATAAATTTTTAAAATTTCAAAAATATTCTCAAGAGACTGTATTTACTGTGAAACAATGTTAAATTAACATTTTTTATCTATGAAGCAAAATTATAACCGAACAAAGTTAAATTATTTCTATTTCAATTAATTGTGCATTGTTTTTTTTCTGTGTGTAATAATATTCTAAAATGATGTGCTCATTTATACGAGGATCGGTCAAATTTCAAGTATCATTTTGAGACGCATAATCTCACATATTTGGTCAAATTAAGATAAATATATGCAAAAACCGATGTGTGAATTTATACGAGGGTCGGTTCATTTTTACTTATAGATCTTATTGAATCTCTCTTCTAAATACCACGTTAAAACGCATAAATCTTACATTTACGCCGGTATTGTAATAATAATTGAACATATTCAGATAAATATAAACGAAAATAGAAGTGTGAAATTTTATGAGAATCGGTCCATAACTTCTTCTAGATCCCATATAATCCTAAAAAATTTCACAAAAATATTTTTATGGTGATAATCTAATTCAGATTTAGGCATAAGGCAGAATAGAAAATTGTACGAGGATCGTTCATAAATTTTTCGTATCAGCCATTTAGAATCAACGATCTGGTGTAGAGTAGTGGGGTAATTATAATACAAATTTTATAATTATTATAATTAAAAAATAAAATAAATTATTTGTTTTATATAACAACAAATTTAATTTAACTAAATGTTTTTAACTTTAACTAAACATTATCTTTAATACATCAAACGTCTATAAATATTTCTATGAAAATTATAATGAAAAAAAACTATTAAATATCATAAATTTAAAACAAAAACTACATATTACAACTAATCATACACTTAAACTGAAGTAATAAAAATCTTAAAAAAAATAATAAAACGAAAAAACAACTTTAAAAATCTATCAAGTCCAAGTCAAGGATGGTCAATGGTACAAATTTTGTTAAAACGAAAAAATCGTTTACTAAATAGCGGCAAAAACTATTAAATGCAACTAAAAGATACCAAAAATTATTACCCACATTTGCGTGTGAATTTTTTGGGTTTTGTAATTTTAGTTTCTTTTGTTACAAATTAAAAAAATAAAAAAAGAAAAAAAATCAACTTAAAATAAGTAAAAGTTTTAGTCGGTAAAGCCCGATTATTTACTACCCTACATCACATTGTTAATTCTTAATAGTAGCAACCAAAATTTTATGAACGACCTTCGCATAAATATCTTTCTAATTTATATTTAAAAGTGCAGTATATTATTTTGCTACATTTATGTGGGATTTGTGCGTTTAAAAAAGGACTTTTTCTGAAGGGATTAATACGGGAGATAGAGGAGATTATGAACCGACATCGATTTTTTGATCGATCACAATATCAACGTGAGTTTTAAGCCCTTCAAAATGATATTTTGAAGGGAAGTTAAATGGCACCTATGAGAAATAATGGACCGATCTTCGTGTAATTTAGAACATTATATTACAATATTATTACAGTGATTTGTGTAAAATGTCCTTAAAATAGTTTTATATCCAGGATTTTTTTGACCTCAAGACACCTGATAACACCAAGAAAAATCATTATCATAAATCAACATCATTATCATCAATTTCAATAGGTATCGTTCTTGAGCCAAAAATAAAGATATCTCTAAAATTTCGATATGCACCTTGTTCACAAGGTTTATAAGGGCAGCAAACAAGCTAGACGGACGGACGGACATCATTAAAGCTTAAAAGTAGTGTATTCAAAATTTTTTTCTGTCCTTTACAAACTTCTGCACGAACGCATCATACCCCAAACATCTACGTTGGTGTAGGGTGTAAAATGTGAAATATTATTTAACAATATTTGAAAACTTAAAAATAATAAAATAATGAAAATAATTTTGTTTTTATAAACAAAATTGTTAAAATTTATAAATAAAATAAATTACATAAGATTTTACACTCTTTTTTTAGTTTATTATAATTTAGTGTTTTTTCTGTAAGACATGCAAAAATGTGGGGCATTTATTTTTAATACTTTAATCTTTTTTTTGTGAAAAGACGATAAATTTACATCATTAAAAAATGAAATTTATGATTCAGTTCATTAAAGTTTAACAATAATTTTGTGTAGGAAAATAATTATGTCAAGATTTAAAAAAAAATGAATAAAATAATTCAAAATATTTTCACTTTTTATATTAATAAAAATTTAATGTAAAGCTGCCCACTTCCTAAAATATTGATCCCGTACATGTTCAAGATATCAAACAACACTAAGTGTCATATTTTGAGACACTTCTTAGTTAAATTTGTTTGCACTTTTTAATTTTTAGTTCACTTTAATCTCAATAAAAGTATTAAAATTTGTTAAATTGCGATTTAGTTTATATTATTGGGTGTCATTGTGATCACATACCTTTTTTAAATTAACAGCAGCATATTTTTCTCAATTTAAAAACGAAAGTGAAATTAATATAGAAGCATTTGCTATATTCGGTTATGCCAAATCTTTGGTACCCTACACCACAAATGCATAAGAAGTAAATACATAATCTCTCGTACATACACAGTGTAATGCTCTCATATGCACTCACAAAAACAAAAACACTTAATAATGTTTTCGGTTCTAACTTTCTCAGTAGTATAAAATCGATAATTTTTGAAATGTTAATTTGTAATTTTTTTATATTGTGGCTTGAACTTAGAGGTCTATATCTTTATTATACTGAACCGATTTTGTTGGTTTTAAATATAATATTTTTCGGGACAATAGCAAATACTGAGGTCAAATTTATTAACTTAGACAATTCCTTCTTGGCGTTACACACGGCATGAAAAACTTAATAATCACCACTTGTGGTGGTGGATCCTTTTTGGCTTTTTTATATATCGCAAACGATTTTGCAGGAGATCTGAACATACAACTTAAGAATAAAATCATTGACCTTTGTGTGGAAGATATAGTTAGTAAAATCTAATCGGATTTACATACTTTACATATCATTTTGTTGCTTATCAAAATTTGGCAATGCATGCCGGCCCAATTTGAAATGACATTTTGCTGAAATTCAGAAATAATTCTGATTCTGTTTAACGATGACTTTCTGGCTGAATATATGTCCATGTAATGAAGTGAACTTTACAGTTTTAAAAATAGTTCCATGAAATTTGGTATATGAATTATTATGGTACAAGGAGGAAACCTATTGAAATCGGTGATGATCGGTCCAATACTTTTCCCAAACAAATGGTCATAAGATTAGATTAGACCAAATCTGCATGCCGAACTTTAAGAGGATCAGTTCATAAATGACGGTGACTCCCATACAGACCCATTTCCAAAAAATATTATACAAATATCGCAAAAAAATAGTAACGACGAGGGTCGGTACATTATTTCCTATAACTCTCACATAATTCCCACTTAAATCTCTTATGTGAGTATTATGCCAATATTTTAAATAAACATATTTAATAGAAGCGCAAATCATGACATCAGTTTCTACGAGGGTTGATCAATAATTTGTTAATAGGGTTGTCCAGAAGTCGGTCTATAAATTCTTTGCTATTGGATTGATACTGCATGATCTGCAAATGATTATAATAAACAGTTTTATTGAACTTGAAAAATATCGTTAAAATTTAGACGGACAGACAGATAAACGAACATAGCTAAATCGACTCAGATTTTTAATTTGGCGGAAAAAAGGGTCTTAAATGATTTATCCTTAATGTTGCATGGAGTTACAATTTTAACCTGTAGTAGAGGAAATTAAAAAAAAATTAAAAATCTATTATCAAACTGCTTTTAGTGTTGTGAAAAACATCCAATTATTTCGAATAGAACAACAATTCGGTTAGCTCAGTATTTAGAATATTTGCCCAACAATATGATCATCGAAATGTTTCAAACAGAAGTTGTTTGGAACCTCAGATCAGACAAATTCCCTAAAAGAGGTCGGATAATAAATTATGGTTGCAAAAAATCTTCACTTCGGTTTGACAGCAAGAAACTCTAGAGCAGAGGTGCGCGCCAACTCTACATTGCATTTTGTGTGAGTGAAGCAAGGTGAATTTATAGTTTAACTTCGCGGCTCAAGAATATTGTATTTTGATCACCACTGCTCTAGAGTGATACTAAAACTTTGATATATTTTTTTTTTATCAGAGAGTTCAATTTTCATTAACTTCACTTCTCTCTTAATATGGATGTACAAAACCAAAACTTTTCGGGTTTCTAAGTAGTTATTAATTCAAAAATGTTATAATTTATCAGTTTCCAAATTATTGATTCTTAAATAGTTTAAACATCATTTCGAACTCACTCCTTACTACGGAAATTTTAGTAGAATATTATAAAAATTAATACTTTCATTTATATTATTTAAAATAACTTAATATTTATCATTTTGACTTAATTTTTTAAACAAAAACATATCGCCACCCAAATTATATGCAAAATCTCAGCAAGATCTTTTATTAAAAAAAAAACAATTTGAAAAAAAACGCGTTCTTTTCTAAAACTTTTAAACAAAATAAATTAAAAAGTTCTTAAACAAAATGAATACATAATTTAGTTTTAAAAAATTCCATTTGAACGGTATCACCCCCCTTTAATATATTGAAACTGAAAAAATAATAATAATTAAAGAACCAGTTTTGGTTCATAAGTCGCTGTACGGTAATAGTTAAGCGAACTTAACCAAAAAATAACAATAATTTGTGGCTTTTGCTGTTGCTGTCATTATTGCCTTCAAAAGATCAAGTGCCCCACTTTTATAGCAACATAAATCCAAAGAGAAAAAAATCGCTACTAGAAATATTATTTTTAACAACTTTTTTCTTATCTTTAATAAGTTTTTTTTTTGTTTTTGCTTTTTTGCACTTTGAAAATACTCAACAATATTTTATGGTCACGAGATTTTATTTATTTTAATTGATATTATTTTTTTATTTATTTTAACTTTATTTCAGAGTTATAAAAAACTTTCTTAATGAAATCTTTAGAAATTAATATGATTTAAGTTGTTTCTCCCTTTTAGATTTAATATTTAAAATTATATAAGAAAAATTTATGAATAATTTATTTTGGAGTTTATTTATAATAAAAGAAGACATTAAAAGCTTAAAAGTATAATAAAAATAAAAATAATAAAAGAAATTATAATATAAATATGAAAAAATATGATACATAAAAAATGATACCATAAAAATGCTAACGGTCATTTTGACACTTAATTTTTTTTACCGGAAGTGGATCATTTTGGAATTAAGTCATTCTTGTAAAATTATTATATTTTTTAACTAACAGGAAGAAATAATTAAGTCGATATAAATCAAAATCTGCACCGAATTATCTATGACTCACAAACTTTCTGTTTTAAATACATTCAAGTCTCGAATATTCATATATCTTGAAATCTGTTTTAACTGTTAATTTCCTACGGAGATCACTATTTAAGAACCGCTTAATCTGTTCAGCAGAAAAAAGTGTAGATCGATATCTTGACAACTTTGAATCTCCAATAAATGCATTAAAACGGATTTTAACTAAATTGTCTTATAATATAAATCTATATAAAATATAAAGACCGGATCCGTAGAAACCAATTGGAAAATCAATTTCGATTTTGGTTGTGAATCGATTCTCTATTGGAAAAAGATGCGATTATTTTTTGACAGATTTTAAGGAGTGAGAATCTTAACACACGTTTTGCATTAAAAATTTTAACCCAAATATCATTTGATCTTTTTTTGATCAAGTTACCTTCGTAAAATATATCTGTTATAATGTTTATTGTCAATAAAATGAATATATTGCTAATGTGTTAAAAATTAGTGATCAGAAAAAGTGTGTACAAAAATTATTAAATAGTTTTCAAAAACAATCCAACTTGGTCCTACAAAAGGTTGGCCAAGCATTTAAAGATCTCCCGCCAAACTGTTTCCAATGATAGGAAACCTGGTTCAGGTATAAGAAATGGTCCACGAGATAGAAAGCATTTTCAAGAGCTCTCAAAACATCCAGTAGGTCAAGGCTCAAATTAAAGCTAATGCAGGTTTGAAAACATACAAGTCCCAAAAGTTCCGGAAGAAAACTTGACTTTTTTATTTTAGCAAAAAATATAGAGACCAAGCACGGAGCACGGAAGTTGAATTCAAGTTTTCTTAAAAAAATATTATTGCTTCGTAATAGATGACGAAACGTATGTTCTTGCAGATTTTTCACTAATTCCTGGTCAAAAATTAAATATTGAAGAAAAGTTTAAAAGAAGAATCCAATCAGTTGTTACAGTGATCTATATAAATACCAAAATTTACATCAAATAATGTTTACAAAACTGCTGCTTCCATTTATTAGATTTCCTTAAGTGATTACTTCTGTTTGGTCTGACTCGGTATCCTTTCACTGTACTAAATAAGTCCTTAAATAGTAAAAGAATTTGGTATTTGTACATGAAAAGTAAATTCTCAAAATTGCCCAGAATGAACTATTGCGCTCTTTTCAGAAATGTGGGAGATTTTAAACGGAGATGGACTACCTGTTGGAGCAAAGTGACAGAAAGCACTATAAAAACGTAAATGAAAAGGTTTCCGAGAGGGGTTCAAAATTTCATCACTAGTGATTAACTTTTTTTGTAAATTATAATAATAACAAAACTGTTCTTTAATAATTCTTCAATATGAAAATATCATAACTTGCTTATCCATTAATGGCAACAGATGCACAATATCGGGAATTACAAATGTATGTCAGATTTATTAAACTTTTTTCCCAAATCGTTATTTTTAAAGTTTCATTGAGCTTGAAGCCAATCAATTTATATCATATATTTAATAGTCCAGCGTAATTGTGATTATAATAAATTAATAATAAATTATATTTAATTACAAGTGTTGATTTTCAATTAGCTCCCACTGTAGCATAACAACTAATTTAAATACGTACATGTTATGTTACTTCAAAAAAAAATACAGTGGACGTCCAGTAGTACAAATGCAGTTTATTACGATTTTCAATAACAAAAATTTTTGCATTGACTACTCTATAGTACGAATAGCTGGGCGCTTTTTTATTCCGTAGTACGGGTATTGGTTTTAAAAGTCTTTTGTGTTGCAATTAAAAAGATGTAAAGAAGACAATTTCTTTGCAAGATAATTTAAAAATAAAACATCATTGAAATTTTTAATAAATATAGATTATCCAAATCGACTGTATGTGCAGCCACTAAACAAATAACGCACCTGCTGGATAATGTCATGAGTTCGTTAAAAAAAAAATCGGTATAGACTTACAAGTGGTGAATTAAAAAAAAATATACGATGCACTTTACGAGGGGAACAAAAGGTATGACTGTCTACAAATGTGCCAGTGAGGGCTGGCAAAAAAAGTAATAAAAATTGTTATGGAATATGATTGTTAAACAAGTCTGGTAAGATTTTTTCTTCTTCTAAAGAAATTGTTGTGAAATTCGTTAATAAGTTAGCGTCCACCATTATGGATCATGACTTATCATATATCTAGAGGAAATCCGATTTCTACTAGAAATATTGTATATTTGAATTGAAACATAAAATATGAGTTGTTCAATAATATGAATTTTTCGGTAGTATCAAAGGGACCTGACAATATGTAATTCGTACTAACGAATGTCCACTGTATATACAAATAATATTTTTTTTAGCAATGTGAAGGTCAATTAGAGTTGCTTTTGATTTTTTTTAATTTGTTTCAAATTAAATATATATTCGCAATAAAAACATCTATTTGACATTAAAATATTTCAGTTCCTACTCAAAATCTCGTATTTAACCAACAAATAAATTGTTAAATTAAAAATAGATCTTTTTTTTAAATAAAACACTCAAAAATAATTTTTTGCTTTTTCAATTTTGGTAAAAAAATTATTAATTTTTTATAAAAATAATTTACGGTTATTGACAAGAATATTTTTTTTATAATATTTTTTTTATATGGAGATTTTTTTGTATATAAATTGGGTCATTAAAAACAACAAATGCAACAATTTGACATTGTGAGAGGATTTAATTTCTCACTGACTGACTGACGAATTTTTGTTGTTTTTGTTTTATTTTAAATTAATTGATTACGTTTAATAAATAATTGACAAAATATAAACAAATAATTAGACACAAATAAATATGTTTGAGTGTGATTTTTTTTGTTAATTTTTTGAGGAGATTTTCGATAAGAAAAGGAAGAATGAACTTAAATAAAAAATTTTTATTGGTAAATGGAGGAATTATATTATAATTATATATCATAAAATTGGTATTAACATTAATAACAACTGAGAGTGTTATATTCAACTGAGGAGAATTTTAAATGCCCTCGATCTATTGAATTTGGTTAATATTTATGAGAATAAAAGATTTGTTCTCTTTTTTTTACAAAACAGTGTTATAAACATGGAATTAAAAAACACAAGGAAGAATGCTATATTCGGCTATGGCGAATTTTTAATATCCACAACTGCCTGAAAAATCATTACATTATGTATGAGTTTTCTAGTTTTAAATGAGAATTTTTTTGGACTATAATAAATATTCAAGCCAAATTTCATTGAGTTCTGTCAGTTATTGCGGATGTGAGCGTGACAACAACAGACAGACATAGCTAAATCGATTCAGATTTTGACTTGATGCGAAAATATATATGTACATTATTGGGTCTTAGATGATTCCTTCTTAGCGTTACACATGAAATAACAATGGTTATATACACTACCAACCACTTGTGGTGGTGGAGGGTATTAAAACAAGTAAGTCTATATCTTCTGGATTTTCTAACCTTAAGCTCCTTACCTTTTACATAGACAACCAGACGGTCAGTCAGATTCTGATTCTGAGTCGAACGGTATATTTCTGATTTAGTTAAAATATGTTTTATGAAGGTCTACGCCTTCAATGGAACAAATAATCTGGTAATATGTTTTTTTAGCTCGTAATCATTTACACCTTAGCGATCCGGATGGACAGACTGACAAAACCGAAAAAAATCAAAATTTATATAATATTGATCCTAATATTATTAAATTTCATGATTTCTGATATAACTTTGAATATCGGCTTCTAACATTTTTCTATTTAACCGAATTTGCCGGTTTTATTTTACAATCTGTGGAAGACAACAACAAATAGAATAACATTAGAATATCGAATAGGATATAGGATTTCGGAGTTAATTTATAAATTGATCTAAAACTTTATACTCAAACGATTTGACAGGTTTCAACAGCGATCTTTGGAATACAACTCCAAGCAATCTAGCAATATTTTTGTAAGAATCTTTTTCATTCTTGAGGTTAATTTATATATCGATCTATAATTTGTTTATACCGATTTTGTTGATTTTAAAGCCGATATTTGGAACTCGTATTTATTATCTGAACTCATATAATTTACATAATTATTTTATGGAATTATTTATATTATTATTTTGGAAAAAAGATATACTTTAATTTTAGAGTTAATACTCTCCATGCATCAAAAATTAATAATTTTATGTGAAAGTATAAATTGCATTAAATGCAGAATAAGGCTATAATTTTTTTGTACATATTTTGAGGTTGCTTTTGATATCGAACTATAACTCTTTTGTACTTAAGCGTTTTTATTGGTTCTAATGGAAAATCTGCAGAGGATAATAACAAACAATCTGGCAAAACTTAAAGTCATCAGCATGCCAGTCTGACAGACGGACATAACTAAATCGTCTAAAAATTTTATATAAAATTATTTTAAATATCGGTCATTATTTTATTAACAAGATATTTATGATATTAAAAAGCGATCTACGGAGGCAACAACTAACCATCTGGCTATATATTTTTGTGTTCGGATTATTCGATTAGCCGGACCGAAAGACATAGTAAAACAATTTAGAATAAAATATAAGCTTGTTTCAAACATCAGTCCATAACCGAATTTGCGTTTTTTTTTTTTTTTAAGTGATCTGTGAAGATAAATAACTAATAATTTACATTAAAAATAAAGAATTACACAAGGAATAGTCAACTTAATATATATTCATTCACTAATTTTGGAGATAGAAATTATGAAAAATTTATCTTGAATTTTTTAAGTACACTGAAAAAAATCAAAATATTAACAATAATTTTATTCGTGTTCCATAAAATATTATATTATTTATTTATTTATTTGAAAAATGTTTAATTTTTATAAATTATAAAAATATTTTTGATTATACCATATCTTCAATTAAAATTTGTGGTAACAAGTTTATTGAACTTTTATGATAAAATTATGAATTTATAATAACAAGCGAAACAGTGTTCGTAACAAACAGGAAAAAGCCGAATGAAAAGTTTTATTTTCGCTACATAATAATAATAAATTTTCGGTGATTTAGAATATTTACATTTAATGCACAATTGTTGATTGTAGCTAAAAACGAATTTTAATTACCCTACATTAAATAAAGGATTGATGTAAAATATATTATTTAATATATTTTTTTAAGAAAAATTAAAAAGAAATAAATATTTCAGATAATCAAAATTCATATCGAATATTGAATTCGCCATTAGATGTACATCAAAGTATACAAATTTGTACAAATGTTTATGTCAACACGTGCCGGGAATATTTAAAAAATCAAAATTATATATATTGTTTATAATCTCTGAAATCATGTAAATAAATTTTAAATATAAGAAATTATAAATTCAAAGAGCAAAACAAATAAATTAAAAATCGAAAAGAATAAATAATTTTTATGATTTTCACATATATTACATCAATTATTATGATCACACAAATAATATGCCGACAGTTGTTAAAGAATCCTCTATATATTATTTTTTAAAAATCTTAGTGCCCTGAGCTGGATCAGGTAGAACGGAATACATTTAAAATTTTGGTTTGAATTTCATTTAGGTTTTCAATTCATAACACATTAAATCTGGATATAAAAATATTTCCTGTGATCAAACAAACTCTTCATTGTATCATATATAGTTTATCGAGATCACGTAATTTTAATTTTCACTACGGTTTAAATGTATAGAAAATTTATTTGTTTGTAATAACATTATTTTACAACATCATTGTGGGTCAATGTTCTTTAAAACTGAATTCTGATTTTGTAATTTATAAAAAATTTAATGAAAAAAATATTTTCTCAATTCTCTGTTTCTCAATTAATTAATTAATATAATGACAAAAATGTATTGCAGCTTAAGCTAAATAAAAAGTGATATTCGGTATTATAATTAAAAAAATTTTCGAGTCATAAACTATATAAGAAAAAATTTCCTTTCATATATATAGACACTTCTTTACACACAGAAAAAAATCATTGTAAAATCAATTAAAATAGAAATGATTAAACTTTTTTCAGATATGATTTTGCTTCATAGATAAAAAATATTAAAAAATCTCAAATCAACTATGTTCAACGTTGATTTTGCTTCATGTTTTTTCCGTACGTGTACATGTTTTGATATCTCAATTGCATTGTTGTAATTTTTACCGAGAGTGTAAACAGAAATGTTACTCTTGCTGATATTGTGCAATTATTTGTTTAAAAAATAACACAATTTTTAATTAACATTTATGGAAAAAATTAATAAATTTCTCTAAAAAAAAACTTTTGTTAAAATTCGAATTTTTAACACAAATTTCTTCTCCACATAAGTCGTATTCCACTATTTTATTTTATTCTGAGTTTTTTTGGGTTCTTGTAAAAATTGGCATTGTTGAGATTTTTGGATATATAGGAGCTATAATCAATTATGGATCTTACTAAAAAATTTGAAAATAGTAGATGAATCTGTTCAGAATTTACAGTGAAAATTTCACTAATTGAGAAAATTGATTTGGTAGTCAAAAGTAGATTTTGTTGAGAAAATTATTTTTTATATTGATTTTTTCTTTGATTTTTTATAAAAAAATCGTTTTTTTTTTTAATTAAATATATTTAAGCTATTTTATACTGAATATTGATTTTTTTAATTTTGTTATATTTTTATTTTTTTTTTTTCAAAATTATAATTTTCTTTAAACAATTATTTCTATTTAGTTTTGTTTTTTTTAGTAAAATATGTGAATATTTTAATGTTTTTTAATAGTTTTTTTATTATTTTTAATTAATAACTTTTTATTATAAAAATTAATTTAAAGTCTTTTGGGTTAAAGATGAAACCTCTTGAATCCTACTGGGAAATATATACATCTAAAATATTTTTTTTTTATGAAAATTCCACATATAATTTACAAATAAGTTCAAATTCCTATTCCAAATTTCAATCGGTCCACAAATGACCCTAGCGGTCCATACAGAATCACTTTCGAAAATCACTTTATGATTTAAAGTACATAATATTTACTATATTTAAGCTTTACACAATCAAAAAAGATCGCAATTTTTGCTAGATCGATCTATAATTTTTTATAGTCACAATTTGATATAATTTAAAAATATTTTTAAGTAAATATCTTTTATACAAACCCAAATCATAAAATCAAATTGTAAAATAATTTTTCATGCCTGTGTCATGCTGTGAGGTATTATATAGGCGGTTTTAACCGACGACTACACTCTTATTTGCTTCTATTGAATTTTAGTGAAAATTAGATTTTATTAAAAAAAAATATATTCCAATTTTTCTTGAAAAGTTATTTTTGTAAAAATACATATGTACTTTTTTGAAAAAGAAGTAAACATTTTTCGTAAAATTTTGAAAAATATTTTTGAGATAATGGAATATTTTGAAAAATTTACGATTTTTTATCTTTAGAATTTTAGTCATTATAAAGAAAATTATATTTTTAGAAAAATATTCTGTGTTTTGTGAAAATTCGATTTTTATTTTTTTTTTTTTAGAAAAAAAAATTAAAAAAGTAATTGTTTGGACAAAATTATTTTTTCCAAAAAAATCTTTTAAATAAATCGCAATAATTGTGGATTTTATTATTATTATTATTTTTTTTTCTTTGTAAAAAAAACTTTTAGTTAAAAATTATTTATTTTTTTAAGAAATTTAATGTTTAAAAATTGGAATTCTTAAAAAATACTCAATTAAAAAGTGTTATTTTTTTGTAAAAATTATATTCTTAATGCATGTATAAAAATATTGCCACATTTTTTTAAAATCATAAAAATTAGATTTTTTGTTAAATTGTTTTTTAATTTTCATTTGAATTTTTTGTGTGAATTTTTTTTGAATATTTTTCAAAATTATTTATTAGACATTTTTTATTTACTTTTTGCCAATTTTTTGTTTGAATAACTTTTAAGAAAAATTTTTAATATAAATTAAGACTCTTTAAAACTTATTTTGTTTGAAAAAAAAAATATATTATTGGAAAAAATATATTTTTGTTGCCCGACAAAAGTTCCTATGTAAATAATTGGAATTTTTGAGGTGAGACAAAAAAACTATATTATTTGACTATAATTCTATAATTTTAATATTTTTAAACATTTTATTTAATTTTAATATATTTACTTTAAACTCTACAAACAAAAGAAAACATTTTTAACATATTTAAAAATTAATTCTTTAAAAATTTATATAAAAAATTGTTTAAATAGGAAATTTGTTGGAACATTTAGCAGTTTTGTGAAACCAAAAAAACTACAAAAATCTTTACATAGGAACTGCTGTCATAACAATTTTGAAACTTAATTATTTTTTGTCGAAATAATTGTTTTTTAAAATAATATTAAAAATTATATTTTTAATTAAATATATAATTTTTTTTCTTGTAAAAAGCACATTAATTAATGTCAATAATATTTCTGAGTTTTGTAACGAATAGTGAAAGCTTTTCCATTTAAGGGTTAAGAGACTTTTAGTTTTGCTTATAGTATTTCGTAAAAATAGCGAAGCGATGAGAAATTCAATTTAATTACATTTTCATAGTTTAATGTTTTTTAAAACTCTAATTTTTTATTACAGAAATATTTTCTAAAAACTTTTTTGAAATATTGAAAGCAAAATCTTACCACTAAAGCCTCTTCCGACATATTATTTGAAGTTTGACTTTAATCACTTTTATATTTCACTTAATTAAATTTTTTATTAACTTAACACCTTCAATCATTAAAGTAAATAAACTATTTTATGTTTATTATTTTATTAAATACAATGAGATTTATTAAATTATGGCTTAAATTAATATTTTTGTATGACTTTAATTTGCCGGCTTAAAACTTTTCCAATTTTGTTTCTTTTATTATTATAAATATTATTTTCTATTAATTTTATATTTTTTTTAGAAATTCTTTTATTTTTTTTCAAACAAAAAATATTAGTTTTTTATTAACAAATTGTGTTTAAAAGAGACGTCATAACACAAAACCGTTCAACGTTCAAATATAGACTGAAACTTGGTATAGACCGATCGACCGAACATACGTCCCATTCCATTCATCAATGGATGGTTAGTTAAGGTTGGTTTTTAACTAAATTATTTCTATGTTTTGTTTTTGCATTTTTAATGGATTTTTTTTTTTAAATTCTGCTTTTTATTTTTCTCATCATTTATCACCGTCTAAGATGTTTCGACAAATAGACAAATGTTTTGCTTTGTGAGCTGGAGAGTGAGAGAAAGAGAGAGAGTGCGAAAAAAGAGAGACCGGAAATAAAAATTATTCCAAAAACATTTAAATTATTTTAATTGTTATAAATTTACTTTTTTAAATAAATAACTTTAATACTCTTCAAACAGTTAAACGTCTTTCTTCAGCTTTTCAGAGTAAAAATACTTAATGTTAAATGATATATAAAGAGAAATATATATTTATATATTTTTATCAAATGATCAAGTATTCTAATTGTTAATTTTATCAAGTGTCTTTAAGAAATAAAATTTAATTAAATTATATTAATGTTTATTTTTACCCTATAGTATTTTTATTTAAGCTAATTAACCTTGATTGCAAGGCAGTTATAATTAGTTGTCGTATTAAGATCTAAAGATCAGGGGCTTAATTGACGAAATTCAAAATCACATGTGACATAAATATTTGATAGTTTTCTGATAAAAGTCAGGGTAAGAATACAATCAATGATCGGATGAAATTAAAACTGACATAAGATTATTTTTAAATTTAAAAAAGTCAATGATAACATAAAAGGCCAAATGGCCCTCGTATAATGTTATTCTATGATTTGCGCTTGCATAAAACAAGCATATTAATAATATTATCGTGAAACTTACATTTATAAAAGATTTATGTCGTTTAAGGTGATTGTCGGTGGATGGAGAGAATTATAGATGGCAGCTAGTCAGATGGACAGAGATCGATATACAGTATACATTAAAATGATGGTCGATTTTTTCAGCCATTACAAAAATCTGGATTATGTCATAATACATCAATATTGAGCGACACCTTGTATGTATTCCAACAAAAAAAGGATACAATTTTTTCTGACGAATTTTTCGTCTTTACATCTAACAAATTCGCACTAATATAATACCCATCCTTTCATGATCTAGTGTACTAAAATCACTAGGAAAAGTCAGTACATTAAAGGACGTAACGAAACCTCTGATTATCCTCAACATAAATAAATCTATGCGCCCACGACTGTGACGATTTATGAGAGGTATCGTATAAAAATTAGACAAACGTTCTATTGTAAATTTATTAGATTTAATAGTGTCCTTTTTGAGAACAAAGCTTAATCATCACATACAAAAGCGATCGCCATGGAAGCCATCCTGTCTTCTCTTTTTGATATAACACAGTAAATAATACATCAGAGCAGACTTATACTTATACTACATCTGCTCGAATTGATCAGCAGTGAGAGGGCAGCAGATGTTAAGAGTGTACGTGTGAAGTAGGGATGTCAATACCGAAATTCCGGTTCGGAATTAAGAAATCCCAAGTTGAGGGATTTGAAAAACTTTAATCCAGGGAATTTTCGGGACTTACTAATCGTGAATTCTAGAAACTTGGAAATATTAACATTATTTCTTTATTTGATTACCATTAATATTACAAATCTTGATCCTATTTAACCCATTTCGTTACGGTGATCTATTTTTCGAAATGTAAAAATTATTTTTTTCAAAATAATATTTATGTGTTAAAAACTCAAAATTTCGGAAAATATTTATGGAACAAAAATGCGTAATTCAAAAAAATCCTGAATCACAAGACTTTCAATAAAAAGAGATCCGAAATTTATAAGATCTGAAGGGAAAGTAGTGAGTATTACATCATGGTAAAATTAAAAATTTTGCACTAGAATTGAGACAACAATGAGTAAAAATGCACTTTAATTTTTCATATTGAATCAGGTTTTCTACACAATATGGGTATAAATAGATTGATAAGAATCCTAAAAATATATAAAAAATATTTCAATGGATCTTACAGGATAATGACAGAAAATTGTACTTCCAACAAATTAAAATCGCAAATTATTCGAATTTTTAAATTTTACCAGAGTGATGTTGAGAGGGTTTAAGAACTACATTCTCTTTAAAGTTCAATATAAAAAAATATTACATAGAACATTAAAAATTGTATTCCCAGTTTATACTGGTTTTTTTTCTACAATTTCGGATGACCTTAACTTAATCTTTATCGCTCGCAAAAAATATGCAATTAAATATTTATGAATGAAATATTAATTTTGGAAACAACACACGATTTCTATTACGTTTTAAACACTTGTATTTTGCTATAAAAATTCCCAAGTTGCTATAAATAAGCACAAAAACAAATATGACCCAAAATTCTATTTAATACGCAATTCTCTAACTCACTAAACGTAGGGTATTGAAAAAAAAAATACTGAAATTAATTCTTATCAGATTACAGAATAAACAATAACAAAAACGTATTTTTAATAATCATTTATTAAAAAAAAACACTCTATTAAAATATTTAATTAAACAATTAATTAATTAAATTTCACATCAATCTCAACAACCCACAATTTGTTATTCAAATTTATTAAATTAAATGTAAATTTATGAAAAAAACGCTTAAATAAAACTAAATGTCTGTCTCTATTTCAAATGATTTTATCATCTTAACTAATAAAAGTGATTCTGGGAATAAAAAATTATAAGTGTAACAAGTAAGAAAGCTATGCCGAATCTACAATACCCTCCACTACAAATGTATGTAAAGTAAATTCACACACATACATAGACACTCACATACACAATATTTAAATGTTTTTCTTAAGTACAACACAGGAACACGTAATGAGTCACTAAATTATTTATATTTTTGGCTATAACTTTTTTTCTACTGAACTGATTTTGATAATTTTTGGACTAGTAATGAGGTACATAACTCTTAATAATAAAGCGAAATTTTATTTTATCTTTTGATTCATAATTAAAAATTTTACGAAAATGTTTTGCTTGAATTTAAAGGTTGCCTCAGATATGGGACTATATATATTAATATGCTGAGCCGATTTTGCTGGTTTAAAATAGGAAACTTTTCAGGACATTAACAAATACCCAGGCCAAATTTTAAGTTCAGTCCATTATTGTAGATGCGAGCGTGCCACAACAGACATAGACGGTTCAGGACAACATAGCTAAATCGGTTCAGATTTTATTTGATGTACGTTATTAGGTCTTATATGATTCCTTCTTAGCGTTACATACGTAATGACAAAGTTAATGTACCCTCGTTACCACTTGTGGTGGTGGAGGGTATAAATTGTATATCATTTATTTAAAATTATTTAAATATCGGTTATAAAATTGATAGAATAGAGTGATACATTTCAAATGTCTATAATAAACAGAATTATATACAATTTGCTTTGTAATTGACGTTTTAGAAAATTTTCTTAAACGAAATTGTCAAGTGCAATAATCAATGAATGACTAGATGACAGAAAGTATGAATGATCCAACAACAATAAGTGTAAGTGACGAATGAACAATAGATAAATTTGCATAGAATAGAAATTATACGGAAGATGAATATGAGTTTTAGTTATTGTTGTTGTTGTTGTTGCATTTCAATCTTTGTTCGGTAATGTAAATTTAAATGTATCTCATATCTGATCGTACCGCATTTAAATGATTCTATTAAGACGTTATAAGTAACAGCGACAATTGGATGTTAGTCAACACAAAACACTTTCTCAATTAATGGACATCATCATATTACATGTACAAAATTATGATTATAAAGCTGATTATAACGTTTTCTTGTGATATTAAGTATTTTTTATTATTACAGAGAAGAGGAATATCTAGGAAATAAATATGGGTACTTTTGAGAAGCAGAGAGTTTATATTTGTAAAAGTTAATCGGATTGAAAAAAAACTGTAATACAAATCCGATTAAATCACATGAATAAGGAATAGAATCAAAAAGATCGTAACATATATCAATATTAGAATCCTTTTTTAATCGGTCATAGAGAATATATTTCGTTTTGGTTGTGACTTCATTCTAACATGAACATGAATTATCTTTCAAATTACATAAATGAAAATTTATACCCCTCCCCCCAACTCAGGTGGTGAAGAGGGTATATAAACTTTGACATTCCGTCTGTAACGCCAAGGAGGTATCATCTAAGACCACATGAAGTATATATTCTTGCATGAAATCAACATTGAATTGTTTTAGCTATGCCTGTCGGTCTGTTGGAAACATTGTCACTCCTAGAATAATTGTCCGAATTCAATGAAATTTGGCTACATTGTTTGTTGTTGTTGAAATATGGAAAGTAATTTTGAATACAATTTTCAGAAATTTACCACATATATTTTTTTTTAATATAAAAATAAACCCAAAAAATTGAATTGAGATCAGACCATTATTTCACCAATCTTCCATATAAAGTCAATTTCCGAAAAACGCCTCTGAGTTTATAAATGTCTTACATATAACCTAATTTTTTGAAAGATCCCTTTCTAGAAAACGTTTTAAGCTTATACAACAATTTTATTGAAAAACGACAAGATTAAATTTCTGGCAGCCTTTAATATACACTGGTGCATATTCCCATAAACGCACAAAACTATTTTGTAAAGAATTTGAAAAAATCAAAGAAGAAAGTATTTAGTATACAAATAAAAATAAGACTTCATTTAAATTATTTTTAACTAAAAACTTCATTTGCATTTAATTTTTGAACTTCAATATATTATGAGTGCGTGTGTGTAAAAAACTTCATTTGCATTTAATTTTTTAATGGTAATTTCCTATAAACGCACCGTTGTAAATTACCACAAAATTAAGTTCTGGTATTGATTCCACAAAATTCTTAATTTTTCCCCAAACACTGTTAAAGTCATTATGCTTTTGTTTCGGCCAATTTGAATGAAATATTAATTTTTATTATCATACATCTGCTTTTATAGAAATATTCCACATGAATAAGGCAATAAACAAGATTTAAAAAAAATCTTATTTACTTTAAAGAAGAGCCCTTAAATTGCTTCTCAATAAAAAACTCAACTTTAAAAATAGCGTAAAGATTAAATGCGTTTATAGGAATTGTTATATTAATTACACAGAACTTATCGTTTAAAAGAGAAAAGGTAAATGGATCATAATTTCAAGATGTTGTACCTCGAAAACTAACTTCAAAATTTCAATTCATTTTTATATTCTTTTTAATTCTTATCCTATGGCCCCCTTACTAAAAAACTATTTCCCTTACCTGAATTGAAGCGCAACAATCTCGATTTTCCCATATTAATTAAAGCTTCAACCAACATGAATAAATTAGATATTTGTTATTGTAATAAAACCCAGAGAGAGAGAGAGAGAGAGAGAGAGAGAGAGAGAGAGAAAAATTATGAAAACTTTAACAAAATAAAATTTTATAAAAAAGTGATCTCACAACAATAAAATATTTTATAAAAATTAAATTTTACTAAAAAATATTAAAACTTTCTTTTAATGATTTCAAAATTTCTCTTGTTGTTTTTTAAAAGAGAAACACAAATATTTTTTTGTTATATTAATTAATCTCTTATTATTAACATTCTTATGAATTGTATTTGTTGGTAGTTATTACACCTTCCACCACCACAAGTGATGAAGAGGGCATATTATTCCGTGTGCAACACTTAGGAAAAAATCTCATATTCCCGGCAATTTTCGGATTGATATTTTTAAAATTCACCGCACATATTTACGCGAAGTCCAAATAATTTTGAAGAGTTTAGAACCCTAAATTCTTTTCTGGAAAATAGAGAGTTATAGTTGAGCTACAGTCTAATAAAAGCCGATAAAATAATTATGCTTAATTTTGAATGGTACTAAAAGTTTTTTTTAAGCTTAACTCTCTATTCCGAGAAGAGGCCTAATCATTAAACTAATAATATATAAATACAGTAAGAAAAATTATTGTACCTAATTTAAATAGAACTATTCCATACCTAAGAGTGCTTAAAAGTTTATTCCGAACAAGGTCCTTGTGTTGGAGCTGGGTTTGGGGTTATATTTATTTACGATATGAGGGGAAATTCAGAAAATCGTATTACACACTGATATTATATTAATTCGATTTAAATGAGTTTGTTGTGACGATATAGTATGGTTAAATTCTGTCTCAGATATAAGTCTATAACTATTCCGCTATTGGATCGATATAGCATATTTAAAAAAGCTAAGAACAATAACAAACAATCTGGCCAAATTTCATTGAATTCTAAGATGATTTTTTGGAGTTACACACAGAGGTATTATACCTTATTCACTTAAATTACTTCCCGATTGAAATTGCCCGGGATTTACAAAAATGATTTTTCTGTGGAGAAACCCTTATATATATTTGGATCAAATCAAAATCTGAGTCGGTTACTATGTCCGCTGTCTGTTATTGGACGTCACCCAATAATTGACAGAGCTCAATGAAATTTGCCCTGAGTATTTGTTTTAGTCTTGAGAAATTTCCTATTTAAAACTACAAAATCGGTTTAGTATATTAAAAGATATAGACCAATATCTGAGACAACGTCTGAGTTCAAGCGAAAATTGTCAATTATAAATTGACAAATTAGATTGAAATTCAGCCATAATATTGGCTGTTGTATGTTGTACTTCATTAACATTCCAAAAATTATCAAAATCGGTTCAGTTAAAAAACTATAGCTAAAAATATAACTAATTTTATAACTCATTTCATGGTCCTGGGTTATATTTGAGAAAAACTTTATAAATTGTATACGTTTGTGAATGTGTGTATGTGTACGAAATATATCGTATTTACTTCACACGCATTTGTGTTGGAGGGTATTGAAGATTCGGCATAGCTGAATGTAATATTCTTACTTGTTATTTTATTACTTTTGTTTTGTTTACCTTTTTTCAATTCAAGTTTATGTCTGTTTTCCTTTATTTTTTTTTTGTCTCTTTATATCAGGGGATCCATTGTTTTTATAGACTTTTATATTTAATTTTGTTTTTGTTTTTGTTTTTTACTTTGGTTACGACAAAACGTGAGAAGTTTTAATAAATAATCGATATTAATTTGATATTATTTTCTTTAAATAAAATTGAATAAAAAAAGAGTTAAAAAGTGATCGATTGTTAATGATGTAAAATTTGAATTTTCCATTTATCTAGTATTTTTGTTTTGTTGTATTTGATGGAGTAAATGGGTCAAGGTCTATTGGTAGAAATAACCCAGCAGTTCTAATTGATTATACATACTAACATGGACAATTGAGTTATTAATCGTTTGTGTTGTGGTGTACTAACGACAAGAAAGATATTTTAATCTTTTGAAGTCCGAGGACCTATGAGGCTATGATTTCCATTATAAGTTCACTTCGAAATCGAAAAAATATTTTTTTTTTCACATTTTTAAAAAGTAATAAGTTAAGATCGATAATATTATACCATACACCATGACACAGATAACAGATTATGGATCAATCATCGCAGAATTTGCTAATAATTTGTAGTTGCATAAAATATACTTATTCCAAATATTTTTATGATACACACTTTTATGCGAAAATTATGACATTTATTGTAGAGGTAGTAAACTGTAAGACATTATGGAAAAAACAAAAGGCTTTGACCTTGACCCAAAAAAAAAATCATATCCTTCTGTAGAGTATTCACAACGTTTCATGAACAAACAGCCAGTCAGCTAGACGGACATCGTTAAATCAAAGGTATTTTTCAGTATGTTACACATATTTATACAAACGTATAAAGCCTAACTAACTTGATGGTGTAGGGTATATTTAGTATGACACAGTGTATCCAAATGAACTGTAATATATATTTGAATGAAGTTTCATATTGTTGGGTGTTAATCTGGAGGAGTTCAAGTGCCTATGTGGTCAGGGGTGTAGTCGGTAATCCTCCAAATATTACCACTTCGTTGATATTTTAATAATTTTTAATAATTTATTAAATTTAAAAATTTTTTAAAATTTTAGCGGACTTAATATCAGAGTCAAATTTCCTTCAAATTCAAATTATATTATAGAAAATAACTTGGATTCATATGAAAAAACTTGATGTTTTTTAGTTTTTCATTTTCAAAAAAGGTGGTAACATTTATTCACTGATAAAACCATTTTTTTTGTTCCGGACCTTATAATTTCATAAAGAAATCTTATATGAAATGAGTGTAAATTTTATTTAAATAAATTTTTGGCAAATGGTTCCCACATGCTCAACCCAAAATTTTTCAATTTGAAGGAAAATGATTAATTTCTATTGCTAAGTTATCAGATCACAAAGCTGAAATCATCTTAAAGTTATCCTAAATATTTTCTGTCGGACGTCCCTTATAATTGTAGGGCGATCGATTTGTAGACACTACGTATTATAATTACATACCCCAGAGTTTATGAAGGTTAGAAAGAAAATTGAAAGTGTTACCATATAATTTTTTTAAATTGAATAATGAACTAGATGAAAATCCGGTTTAAAATGTCAAATATTAAAATGTTTGCCGGTTAATTTAAATATCGTTTAATTAAATAATATAAATCTCTCTTATAACAATTCATTATTTTTAGTTTAAAAAAAAAAAAAAAAAACTTACTTCCTCAATTTGCCTCTTTTTCTATAAATAACACTTTAATATTGATTTAAGTCTTTGACATTTTCAGTTCATTTCTAAAAATTCTTAAGGATTTTATTTGAACGATAAATTGCTAACAATTTGTTTTGTTTTGTATTTTTGTTGACGTTATTTATGGAAAACAATTAATGTCATTTTGTCAAAAAACCATATACTTTTAACTCAGTTAGTATTAACTTCGGCATTGAAGGGTAATGACATTATTTTTGGCATTTGCATTTAATTTTTTTATTGGTTATAGGACAATAAACCTTTTTTAAACGTGTTAAATATAAATTAAATATTCATCAACATTTTGTACATAATTTAAAGTATATGAATTTTTTATAAAAATTGCACTGGAATTTAAATAAAAATATTTTGAAAACATTGATAATAATTTTCAGATCATGAATGTTAAAAATGGTAAGTAAATCAGGTGTTAATATAGACGCTCAAAATTATAGAATTGAAAACTTCGAACAGTTAAGGACTTTCAAAACAAAAGTGTTTCCGCAAAATGTATAATTTTTAAAATTTAATAAAATAAATTTCGATTATTTAAAACAGATTTATATTTTTCCCATAAAAAATTTAAATTTTTATATATAAATAATTATGGGTCATAAGTTATCTTCTTTTCAGGGAATTTCCTCATTCAATTTATTTTTAATTAAAACTGTCGTTCAATGTAAATATTTTTAATTTCCTATTAAATGGAATAAATCCCAATTCCTTTAAAGATGTTTTCTATTTGAGAAATAAAATATATTTCAATTCATTGCATCAATGGGAATTATTGAATGTGGCACAATTCCGATTAAGTCCATTAAGGTTTTGTATTGAATACTTCTAAAATACATGATGAAAATACACGATGTATTGGACCAAAAATAGAAATAATAACTGTCAACATGATAAAATGAAATAAAGATATGTACACTAAAGTGTTTCAAAATTCCGGGTAAACAATTTTTTTACAAAATTTCTATGGCAGAATATTGGAAAATAAAACGAGAGAAAATTTTGGAATAGTTAGTAGTTCTCACAAAAAGCAAATTTTATTGGTTTTTATATAAAGAAACCACCATATTGTGGACTTAATATAGAAATTAAGAAAAATTATAACCTAAAAGTTGTAGGTTTATTTCCACAATTAACCTCTCCAAAATTTTATCTTGATCCTAATATTTGTCAATTATATTTTCTGTGAGAGTTTAGGGAAACATGGACCTTTTTTTAAAATTTCTGTAATAATATTTTTGTCAAATAAAACCAACTGAAACAATTTTTTTATTAAAGACTTTTATAATTGTGTCCATTTGATATTGTTTCATCCATATTCTAAGAACATACAATTGGTGCATAAAAATTTTATACGAAATCTATGCTTAAAGTGGAAAACCTCAAGTAGTGAAAATATTAGAGTCATCCAGATTCGTCATACCTTAACCGTCTTTGGCATTCGGAAAGAGACCATCAAAATTGTATTTTCTTTTATTTTGTGAATTATTTTTTTCATTGAAGAATTTTGGACTCGAACTTAAAATTTAGCATTAACGAACCTCGTTAAAGTCTAATTTCAAAAAGATCGATCACATATTTCCACTTTAAATAATTTCATATTAAACACATTTCGGAAAATTTATAGAAAGTTTTAAGTCAATATCTTTCTACTCCGGTGGCATAGTTTCGGATATTTATAAAAAAATAAAACCTTTTAAAGATCTTGCGAAATTCAGAAAGTTGGAAAGTTGAAAACTTAATACACAAAATGCATTGCCGGTTGTTATTATATGGAATTTGAAAGGAGCACAAATATGGAGTATGTTAAAGGCCACAAAACTTTGTGAATAAACTTTAGATAAATATCATATAAAGCTAAATTGTACACTGCACCAAAAAAAAACGAAGTAAATACAACGAAAATGTCAAAAGAAATGTAGGTTATATATCAGCCAACAAAACTTTTATTCCTTATAACGAAAATTATTCAAATTGATGAATATTATTTAATATAAATACCATATTTCAGTTAAATTTAGAAATTTCAGTTGAATTGAGGAAAGAATTATGTTAAATTGTATTAATAAATTAATACATAAAATATTAAGTATAAAATATTTCATGAAAAATTCCAATAGGACCAGGGGGAGGATTACTCCCCATACAAAGCAAATATTGATTATGGAATATCTAAAGAACTGTAACAGCGAGAATTTGCAAATTTGATCCCAATGACTTCCTCAAGGAACTGTTTTAGAGGACAAAATGTAAGACGGATAGAATTAAAAGTAGCCCCCATACAAAGCAAATATTGATAAGATTTATTTCAGCGAGAATTTGATTTCAATTATACGTCGATTTGTAATATTTCCTTCGAGATCTAGGACTGAGGAGAATTTTAGTGCAGCAAAGCGTACCGTCTAAAAGCCAATTTTAGATGATAATTAAATAGTGTAAGAAACGTAATAGACAACAAAAAATAGTACAGCGGTGAACCGACCGGCTTGTACTTCTGATAAAAGTTGCTTATATGTTTGTTGATTTATTCTGTTAGTTTAACTCTTTTTTCGATAAAGTTCTACGAGAATTTTTCGTTAATATTACCTACCACATTTGGTTCAGTGTATACACACAAAAAATTTTTGGAAGCGAAATCATTGTGGAAAATATAGTTGATTTGACATTAACTATTTTTTTCATTCAGTTACAATTAAACGTTTTCAAGTTTTTAATCTCCCAATATTAATTCATAAAATTGTACCTAATAATTTTTTAAAGTTACTTTTTAGTAGTAAAATGTCAAGTAAGAATAAACTGCATTAACTGTAAAACAATGTTGAAATAACATTTTGTAATTATAATTTACAACTGAAAAGTAATTAAAAAAATATCGTTGTATAATTTTTATAGAATTGAAAATCGAAAGATTCTAGTATGTACAATGTTGTTTCATTATTAACATTGTCTAATATCAATTATGTTCAACGTTGATTTTACTTCAAGTTTTTTTTTACTGTGTGTATTGTTTACAATTTGTTCTAAATTATATTGTTTATAAATATAGAATTCAACATTTTCATATTAAATTTAAAAATGTGCCAAATAGATTTCCTTAGATAATCTATTTATGAATATTTTTAAAATGAGAACAGGATGTTTAATATTATTTAGGACGAAATAAACATAAATCGATTTTATTCAAAATTAATCCATTTTTATAATCTGAATATTAAAGAAATAATTTTCTTCTTACCTTCTTATCCGATATTTTTATTGAACTGCTAACCATGTTTGTTTTGTTTTCGTAATTTCTCTTTCACACTCCTTTAAAAAGAATATTCCGATAACTGTCTTTAATTAAAATCGATAACAAATGTGAGAACAAAATATTGTTACACTTTATTATTATTAAACTGTACTTTTATGTAAATTATTTATTATTTTTATTTATTTTTTGCTATAAATTCTTATTAGTTTTTATTATTGAAGGTGAAATAGAATGAAATAACACTTAAATGTACATACAAATACAAATATGACTCAAAAATTAAAACTAGAAAAAAAATTATTTAAATTAAAGAAAAATAAATTCAAACAAATAACTTGACCATAAATTTAAGCCAAGTTAACAATGAGATTGACACTTTTTAAATAGTTGAAAAATAAAATAAATAACTTATTAAAATAAGAAAAAAGAATATATTATAGTCGACATTTGATATACAGTCCCGAACAAAACTATTGGCACAGCAAACATTTTATGTTTATCTTAAATTTTTCTACCACTGAAACCAAATTTTAGAAGAAAATGTTCATTATTTTGAATTTTTATAAATCTGGAAACCATGAAAGAGAGTAAACTATTTTTTTTTTTGCTTACAATAAATCATCATATGTCGGTTCTAATGGGTTAAAGTGACAATTAAATTCAAAGCAGACTCTGTGAAATCAAAAATAAGCCCAAAACAAAAAGAAACTAGAGAATCTGAGCGAAAATAATACTGCACCATCATAATCAAGGCAAGTTTTATGCCCAGATAGGCCAAATAATGGCACGAAGTCCTTTCAATATTAGAAAAATAGTGAATCATTAAAGGATTACAAAGTTCGAATAGAACCGTACGACCTAAGAAAGTAACCAAATTGTCCGAAAAATTTATAACAACTCTAAAAAAGCATCAACAGAAATTGCTTCTGAAGTGCAACAAGAATATAACAAAAATATTTACCCATTACTGAATGAGGCTGGTTATAATGCTCGACTTGCTTGACATAAACAACTTATCTCTTTAATAAACCAAATTAAGAGTTTAGAGTATGTCCAGACTATATTTTGGAATCAGGTGTTTTTCTCCGATCTAAGCAAATTTAATATATTTTGTAATGATGGACGAATTACCGAGTGGAGAAATCCCAATACGGATTACGAAAAACAAAATCTTTCTTCTAATTTTAAATGCGGCAAAGGTGGTGTAATGGTGAGGGATTGTATGTCATCTGAGGATGTCGGTGAGCTGGTTTTCATATCTAAACTATTTTTTTAATATTTAAAAAAATTTACCACCAAATTTCAAATTACAAAAAGAAATCCATCCAAAACATTTAGCCCATAATGTACAAATGTGGTTATTTAAAAATGTGTCTCATGACCATCCAACACAGTCTGCAGACCTCAATCCAATTGAGCATTTGTGGGAAGAACTGGAAAGATGAGTCAAGAAGTGAACTATTTCAAATAAATCTGATTTGAAAAAGGCGTTATTTAGTCCATTTAATGCCAAAACATTTGGATAAAGAATAAAAATTCCGGATAGTGTGATTTTAAATCCAAATCAAGATCAAGATAAAATGATTTTAAATCCATTTTAATTAATTATTTATTTTTAAATCATTTTTTTCGTGTGAACATTTTTTAAACTTCTTAAAGAAAAATACACTTGCTGTGCCAAAAATTCTGTTCGGGACTGTATTTGATTAACACTAATAACACTATAACACTAACAGTATTAATAACACAAACTAATAGCACTTATACACAGAAAAAAATAATATATTAAAATTGTTAACTATATATTTTTTAATAATAAAAAATTTACATTTTTTAAAAAATATATTTCAATCCGATTTTATTTCTTTTTATTTGTAAAATAAATTCTAAAATCGCGTTTTAATTTAAAATTGACTTTTTTATTATTTTTATTTAATAACGCATTTTATTTATATTCTATTGGGTTTTTTACTATAATTTGTTTCCATATAAATTGAAGGCTGAATTTTTATTTTGATTTTTTTGTACAAAATCGTGCTTTAATTTTTAATTATTTTCGATTTTTATTTCTACCGGAATTAACGAAATTTTGTTAAAATTTCTCAAATTAAACTTTTTTAAAAAATCTCACACATAAAACAAAACACTTGACGTAAATGTCAACACAACAATTTTTAAAGGAAAAATTATTGAAAAACAAGAAAGAAAGAAAAAAAGACGTCTATTCTGAGCAACAGTTGTTGCACAAATACTTCATCTTTGCTTCATTTCAATTGTTTTGTTGTTTTGCTTTGTTTATTTGGTTTGTTGTTGTTGTGTTGTTTTTTTTAATCCCTCTTTTTGTGATGTAAAATAAAGAGACTTAATAAAACCGTTTTAAAACATGTAAAAATATTATAGTCGTTCGGTCATGCCTGCTATGTAATAACCTACACCAACCACAATGTTGATTGTAAATGACAGCTACGTAAAATTTATGAAACGACCCTCATATATAATTTGAATTTCTGATTTATGATTAAATGTGAAGTACATTATTATGATACTTACGTTGATGTAAAATTGATACGTTTGAAAAGGACTATTTCTGGGAATTATATATCAGGTAGAGGAAATGATGGACCAAACCTCGTTTCATTTCACAACATCGATTTTAGAGTATTTTCGTCTTAATTTCACCAGTTGTTTTAACAATGTATGTATGAGATTTATATCTTTCAAAGTGATATTTGGAAGGGGGCTTGTATGTAACGAATGACAAGTAATGGACTGACGTCTGGATAATTTGGCACATCGTTTTAGAATATCATAAGATTTATTTTTGTTATTCGTTAAAATCCCTTTATATTGAGGACCTTTATGAGCTTAAAACCTCATTCCGAAAAGACATTTGCAGGAAAGGTACCTTAAATATTGGACCCAACATGGCCAATATTTAAGGTTCTTAAGCCAAAAACAAACATGTACCAAATTATCAAGATATTTCAAAAATACGACCTGTTGAGTGTTCACAACATTTACAATCAGTCGGACAGACAGATGGAGAACCGGACACTGTTAATCGAGAAAGTGATTTTGAGTTGATTTATCGTAAAATACAATAATATTTTCCACCATTTTTTCTGTATGTTACAAACATTAGCACAAACCCATAATACCGGCGGTGTAGGGTATAAAAACAGAGTTACGCGATCTCTTGTTATTTATTTACTTACAAATATGTCAATATGTTCGTATGTAATTTTACAAGTTTTTATTTCTTTTACGTTTTGTCTCAATTACATTCGTTACAATGTAAATTAAAGTCGTTTCTTTACAGTCGTAACCCATTAGTTGTCATTATGATTTCTTTTGGGTGATGAAACGATAAAGATTGATTTCATTTATTTATCTTTGAAGTAAACAAAATGGAAAAAGATAAAAATTTTAATAAAGGAAAATATCTGAAAGAAATGGTGAAGTTTACCCGAGAAATATGTCAAAGTTTTTTATCGATTTTCGAGAAATACAAACGTAATATTGCACAGTCAAGGCAGAATTGCAGATCAAAAGTTATAAAAAAAATTTTAACATTTAATCTGCTGGATGGATTTGCATGAAATTCTACACATAGGTTTCAAGAGTATATGGTGGACGGAAATATTAGGGTCTTAATTGGTATAACTCACACGTTAAATATTTTAACTTCGCATGGTGTTTCAATTGAATAGCAAAGGTGTAGGTGAGTTCAAGTTTTGAATGGGGACTTTGTAAACCTAACAAGGGCCGGTCCACAGAGTCCCAAAGTTGGACACCTGAAGAAGTCAAAACCTTTCGATTCTTCTAAAAGCCTAATTTAAAATTCAAAAACATAAAATCTAGGAGAACCAGAGTTTCCGGAATTCAATCAGTTTCTTTCATAACACTACAATTCTGTAATAGACATTTTTGCACACCGATATCGGTTGGAGAGATGTAGAAAAAAAATGTACTGGCCATTTTTGTTTGGGAATTACGGATTGAATTTTGGAATTTTTGACTAAAGAAAAACAAAATATTTTCCCATAATGAGTGAAATAAAAAATTCTTAACAAACGTTTTTCATTCAAAGGAGTTCTTAACGCATTTAGTGCGAAAAAATAAAGCTTATAAATTTTTAAAAACATACAAAATTCAAGAAGGTCCTGACGGGAACAATGCTAAAAATTTAGACACCAAAAAACAGAGCACGGAAATTGAAGTAAAGTTATCTTAAAAAATAAATATTCTTTGCTTAATAATGGATGACAAAACATATGTTCTGGCAGAATTTTCGATTATATATTGCTAATGCTCGAGAGAATGTTGAAAAAAGTTTTAGGCCCAAAAGCAGTCAAAGTTTCTCAAAAAGTTCTTGATATGTTATAATAATTTAAATAAAATTAATATTAATACTCTTAGTTTTTTAACATATATGTGTGTTAAGAATTTTTCGATCTCACTTAAAATTTTTTTATAAAATTTTTTTCTAAAATTTCGCCAGCAGTATCATTGACATAAATAATGTATTAAGGATCGTCAGTTTTAATTTCTCATATATATTTAAAAACAATCGCTTAAAGGTACCCTTTGGAACCCCAATCCCATAATCGATTAAATTGCATTCTCCAAACTTCTAATTAAATTTAAAGGTGTAAAAATTCAGAGAACAGTTTTGAGTATTAAAATTGATCAGTTGTTATTCTAAGTTATGAGAGCAAGAGACTGACGTGAGCGAAAACGTTATTTTAATATTAATGATCATTTGAAAGTAAATTTTATTTTAAATTATTTTGTAATAAAAAATAAAAATAGATAAATGTTCTAAAATCTTACTCAATTGTTATGAAAACTATTTATTTATATTTTTTTTCTCGAAATCATTGAATGCATTTTAATATCAAAAAAAGTGTGGAAAATGGGAATGCCATGCAAATGAACTTGTGAATTGAGCGGAATTTAATAAACGATTAAATCGATAACAATCGATTATTAAACTTATTTCATGTTGGTTTCCAATTGTAATTTAATAAAATTTTTGTATTGAAATGAAATTAAAAATACAAAATTTTAATTAAAAAAAAAAATAAAAAACAAACTTGAAAGGTCTCTAAATTTAAAAATGCTTTAAATTTTGAATATGTATTTTGTTTATAAAAATGTGATCGCTTAAAATGATAAAATGGACTTAGATTGGTATTTCCATTTCATTTTTTTTTTTGATATAATAACGTGTGCGAACATAAAAATTGTCAAATCTACTGATAAACATTTTTCATAGAAGGTTCGATGCCTATACTAATCATGGACATATGTACAGTGTAAAGCATAAATGTAGGTAACCTAATTTGAGCCAACAATTTTTGAATGTAATTTTTTATACCCTCCATCACCACAAATGTTGAAGAGGGTATATCAACTTTGTAATGCTTTGAATAAATCATTGATAAGCCCGTTAAGTTGAAATTATTGAATCATATCATATCTGAGTCGATGTGGTCATGGACGCCTGTCTGTTTAAAACTAAAGCCGGTTTATATTGAATTACAAATTTTTGAAGAAACTGAAAATCGGTTTCAATAAAATGTTGAGAATTGATCACTCTAATATATGTTCTTGTAACTAATCTTAATCTGAGTGGATTCAGCTATGTCCGTCTATCTAACTGTTGTTGGCACGCTCACATCCTCAATTATTGAACATTTTGCCTGAGTATTTGTTATAGTCCAGAGAAATCGGTTAAGTTTGTTAAAAGTTATAGACAAATAAATGAGGAAGAGGTTGTCTCAGATATCAGTCTATATCTTTTAATATATTAAACTGATTTGAGCTCCCTTTAATAGGAAAATTCTAAGGACAAAAAAATATTCAGGCAGAATTTCAATTATTGTGGATGTGAGAGTGGCAACAACAGACAAACAGATGGGCAGGCAGACATAGCTAAGTTGACTAAGTTTTTGACTTGATGCAAGTATATATATACTTAATGCAGTCTGAGATGATACCTTCTTAGCGTTACACACGGAATAACAAAATTTAATATACCCTTAACCCTAACCTTTTCAGACAAATCAAAAAATTTAATTTTTTGCTAGGACGGACATACCTAATCGTTTAAATGAAGTACTTAACCTTAAAAATTATCCCACTAAGTATTAGTTTACATTTAAATTTGCATTTTACATTATTTTATTTTCTTTTTATATGGTACCTACACTTTTGCAGCGTTATATTATAGGTTAAAATAAAGTTTTCTTTATTTTAATTAAATTTTTAATTAAAAATAAATGAATAAAATATATATAAAAAATATTTATATGCTTTTAAAAATTTTTCGGTTAAAATTCATAAAATTGTTTACTTAATTTAAGGGTATTAAGACTTATACATTTCACTGTATTTGTTTATATTCCTCTTTTTAGTTAGATTAACAGTGGTTTTTGTATTTAAAATTTGTCTAATGACCCTCGTAGTGTATAAGAAATCGAAATTAAAAATAGTCAAATTAACTGATAAAATTTGCACATAAAAAGTTTCTTCAACCTTCTTCTCAAACTTAGTTCATGGCAATTTATTGCACCCTCACACAGAGGTGCCAGATGTTTGAGTTTGTTTTTGACAAAATACGCATAAAATATTTTAAATAAAATATGAAAATAATATTGATAAAATAAAATTATTATCTTTCATTTTCTACCATTTTTTATTTAATTAAAATTTTGAATTTTTGAAAATTTCACGGGAAAATTTAAATTTCCAGTTAACGTTAAAAATCTGGCAGTTTAAGCATCAACAAAATAACAACTCTTATACTAAAGTATAAGAAAAGCATCCAAACAAATTTAAAAGAGAAATGAGGTTGCCGGATTTTTAATAATTATTTTGTAGCATTTTGTAGGGAAAAATTTACTTGTGTAAATTTGTAACGACCAGGATCCTTGATTATGGATTATTTATAGTAAAAAATTAGTAATACAAAACTGTCTTCAACTCTTTAGTCATTTTCGACATATGTACATGGATTAAAAGTTTTAATATTAAAATCCATTTATCACGTTTATTTTTAAATTATTCACTTTTATAGTTCCATATCTTTAATACCAAAAGGGTTAAGGATATGAGATGGGCATCAAATGATGATGAAGATGAAATGTTGTCTATATGATTTGATGAGAATGAGAATATAAATATTTTTAATGTGATTTTACTCCTCCCATAAAAAGCTTTAATAAAAAATAGCGAAATTTATAATTTTTCTCCGAATTTTTTAAATTAAAGAAATCGACTCTTAAGTCTTTCCGTAAATGCTACACACACTTCAAATCTCTTGATTCTTTAAATCTTAATATGGCAACTTTCTTATTAAATAAAGATTAATTAAAAGCTTTTCTTAAACAAAATACTCATAGAGTATAAGAGAGTATCAAACATGAAAAATAATAAAAATTTTATTGATGTTGGTCATGTCAACGGAACTCTTTTCGCAAAAAAAGCTCAAATAAATAATCAATACTGATCATGATCATGAACTGTATATTAAGTCGAAAGAGGAAAACTGTAAGGAAATGCAAATGTTAAAGATTATAACAGGAAATTAAAAAAAAATTGAGAAGATATTATGTAAAAAGTACAATATTTTGATTTTTTTCTAGGAAATCATAAGACCCTCTAACGATTGCCGGATATAGACTTTGTCTTAATTTTTTTTATAGATTTACCCTCATTTCCTTTCTAGTTTTTTTACATCAACTTATATAAATTTTTATTGTCAGAATTGTTATTACGATGCAAAAAAATTATTAAGATTTCAACATTTTTAATCAATTTCCGTTAGCGATTAATGTACACTGAACCAAATGTCGTAGTATATTAACGAACAATTTTTTCCAAGGAAAGAGTACAAAGCAAATATTGATTATAGAATATCTTAAGATCTATAACAGCGATAATTTTCAAATTTGGACCCAATGACTTCCTCAAGGAACGGTTTTATTGGACAAAATGTAAGACGCTTAGGACCAGGGGAGAGGTACCCCCCCATACATACAAAACAAATATTGATTATCGAATATCTAAAGAACTATAACAGTGAGAGTTCACAGATTTTTTCCTGACAACTTTCTCAAGGAACTGGACAAAAACCTAGGACGGAAAAGACCAGAGGAGAGGGGCATGGCCATATAAAGGAAATATTGAATATCGAAAATCTAAAGATCTATAACAGCGAGTGTTTCAAATTTGGTCCCGACAACTTTTTCAAGGAACTGTTTTAGTGGAAAATATATAGGACGAATAAGATAAGAGTAGGGTATCGCCCATACAAAGCAAACATTGATTATCGAATATCTAATAAACTATAACAGCGATAGTTTTCAAATTCGTTTCCAACAACTTTCTCAAGGAACTATTTTACTGGACTTAGGAGGGGTATCGCCCACACAAAGCAACATTTTTTTGGCAAAACGAAGTTTGTTCTTATATATTTACTAAATATTTCATTAAAGAAAGACGCAAAAATTTTATAAATCGTTTTTTCTTTTCAAAATTATGATTAATCGTATTCAAAAGGAGGGTGTTTTCCAATTAAATTCTTCTCATTTTTTTTTTGTAAAACTTTCAAGTCATGCAACAACAATAATGCGATCGATGCATTTGTTTTCAAACATTTTAATTACAATTCAACTGCAATTCAATTGAATTGTTAAAAAATAAATGATTAAATAAAAATATTCCCCATTTCACATGCAATTTCACTCTCTCTTCTCTCTCTCTCTCTCTCTCTCTCTCTCTCTCTAAAGAATAAATATTTCCGCTTTAAATAATTTCATTTTTATCAGTGAAATAAAATTGTTTTAGTTGTGAAAACAATAGAATTCTCGTGTTCAATTTCTTTGACATTGATCTTCTATTATTAATGGAACTTTTCTTTAAATTGAACTGAATAATTTTTATAGCAAATTTGCTTCCGAATTTTATAAAAAAGTGAAAAATTTACTTACTTGTGAAGGTTCTACAATCAATAGTTCGCTGGTGGGTATAATGAGATTTTCTTGGGGGATTTCCGCTGCTGGTTCTTGAGTGTCTGCTAAAGGTTCTTGAGTTTCTGTGCCTGGATCTTGAGTTTCAATTAATTGTTGATCGGAATTTTTACGTTTTGATTTTCTTTTTCTTTTGGTTCTGCCGTTAAGTGGAGTTACTGAAATTATATGATTTATTTTATTATTGGATTAGTTACTTTTATGGAATTCGATTATAGTGATTTTTTTACATTCAGTTTCATTAAAAGTGATTTCCTTTTTAGGTTTTTTAGATTTTTTGAAAATTTTGAACATATTTTTTTTATTTTTCAAATTTTATTTAAAATATTAAGAAGTTAAATTGAAATTATTTTTGTTTATAATTTTCTTCAAAGCGAATTGAATTCGCCTTTTAAATTTAATTACTTATGTCACAACATTAATGACATACAGTAGGACGCTTTGCATTGAACATGAAAGGAAGGAGTCCTCGTTTTTTTAAATACTTTAGATTAATGGGTATACAAGTCCATATAAGTTCATTTTTTTGATTCGGAAGTATATTTATTTTAAAAACAATAAAGAGATTGTATATCATTGAAAATATTGTTTATCTTTAGCTAATAATTTCTCCCATTATTCTGGTATCATAAGGATTCATTCCGCGCTTAAAAACTGAATAATTAACTTAACTGAATCCTTAAACTTTGTTCTGAAATGAAGCATATTAAATGGTTCTCATATGGGACAAAGCATGGGGTATACGGTGGCAGAGCCAAAAATAATATTTCCCAAAAACTGTTGAGGGAAGTTGTAACATTCAGTCAATGTATTTTTAAACATTTTCGACTCATCAGACCCTTCTTTCGTTTTTCTCGAAATTCCATGAAATATTTTAGTTCTAGTTCAGTTGTAGTTTAGTTCTTTTTATTTCAGTTATGGTTCAGTTTAGTTTCAAATCAGTTTCAATTAATCAGTTTTCATTAATCAGTTCGGTTCTATATAGTTCTGTTCTGTTTGAAATTAGTCATAGGCTCATCTAGATTACATTATTTATAAAACAATTTCGATATCGCTTCTTCACTTGATTGATTAGAAAATTAAGAAATAAATATAAATTAAAGTTTTTTGATATTTTTAATTCATTTCAATACAATTTATTATCTAAAAAGTATTGATAGGACAAATTAAGGGCACATTTTTAATAAATTATTTTCTATATAGTTTCTTAGGAATTGGATTTAGACTTCTCTGAAGAAAATCACTCTGTCTGACGTTATCGAATTGCAAATAACAACAAAGAGAACTTTAAAATTGAAAATTCAGAATGAAACTTTTGTTAAAATTGCAACAGATTTTTATATTAAAATAATTTAATTTTTATATTATTAATTTAAAATAAAGAAATTCTTGCATTTTTCCAACTGCAATAATCTTATCGATATCTGTGCAGAATTATACACCCAGAAACAACTTCAAGGAGTTGAAAAATTTTAACTTTTTTGAAATTTTGAAAAACAGTTTTTATTGATTTCTATTGTAATGATTATCATCTCTGACGTACTTAATTTGATTTCTATGAAACTGATAAGAAAATTCTTTTTAACAGGGTTATAACTCTATAAATTGTTATTGACGACAAAAACTAAGAAAAACAGTAATAAATGTTAAATCCTGTCGAAAAGAACTAGCGAATCATGAATAAAGAATGATTTCTAAAAGTTTTATTAAATCAATCATAATATTATATTGCAGATCTTACAGAAAACATATTGATTTTTCATTTATAAGCTTCAGGTTCTTGTTCTTTTTCAGTTTCTAGCTCAGTTCATGTTCTAGTTCTAGATTCAAGTTCAGCCTTTATTTCAAGTCCTAGTTTAGATTGTAGTATTAGTACTAGTTCAGTTCTAGTTTAGTTCTAGTTCAGTTCTAGTTCAGTTCTTGTTCAGTTCTTGTTCAGTTCTAGTTCAGTTCTAGTTCAGTTCTAGTTCAGTTCTAGATCAGTTCTAGTTCAGTTCTAGTTCAGTTCTTGTTCAGTTCTAGTTTAGTTCTTGTTCAGTTCTTGTTCAGTTCTAGTTCAGTTCTTCTTCAGTTCTTCTTCAGTTCTAGTTCAGTTCTAGTTCAGTTCTAGTTCAATTCTAGTTCAGTTCTAGTTCAGTTCTAGTTCTAATTCAGTTCTTGTTCAGTTCCAGTTCAGTTCAATTTTAGTTCAGTTCTAATTCAGATTATATTTCAGGTTCTAGTTGAATTATAGTTCAAGTTAATTCAATTCTAGTTTAGTTATAGATTAGTTCTAATTCAGTTATCGATCAGTTCTAGTTCAGCTCTATTTCAGCTCCAATTCAATTCTATGTCATTTCAAGTTCTAGTTCAGCCATATTTTATGTTTCAGTTCAGTTCTAATTCAAGTTTTAGTTTAGGTTCTAGTCAAAGTTATAGTTCAGGTCCTACTTCAGGTTTTAATTTAGGTTCTAGTTAAGTTCCAGTTCATATCGAATTAGATGTTATTTCATATATTGTTCTTATCAGCCGATTAATTCTATGATTAATGTACTTGTGTGTTAGCTTTATCCATCCAATATCAAAGAAATGATGGACAAAATGGAGATCGCTTCAAAATGCTTTTTATTTTCGTCCTTATGAGAACCTGATTATTAACCATTTATTTTTAAAGACTTCTACATTGTTACTTTTAAACTAAATATATTTTAAGAAATAAATCAAAAATTACTCTCAATTTTAATACGACTAAATTCGTAACTATAAAAATCCAAATTAATTTTTTTATTTTTCAAAATTCTTATCAAATGAGAATCGAAATTACCATTATAAATTATTTCATTCAAGAAAAAAATATTACAACAATTTGCACACGTTTTTTAATTATTGGGAATTTAGTCAGAAATTGGAAAAACTAAAATTTATCAATAATCGAGTAATCGAGATTACAAATTGCACTCTGCAATTCTTTTCTTTAGACAATAAAATTTTTTATTATGATTAAATTAATAAATTTCAAAATTATTGCTGATTTTGAAAACAAAAAGCAACTCGTGTTACTTTCAATACAAAACTTAAGTAAAAACAAAAACTTTCAATATTTGATAAGAAGAAAAATATCAAAAAGAAAGGACAAATGATAACTTGAATCGATAAGCGTTATATTATCGATTAAATGTAATTTGCGATTTCATATCGAATATAATAAACATTTTATTTTATACGTAAATACTCTGGTATTAAGCGGAATGTGTTGGTGTTTGGTTTTTTCTGGGCGGGATATATGGACATTATTCGCATTTAGATTAATCTTTTTTGTTAGCGATAATGATTTGGCATCTAGAAGTATTTAATATATCAGGTGTCATTATAAATAATTTCGTATATGTACATATGTATTCATGTATACATTAAAAAAATGGTGTATAATATTATAAATTCATATATATTTTATGGTAAAGTACATGTGTAATACATAAGTACTTTTATACCTGCAATATAAATTTTGATATATATAGTCTGTTATTATTATTATTTGCACTGCCTATTTCCTCTTATCGGAATTTATTAATTTTTCATTTCGTTTAGTGCAAGAGCAAATTTTATAGATTTTCCACAGTGTAGATTTTAAAAATATTACTTAATAGAAATATCAGTCTCATCGAAGTTTTTCTTGATCGATCAGTGCTTCTTGAATATTGAGGATGTCAAGCTATAGACGCTATTGGAATATTCAAAGTAGTCGATATATATGCTTACAATTTGGATTGTGAGTTCCTCCCTCTCGATAAGACGGAACTTTTGTAGTAAACAGGGAAATTGGTAACCTTATATCCCCAAAACCAAAATCGATAATTTCAAAAATAAGCGGACAGGACAATATGGTACTTTTCTCTCTCTCTCTCTCTCTCTCTCTCTCTCTCCCTCTCTCTCTCTCCCTCTCTCTCTCTCCCTCTCTCTCTCTCCCTCTCTCTCTTTCTCATGATATCACCATCATATTCGGAGCAATTAACTCTATTTCATGATCATTTTTTCCTAACTAAAGGCCTTCATTTGCTTTCTATGCAAACAAATGAACTTATTTAGAGTTCTCAATTTCAACCTTTTTAAAATGTAGCGATCAATGTTTATGGTGCCACACCAGAGTAACATTATATTTTTAACTTTATTGACGAAATAATTTTAGTCGCACTTCTTCAATTTATCTCAATAAATATAAATTTAATTAAAATAATAAATTCTTGAATTTGAAATAAGTTCACGAAATTAGTTCCCTTATCAGTTAGAGAACATATTAATTAACATTTTTTGTGGAAGTTCGCAATGATGTCATTGAGATATAAACAGAAATTAGTGAAATAGTTCAAAACCCCGAAATGGAACAAATCCTAACTGGTATTTTTTAGAAAAGTATTACAACTTCTAAAGCATTCTGAGCATTTTGGAATCGAATAATCTTTATTAATATAAATTTTGCAAAATTTTAGTTTAGAATTCAATATGTCCTCTTAAGTAAAATATACAGTGGAGAGGAATATATACTCTCGAATTTCACTTTTTATAAACAACATCTGTCGTTTTAATTCAGATGATAAAGTGATTTTGTCTATTTTATTCTGGTACCATTTTATACCCTCCACCACCCCAAGTGGTGAAGAGGATATGTTAACGTTGTCATTCCGTGTGCAACGCTAAGAAGGAATCATCTTAGACCCCATAATGTACATATATATTTTCGCATCAAATCAAGATCTGAATCGATTTAGCTATGCCTGTCTGTCTGTCTGTCCGTCTTTATGTTATTGGAACGATCACATCCACAATAATTTAAAGAGCTCAATGAATTTTAGCCTGAGTATTTGTTGTAGTCCTGAGTGTAGTTTAGAGTTTATGGAATCAACAAACAATTTTTTGTTTGTTGATTCCATAAATTTTCTTTTCATTGAAATTTACATCATTTTTTTAGAGAAAATTTTCAATAAGATTTTTTTCAGGGAATTTTTTTTTAATTTTAATTTTACAGAAAATATTTGATTTGATTTTTCGTTTTATAGGAAAATGTTTATAAATTAATTTCTCTTAGAAAATTTTATTTTCTTTTGAAAGATTTTAGTAAATTATTTTTTATAGGAAAATTTTAAAATTTATTTTTATCAAAAACTTTCGAAATTTTTTATAGCAAAATTTGGACAAATTTTATTTTATGGAAAATTTTCAAAAAATTTTCTTTATAGAAAAAATGTTCAACAAATTTCCTTTTATAAAATATTTTGCTTTAAAACAAATTTTTCGATAATTTTTTTCGTTTTTAGAACATTTTTAATGAATTCTGCTTTTTTAAAGAAATTTCCGTTTAATTTTCTTTTAATAATAAATTTTCGATTAACTTTCTTTTTATACAATATTTTTGATGAATTTTCTTACTGTAAACAATTTTCGATGAAAAATCTTTTTATAAGATATTTTAGAAAAATTTTCTTACAAGAAATTTTCGATAAATTATCTTTTAAAAGAAAACTTTTAATTTATTTTCTTTTAAAGTCATTTTTTTCAATACTTTTTGTTTTTATAGGACATTTTCAACAAATTCTTATTTCATCGAAAATTGGCGAAAAAATTTCTTTTCATTGGAAATTTTCGATAAATTTTCTTTAAATAAAAAAATCACTTATTTTCTCTTTTTTTCCAGAAATGTTTGTAATAAACTTTCTTTTAAAGGAAATTTTCATTAAATTTCTTTTTTTAGGAAATTATCGATTTATTTTGCAGAATTTTCGAATGAAAGTGATCAAACAGTATTAAGGAAAGTCATTAACTATTTTTTTTTGTAAAATATTCGAGCCCTTAATAAGATTTGAACTCGTGCCTTTGGCTACAAACTAAAATCAGTTGATGTTTTTATTTAATCTAATCAGAATTGATCATAACATAATGTAATTTACAAAATAATTTCAAATCTTGTTCACACATTTTAATTCTTTTACCCCAAATTTAAATGGAGCATAGAAAAAAAAGCGTGTAAATTATCATGTTTACTTTTCAGAAAATATTTTGTTAAAAAATTATTATCGAATAAAAATAATTTTGACAAATTTTTTTAATCGTATTAATTTGTTATCAATTTTGTTTTATACAAAATGTTATTGTTGTCGAACTCCGATTATAAAAACAACGAAAATAAAAAAAAAAACATTTACTATTTTCAATTTCTATTCATTTTTTATTTTCTTTTATTAAAACTTTCTCACTTTTTTACGTCGATCATAAATTCTTAAGTCTGATAACTCATTTACTGTGTTATCGCATCCCGAGTAAGTACTTCAAATATGAAAATGATTACGATATAGACGAAGTACATAAATACACACACACAAACATATTATAGTACTTAATATTTTCTATAAAACAAAATCAAGGACTGTAAGTTTCGATACCTGTGAAAGTGAATTATGCAAGAAATATATTTACGGCAGCGACGAATCGTTGATATCCTGCACCAACATACTACAAATAATTAGAGGATCAAAAATATTTATAAAATTTTCATTTTAAAGAAATTTTTTAACAAATATTGGTTTTAAATTAAATTTTCTTCTTATAGAAAATTTTCCACGAATTTTCTTTTTAAAGGAAATTTTCGATAAATTTTCTTTTTAAAGAAAATTTTCAATAAATTTTCTTTTTAGAGAAAATTTTCGAGAAATTTTCTTTTTAAAGAAAATTTTCAATAAATTTTCTTTTTAAAGAAAATGTTCAATAAATTTTCTTTTTTAGAGAAAAAATTTAATAATTTATCTGTTTAGAGAAAAATTTTAATGATTTTTCTTTTTAGAAAAAAATTTTAATAATTTTTTTTAGAAAAAAATTTTAATAATTTTTCTTTTTAGAGAAAAATTTTAATAATTTTTCTTTTTAGAGAAAAATTTTAATAATTTTTCTTTTTAGAGAAAAATTTTAATAATTTTTCTTTTTAGAGAAAAATTTTAATAATTTTTCTTTTTAGAGAAAAATTTTAATAATTTTTCTTTTTAGATAAATTTTTAAATAATTTTTTTAGAGAAAATTTTCAATATATTTTCTTTTTACAATAAATTGTCAATAAATTTTATTTTAAATAAAATTTTCAATAATTTTTCCTTTTAGAGAAAATTTTCAATGATTTTTCATTTTAGAGAAATTTTATAATAATTTTTATTTTTAGAGAAATTTTTAATTATTTCTCTTTTAAGAGAAAATTTCCAATAAATTTTCCTTTTTAAATAAAATTTTCAATAATTTATCTTTTTAGAGAAAATTTTAAGAGAAAATTTTCAATTATTTTTTTACATAAAAAATTTTCAATAATTTCTTTTTTCAGAGAAAATTTTTAATAAATTATCGTTGTAGAGAAAATTTTTCAATTAATGTTATTTATTTTTAAAGAAATTTTCAATGATTTTGTTAAAAAAAAATCAATTTTTTTTTATAGAAAATATTCTATATATTTTTTTTTGGAGGAAATTTTTCAGTAAATTTAGTTTTTAGAGGAAATTTGCAATAAATTTTTATTTTAAAGGAAATTTTTAATAATTTTTTATATGAAATTTTCAATAAATTTGTTTATAGGAGATTTTCGCTTATTTTTCTCTTTTTGTTACTAACGTAATGATGAAATTAAAATTTCCTTTTTGAATAATTATATTGGTGTAGGGCATCAAAAAAAAAAAAAAAACATTAATAATTTTAAACACGAATTTTTGCTCAGTTATTTTTATTGGATCAACTAAAAACGCCATAGATTTGTATTATATTGTACTGTATTGGTTTCGAATGGGTTTTCTATTTCGGTCATAATGCCGGTGAGTTATGATCAGAAAAATTTATTCTAACAATCAATCAGTTTGCTGAACGCCGTTAACCGATGCAGACGCGTTCACTTTAAAACGGGGTGAAACAAAGAAAAAAGACAAATAAATGAAATAAAAGTGAATTGAAAAATCTTAAAAATTAAAGAAACAAAACAAAAACCGTTTTAAGTCCTTTAAAGGATTTTTTATTTATTTTATTATAAAAACAGTAATAAAAAAATTAATAAGAGTGACTTCTAAAAATGGCTGATGATAACGGTACTAAAATTTTAAAAATATTTTTTAATATTTTTTTATTATTTCGAATATAAATTTCAAATTGTGTTAATATAAAAAAACAACTTTAATTACATTTTTCTTAATTTTTATCTTAAAATGATGAGAAATATTAATTAAAAAATTGTTTTGAAACAGTAAAACTATAAATAATTAAAAAATTAATTGAAACATGAAGATATCGAAATGTGTTTTAAAAAAATATTTTTTAATTGAAATTTTAAAATTTATGAAATTTGTCTGGAATATTAAATATATTTAATAATAATTTGTTATAAAGAAAGAAATTGATCCGTTATTATCAGATAATGATTTATATTATGGATTAATTAAAATCGATATACCTATCAAATTCAAGTCTTTGCAAATAAAAACTACATTTTGAGCTTTTTGAAGTCGGTTCAGAATACTTTTTAAAACAATCTTAAAGCAACAAAGGATGTGCCACAAAATAAGGGAAATATGTGGTTTTGTTGAAAGTTAAAACATTTCAGAATAATGGATTTTTTATTTTAAAGGATAAAATGTCCTTTTAAAATTATTATAACTCAATAGTGATCCAAATTAAAAAAAGAAAAATAAATTTATGGACGTTTTACAAAATAAATTCAAATTTAACATAAAAAACTAATAATTGAAATTTACAAGATATTAAACAATTTTTGCAAGGACATTTTTAACGTAATTGAATATCTAGGATATTCAAATAAAACATTATTTTTCATTTTTTTATCTTTTTGATTATTTTTTCGAATGCTACATTCTTTCAATTTTAAGGAATATCTGATCCTATTTGAAGAAACTGTTATATACATATGTTTAAAAACGTTTTTTATAATTCTGCATTTGAAAAGCATAGCAAAATATATGAAAAAATTTTACTTTATTAAATATTAATTTTATAGAGAAATTTCGAAAACATACTACAAAACTTCAAACTTCGGTAAATACTCATTTTATAGGAAAAAAGTTTCATTTTATGTGACATTTTAATAAATTTTTATTTCATATGAAAAATGAGATACATTTTTGAAAAAAATTTTCGATAAATTTTAATTTTATTGAAAATTTACGATCAATTTTCTTTTAATTAAAAAATTTACAATCCTTTTAGAAAATGTCCGATAAATTTCCTTTTCAAAGGAAATTTTCCTTAAACCATTCATTTTCTTTTTAGGGAAAATTTCCGATAAATTTTCTTTTTAGAGAAAATTTCAGATAAATTTTCTTTTTAGGAATCGAATTAGGAATTTCCGATAAATTTTCTTTTTAGAGAAAATTTCCGATAAATTTTCTTTTCAGAGAAAATTTCCGATAAATTTTCTTTTCAGAGAAAATTTTCGTTAAATTTTCTTTTTAAAGAAAATTTCCGTTAAATTTTCTTTTTAAAGAAAATTTCCGTTAAATTTTCTTTTTAAAGAAAATTTCCGTTAAATTTTCTTTTTAAAGAAAATTTCCGTTAAATTTTCTTTTTAAAGAAAATTTCCGTTAAATTTCTCTTTAAAAAAATTTCCGTTAAATTTTCTCTTTAAAGAAAATTTCCGTTAAATTTTCTCTTTAAAGAAAATTCCCGTTAAATTTTCTCTTTAAAGAAAATTCCCGTTAAATTTTTCTCTTTAAAGAAAATTCCCGTTAAATTTTTCTCTTTAAAGAAAATTCCCGTTAAATTTTTCTCTTTAAAGAAAATTCCCGTTAAATTTTCTCTTTAAAGAAAATTTCCGATAAATTTTCTTTTCAGAGAAATTCGATAAATTTCTTTCAGGAATTCCGAAATTTTCTTTTCAGAGAAAATTTCCGATAAATTTTCTTTTCAGAGAAAATTTTCGTTAAATTTTCTCTTTAAAAAAATTCCGTTAAATTTTCTCTTTAAAGAAAATTTCCGTTAAATTTTCTCTTTAAAGAAAATTCCCGTTAAATTTTCTCTTTAAAGAAAATTCCCGTTAAATTTTCTCTTTAAAGAAAATTCCCGTTAAATTTTCTCTTTAAAGAAAATTTCGTTAAATTTTCTCTTTAAAGAAAATTTCCATTAAATTTTCTCTTTAAAGAAAATTTCCATTAAATTTTCTCTTTAAAGAAAATTTCCATTAAATTTTCTCTTTAAAGAAAATTTCCATTAAATTTTCTCTTAAAGAAAATTTCCATTAAATTTTCTCTTTAAAGAAAATTTCCGTTAAATTTTCTCTTTAAAGAAAATTTCCGTTAAATTTTCTCTTTAAAGAAAATTTCCGTTAAATTTTCTCTTTAAAGAAAATTTCCGTTAAATTTTCTCTTTAAAGAAAATTTCCGTTAAATTTTCTCTTAAAGAAAATTTCGTTAAATTTCTCTTCAAAGAAAATTTCCGTTAAATTTTCTCTTCAAAGAAAATTTCCGTTAAATTTCTTCAAAAATTTCCGTTAATTTCTCTTCAAAGAAAATTTCCGTTAAATTTTCTCTTTAAAGAAAATTTTCGATAAGTTTTCTCTTTAAAGAAAATTTCCGTTAAATTTTCTTTTTAAAGAAAATTTCCGTTAAATTTTCTTTTTAAAGAAAATTTCCGTTAAATTTTCTTTTTAAAGAAAATTTCCGTTAAATTTTCTTTTTAAAGAAAATTTCCGTTAAATTTTCTTTTTAAAGAAAATTTCCGTTAAATTTTCTTTTTAAAGAAAATTTCCGTTAAATTTTCTCTTTTAAGAAAATTTCCGTTAAATTTTCTCTTTAAAAAAATTTCCGTTAAATTTTCTCTTTAAAGAAAATTTCCGTTAAATTTTCTCTTTAAAGAAAATTTTCGATAAGTTTTCTCTTTAAAGAAAATTTCCGTTAAATTTTCTCTTTAAAGAAAATTTTCGTTAAATTTTCTCTTTGAAGAAAATGTCCCTTAAATTTTTCTCTTTAAAGAAAATTTCGTTAAATTTTCTCTTTAAGAAAATTCCGTTAATTTTTCTCTTCAAAGAAAATTTCCGTTAAATTTTCTCTTCAAAGGAAAATTTCCGTTAAATTTTCTCTTCAAAGAAAATTTCCGTTAAATTTTCTCTTCAAAGAAACATTTCCGTTAAATTTTCTCTTCAAAGAAAAATTTCCGTTAAATTTTCTCTTTAAAGAAAATTTTCGATAAAGTTTCTCTTTAAAGAAAATCGTTAAATTTCCTTTAAAGAAAATTTCGTAATTTTCTCTTTAAGAAAATTTCCCGTTAAATTTTCTCTTTAAAGAAAATTTCCGTTAAATTTTCTCTTTAAGAAATTCCGTTAAATTTTCTCTTTAAAGAAAATTTCCGTTAAATTTTCTCTTTAAAGAAAATTTCCGTTAAATTTTCTCTTTAAAGAAAATTTCCGTTAAATTTTCTCTTTAAAGAAAATTTCCGTTAAATTTTCTCTTTAAGAAAATTTCCGTTAAATTTTATCTCTAAAGAAAATTTTCGATAAATTTCTCTTTAGAAAAAATTTTCGATAAATTTTCCTTTCTTTTTAGAGAAAATTTTCGATAAATTTTCCTCTCTTTTTAGAGAAAATTTTCGATAAATTTTCCTCTCTTTTTAGAGAAAATTTTCGATAAATTTTCCTTTCCTTTTAGAGAAAATTTTCTATAAATTTTCCTTTTAGAAAAAATTTTCGATAAATTTTCTCTTTGGAAAAAATTTTCGATAAATTTTCTCTTTAGAAAAAATTTTCGATAAATTATATCTTTAGAAAAAATTTTCGATAAATTATCTCTCACCATGATCATTCTGGATTTTTTCTCTAGTCTTTAATACTTTTGGTTATATTGGGAACATTTTTCAAAAATTTTAACAAATTCGATCCAGTTTACCTGTGTATAAGCCCCATCACTTATAAGAACTTTAATTTTAACATGTTCCAAAAATTAAGTCCCAAAAAATTCACATGTTGAATTTTTGACTTCAATATTTATAATGGAAATAAATCCAAAAAACGATTAAATCAAAATTTAAAAGACCTTGAATTAAATTATTATAAATTTTAGACATTTCCGATAATACTAAAAACACAATCCTTAATGCTAAATATCGGTAAAAAAATAAAGTTCTTATTTCAAATTTATGAAATTTAATATTAATCACACTTAAACGACAAAAAGTAATAAATTCCTTGTTGAGAAATACACGTCAATTGATAAAGATTACTACAGTCTTATTTAGAACAAAAACAAAAAACCTAAACGGTATTCAATTTTATCAATCGAGATAAGTCCAACAAAATCGAAAATCATTAGCTTTTTTTGACAATTATTTTGTTTTTATACCCTCCACCACCACAAGTGGTGAAGTGGGTATATTAACTTTGTTATTCCGTATGTAACAATAAAAAGGAATAATTTCAGACTTTAATTTTATGTATATATATACTCTTACATCAAATCAAAATCTGTTTCGATTTAGCTATGTCTGTCTGTCTGATGTTGGCACTCTCACATACGCAATAACAAACAAAGCTAAATGATATTTGGTCTGAGTATTTGTCATAGTCCTGAGAAGTTTCCTCTTTAAAACTAGAACAATCGGTTTACGATATTAAAAGTTATAGACCGATAACTGAGGTATCCTTAAGTTAAAGCAAATAACTTTCATAAAATTTTAAATTATATATCGACAAATTAGATTTATTACCTTTCCAAAAAACAAATCGGTTCAGTAGAAAAAAAAAACTATAGCCAAACTTGTTTGTATTGTATACGTCTGTGAATGCCTGTATGAGTGTGTATGTACTAAACATAACGTATTTACTTTACACGCTTTTGTGGTAGGGGATATTGAAAATTCGGTTTAGCCGAATATAGTATTCTTACTTTTTTGTATGAAATATTTTAATTAAAGTTGTTATTATTGTTGTTTTTGCATTATCGCACGCTTGTCGTTAAATACTTTTGCCACAAGATAAATAAATCTTAGATAGTAAATCAGTCGTACTTAATCACTGCTACAATGAAATTGGGCAACTAATAATAATAATTGTAATCTTTATTTAAGGCACTTTCCATATAAAATAATTAAAATAGAAGAAATGCTTAATAATGCACGAAATTAAAAGTATTAAACAACAGAAATTTTGTTAAGTTGTTGAGAAATAATGACATTTTGATTAAGAATGCAAAATTCTACTTCTCTGAGAGAGCAAAAATGAATTCTGAATTTCCACGTTAATATTTATAACCACAAAATTTATTTAATTTTTTTAAGATAAAAAAATTATTTGTTTATACTTTTTAATTGTTTAAGTTAATGACTTTTATATTTATTTGTTTGTCAAACATTTTTCACATTCATTCCTCAATCCTTTGGACTTGTTTAACGAGTTTATAGCACGATTTTGTGAAATTATCAACGATTATTGTGAATGATCGTAAAAAGTATTTAATTATAACGCGTGTCAATATTAATAATTAATTGTTATAATGAGTATTTAACAATCCAATATTTTGTGTCAATAAGAATAATTAACCATAATTGAAATAAATAATTTTTATAGGAAATTACAGTAGAATTTCGTAAATATCAAACTTTAATTCTTTTTATAGTAAAATTTGCAGATTTATATGGTTTATAACATACAGATCTATAAAATAGGAAAAATATGCAATAAATTTTCTTTTATAAGAAAATTTACGATAAATTTTATTTTTAAGAATATTTACAATAAATTTTCCTTTTAGACAAAAATACCATTAATTCGTTAATGGAAATTTTCTATAAATTTTCATTTTATATAAAAATTAGCATAGATTTTCATTTGATAAAAATTTACCATAATTTTTTTTTTATAGAAAATTTTAGAAACAATTTTAATTGTATAGAATATTTACGAAAATTTTTCGTTTTACAGGAAATTTATAGAAATTTATAGAAAATTTACCAAAATTTTTGTTTTATGAGAAAATTTACCAAAATTTTTGTTTAAGCGAAAATTTCCCAAAATTTTATTTTATAGTAGAATCTATCCTACCCTATACTATACCCTATACTTTCCTATTATAAAAACATTACGGTCAATTTTCTTTTTAAAAAATATATAATTTTTTTTTATGGAAAATTAACGACAATTTTTCTTTTAAGAGAAAATTTACCAAAATTTATTTTATAGAAGATTCACACGACACTTTCACTTATTTATTATAACAAAAATGACCTTTTTACAGAAAATTTATAATTTTACGATAAATTTTCTTTCTTTTTTAGAGAAGATTTACAATAAATTTTCATTTTAGACAAATTTAAAAAAAAAATAATAATTTTTATAGAAAATTTACGATGAAATTTCTTTTTATTAAAAATTAACAATAAATTTCCTATATATCGAAAATTTATCGTAAATATATGATAAATTTTATTTTAAAATAAAATTTAGATAATATTCACGAAAAATTTTCTTTTAAGGTAAAATTTTCCATAAATTCTTTTAGGGGAAGACTTACGATAAATTTCCATAAAAGAGAAAATTTACTATAAGTTTTCTTTTAATAGGAAATTTACGACAAAATTTACGATAAATTTTCTTTTATGATGAAATTTACGATAAAGTTTCTTTTATGATAAAATTTACGATACATTTTCTTTTATGATGAAATTTACGATAAATTTTCTTTTATGATGAAATTTACGAAAAATTTTCTTTTATGATAAAATTTATGATAAATTTTCTTTTAAGGGAAAATTTAAAAAAATTTATAAAAAATAAAATTTATATTTTATATAGAAAATCTTCGAAATTTTTTTATTAAAAAATTTTCGATAAATTTTTATTTTAGAGAAATGTTTCGATAATTTCTTTTACAGAAATATTTCGATATTTTTTTCCATAGAAAATTTACACTCTTCAGTTTCAAATCGATGGTTTGAATTTAGATCCTTAACAATTCCGTTATTGTCAAGAACTCTAAGAGTACCAAAGAAAAAAGCTTGTATCGGTATCTTCCTTTCCTTGGTACTCTCAGTGTCCTTAAGATTAAAAAAAGTTATAGTGAATCAAAAATATTAAAATTAAAAATTTATGAAAAATATTTCATTTCAAATAATTAATTCTAATCACAAGCTTTTTTTGAACCGATTGTAAATTGCTTCTCATATAAAATATACCTTAAATATGTCCTAGAGAAATAGCGCTTAATTATAGTGATTATGCGCAATGATCTATTTTAATACAATACAATTTTAAATCCATGAAGAAATTGTTTTACTAACGATCAAAAATTTTTTCTATGATTTTTTGGATGATTAAAATAGATTTAAATATTCTATCATTGATCAGAAACCACTTCAATTGTAGATTTCCATGTGAAAAGTGGCAAATCATTATTTTAAGACTTTATTTTCACTTTTACGTCTCTATTCATAGCTCATATATCTTTAGTTCAATTTATACAGGGGATCTTTACAGATAAAACCATGATCTAGATAATAAATTTCTATTAAAATACTTTTTTATCTTGCGAGTAGAAAGCAAAAGTCATGACTATAAATTTAGCAACAGATAAAGAGATACCTGCAAAGCATCAAGTTAAATTTATAATAATCTGATCGCGAGAAAATAATGGATATTTACATATATATTTTTTTAATAATACTAATAATCTCCAATGTCAAGATCAAAACTTTAAATAGGAAAATATATATTTCATCATCTCGAGTACCCCTCAAAATACTATGCAATTCAGAATTCTACTGTATGTAAATAAAATATAAATATTTAATGTCACCTAATTAATCATATATTTTTATACCCTCCGCCACAAATGTTGAAGAGGTTATATTAACTCCGTCACTTTGTTTGTAACGATAAAAAGGAATCATTTAAGACTCCATAATGTATATATCTATTCTTGCATCAAATCAAAATCTGAAGTCATTTAGCTATATCCGTCTATCTGTCTGTTGTTGGCCCGCTCATATCCACAATAATTGACAGAGCTCAATGAAATTTTACCCGAGTAAAACCAGCAAAATTGGTTTAGTATATTAAAAGATATAGACTGATATCTGAGGCATTAGATTAGAATAAAATTTTGTAATAATGTTAAGTTATACTTCATAATCATTCCACAAATATTTTAAATCGCCCGGAGCGATTTGCCGCCCTTATAAAGTGGATGGTACCTCTCCCCATTGTCCTAACCATCCTAAACTTTAGCCAGCACAAAAAAATGGAAAAGTAATTGGAACCATTTTTAATTTTTACAGTTCTTTAGGTATTCGATAATGTTAATGTTTGCTTTGTATGGGACTCCATTTACCTTTATTCTTGAGAGTTTGGAATACTTGAGAAAGTGATTGGGGTCGAATTTGAGAACTATTGCTTTTATAGTTCTTTCGATATTCGATAATCAATATTTTCTTTGTATGGAGGACATCTCATCCCATGATTCTCTCCATCCTTCATTCAGACCAGTAAAACAGTTACTTGAAAAATTTATTGGGACCAAATTTGAAAATTCTCTATGAGTGACTCGTTAGATATTCGATTATCAACATTTTCTTTGTATGGAGGACACCTCTTCGTCCTTCATTTTGTCTAATAAAATAATATCTTGATAAAGTGATTGGGACCAAATACGAAAATTCTTTGCGTAATAGTATGAGGGCTACCCCTCCCCCTGATTCTATTCGCCCCACATTTTTTCTTGTAAAGTAGTTCCTTGAAAAAGTTATTGGGACCAATTTGAAAATTCTCGCTGTTATATTTATTTCGATATTCGATAATCAATATTTGCTTTGTATGGGGGGTACCACTCCCCCTGGTTCTATCGAAATTATTTATAGCTTCTGTTAATTTCGGGTATATTGGGATCGGTCCAAAAGTTTAGCTGTCTTTAAGTCCCAAACAAACATACAAACACAGATTCATTTATATATATTGGTGGTGGTGGTGGGTATTGAAGATTCGACATAGCCGAATACAGCGCTCTTATTTGTTATTATTTTTTTATCTAAAAGAAAAAAAACAGCGTAAAATAAAATTTCATCTTAATTGTTGACATTTTTACCATATTTCTGGTTTGGTCCTGTTACAACAATAAACATGATTAAATATTTACAGAGAGATAGAAATGATTTCAAAAATCGTATTTATTATTGACCCAATGAAAATAAATGATAATTCAGTTTTTTTTTGTGTTTTTGTATTTTTCCTTAATCGAAGATAAAAAAACAAGAATTTCATGCAATTTATTATTGTTTTAACATGTGTTTTCTCTTTTATTTATTTATTTTTCTTATTGTCTCTATAAGATATAGACATATGAATTGATCTATAAAAAATAATATTAATTACGCATTTTTTAGGGCTTTTGTAGAAAAAAGTACGTTACTTATAAAAAAAGTGACTGATAATTGTGAAAACCTATTGAGATTATCATTATTATTGTTATTACCGTCATTACTATTGTTGTTATCCTATTTTATTAGAAATTCTTATTTATTAGCTTTTTCTCACGATTGCGAATGAATAAATTTTTTAAAACGCAAAAAAGGGGTAAAATGATTTATTAATAATACGCGATTCCATGAATTTGTGAAAAGAACAAAAGCAAAGAATTTATTATAGAATTTTTATCAATGAATTTTATACCCTCCATTATTAAATGAGCACGATGAAAGCATATTAAGTTTGTCATTCTGTATAAGGAATTGCGTAAAAATGTATACATAATATTCCTGGAATAAATCAAAATCTGTGCCACTCAAATATCCAAAATAATTGCCCGAGCTCATTCAAATTTCGTCTTACTAATTGTTGTTGGTCAGAGAAATTTTCGATTTAAAACTTAAGAAATCGATTCAGTACATAAAAAGTTATAGACTGGCAACTAACATAACCTCAAAGAATTGCCAAAAATCTCAAAAAATATTCACACAATTTGTTGTTTATAACCAAATATTTAGAGTTTAATCAAATTTCGTCTGGCTAATTGTCAGTTCAAAATGAGTTGAATTTATAAAAAGTTATAGGCCGATAACTGAGTAGAACATTTATTTGATTGAAGGGTGCTGAAAGTGGCACGATTTCAAAAGATAAAATAAAATGCATAAATAAGTTGCGTGACTCTAGTTACGCGGCTGATTAATGCTGTATTTTCTTATTTTTACATCGATTCAGAATTTGCTTTAAATGGACTTTTATTCTTGAAAGGATACGAACACTTTAAGGAATATAAATAAATGTTGCAATATAACCATATTGTAGAAAAAATCTTTGCAAAATATTAAAATTATCTGTTTGAATCATCTAGAATAACAACAAACGAAATGTTCTTTTAATAATCATTTAATCTGAAACTGAACTTTAACTCTTTATCAGTAATAAGGTCCAAGAAGAAAACAGGTACCATAACAGTTTCTCGGTATAGAAACTGATTCACGATCTACTAGTATAATAAGATCCATTTTGAAAAGATGCTCTTGAAGTGATCATGAGTTGTTTGAGAAAAATTTTCAAATGTTTTTGAGATATAAGCATTTTGAAGAGATTTTCGGCAGTGGATCTTAAATGGGATCTAAAGTCTTACTTAAAATGTTGGATTGAAGAAATTACAATAGAAACGACATTTTGTCTCTTTTTTAAGAATTTTGTATTTCTTATTTACTATAGAAATTTTCGGAAAAAAATAGAACCTGACTTTCTATATAAAAGAATTAAAATGAATTACTGATTTGGTAAAAACAATCCCCAAAAGTGTGAAGTGAAGAGTTCAAAATAGATATTTTTTGGAGGGAAATTTTCTTTGTTATCTCTCTCTCTGAATAATCAATAGGAATTTTTTTATTCTAAATCTCATTATATGATCCTAAATTTTAAGATACAGATAATAATTTTGATGAATATTTTCCGAATTTAATCCCTTTCTAAACTTTAATGTATTTATCGAATTTTTTTTCACACTTTATTTACTAATTCTTTTCCAGGAACAAAGCCTGAAAATGGCACATCTCCGGAAGCTGCAGAAACTACAAAAGTAGATGATGTAACAACTGATGTTGCCAAGGTAGAACCCAAAAGTATATCCGAGGCTGAAGGACAAGTTAAGGTAAATATTTGTAACAAAAACATAACACAGAAAATAGATCAATCGAAAGTGGTATTAACCCTCTGCGACTGGAGAGTAGTTTGACAGACATAAGTCACGTCTCTAGCAGAGAGATTAAGCAAATGGAAGTTTTGTTAATCTTTCGGTTGGAATATATGACAGACCTTGTTAATCTCTTTGAATCTCTTTTTTTTTTTAATTTCAGAAATTATCTTATCCTAAATC
>PYHX02000495.1:38744470-38780021 GCA_004302925.2 Cochliomyia hominivorax | reverse complement strand
TGAAACTGATAAGAAAATTCTTTTTAACAGGGTTATAACTCTAATAAAATTGTTATTGCGACAAAAACTAAGAAAAACAGTAATAAATGTTAAATCCTGTCGAAAAGAACTATCGAATCATGAATAAAGAATGATTTCTAAAAAAGTTTTATTAAATCAATCATAATATTATATTTCAGATCTTACAGAAAACATATTGATTTTTGAATTATAAGCTTCAGATATCAGGTTCTTGTTCTGTTTCAGTTCATGTTCTAGTTCTAGATTCAAGTTCAGCCTTTATTTCAAGTCCTAGTTTAGATTCTAGTATTAGTACTAGTTCAGTTCTAGTTCAGTTCTAGTTCAGTTCTAGTTCAGTTCTAGTTCAGTTCTAGTTCAATTCTAGTTCAGTTCTAGTTCAGTTCTTGTTCAGTTCTAGTTCAGTTCTAGTTCAGTTCTAGTTTAGTTCTAGTTCAGTTCTAGTTCAGTTCTAATTCAGTTCTTGTTCAGTTCTAGTTCAGTTCTAGTTCAATTCTAGTTCAGTTCTAGTTCAGTTCTTGTTCAGTTCTAGTTCAGTTCTAGTTCAATTCTAGTTCAGTTCTAGTTCAGTTCTTGTTCAGTTCTAGTTCAGTTCTAGTTCAGTTCTAGTTCAGTTCTAGTTTAGTTTCTAGTTCAGTTCTAGTTCAGTTCTAGATCAGTTCTAGTTCAGTTCTAGTTCAGTTCTTGTTCAGTTCTAGTTTAGTTCTTGTTCAGTTCTTGTTCAGTTCTAGTTCAGTTCTTCTTCAGTTCTTCTTCAGTTCTAGTTCAGTTCTAGTTCAGTTCTAGTTCAATTCTAGTTCAGTTCTAGTTCAGTTCTAGTTCTAATTCAGTTCTTGTTCAGTTCCAGTTCAGTTCAATTTTAGTTCAGTTCTAATTCAGATTATATTTCAGGTTCTAGTTGAATTATAGTTCAAGTTAATTCAATTCTAGTTTAGTTATAGATTAGTTCTAATTCAGTTATCGATCAGTTCTAGTTCAGCTCTATTTCAGCTCCAATTCAATTCTATGTCATTTCAAGTTCTAGTTCAGCCATATTTTATGTTTCAGTTCAGTTCTAATTCAAGTTTTAGTTTAGGTTCTAGTCAAAGTTATAGTTCAGGTTCTACTTCAGGTTTTAATTTAGGTTCTAGTTAAGTTCCAGTTCATATCGAATTAGATGTTATTTCATATATTGTTCTTATCAGCCAATTAATTCTATGATTAATGTACTTGTGTGTTAGCTTTATCCATCCAATATCAAAGAAATGATGGACAAAATGGAGATCGCTTCAAAATGCTCTTTATTTTCGTCCTTATGAGAACCTGATATTTTTTAATATTGATAAAACCAATGTAGTTCCATTTATTTTAAAGACTTTTACATTGTTACTTTTAAATTAAATATATTTTAAGAAATAAATCAAAAATTACTCTCAATTTTAATACGACTAAATTCGCAACTATAAAAATCCAAATTAATTTTTTTATTTTTCAAAATTCTTATCAAATGAGAATCGAAATTACCATTATAAATTATTTCATTCAAGAAAAAAAATGTTACAATTTGCACACGTTTTTTAATTATTGGGAATTTAGTCAGAAATTGGAAAAACTAAAATTTATCAATAATCGAGTAATAGAGATTACAAATTGCACTCTGCAATTCTTTTCTTTAGACAATAAAATTTTTTATTATGATTAAATTAATAAATTTCAAAATTATTGCTGATTTTGAAAACAAAAAGCAACTCGTGTTACTTTCAATACAAAACTTAAATAAAAACAAAAACTTTCAATATTTGATAAGAAGAAAAATATCAAAATGAAAGGACAAATGATAACTTGAATCGATAAGCGTTATATTATCGATTAAATGTAATTTGCGATTTCATATCGAATATAATAAACATTTTATTTTATACGTAAATACTCTGGTATTAAGCGGAATGTGTTGGTGTTTGGTTTTTTCTGGGCGGGATATATGGACATTATTCGTATTTAGATTAATCTTTTTTGTTAGCGATAATGATTTGGCATCTAGAAGTATTTAATATATCAGGTGTCATTATAAATAATTTCGTATATGTACATATGTATTCATGTATACATTAAAAAATGGTGTATAATATTATAAATTCATATATATTTTATGGTAAAGTACATGTGTAATACATAAGTACTTTTATACCTGCAATATAAATTTTGATATATATAGTCTGTTATTACTATTATTTGCACTGCCTATTTCCTCTTATCGGAATTTATTAATTTTTCTCTTCGTTTAGTGCAAGAGCAAATTTAATAGATTTTCCACAGTGTGGATCCCAAAAATATTACTTCTTTGAAATATCAGTCTCATCGAAGTTTTTCTTGGTCGTTCACTCCTTCTTGAATCTTGAGGATGTCAAGCTATAGACGCTATTGGAATATTCGAAATATTCGATATATATGCTTAGAATTTGGATTGTGAGTTCCTCTCTCTCGATAAGACGGAACTTTTGAAGTAAACAGGGAAATTGGTAACCTTATATCCCCTAAACCAAAATCGATAATTTCAAAAATAAGCGGACAGGACAATATGGTACTTTTCTCTCTCTCTCTCTTTCTCATGATATCACCATGATATTCGGAGCAATTAACTCAATTTCATGATCATTTTTTCCTAAGTAAAAGGCCTTCGTTTGCTTTCTATACAGTTTCTCAATTTCACCTTTTAAAATGTAGCGATCAATGTTTATGGTGCCACACCAGAGTAACATTATATTTTTAACTTTATTGACGAAATAATTTTAGTCGCACTTCTTCAATTTATCTCAATAAATATAAATTTAATTAAAATAATAAATTCTTGAATTTGAAATAAGTTCACGAAATTAGTTCCCTTATCAATTAGAGAACATATTAATTAACATTTTTTGTGGAAGTTCACAATGAAATTAGTGAAATAGTTCAAAACCCCGAAATGGAACAAATCCTAACTGGTATTTTTTAGAAAAGTATTGCAACTTATAAAGCATTCTGAGCATTTTTGAATCGAATAATCTTTATTATTATAAAATTTCCAAAATTTTAGTTTAGAATTCAATATGTCCTCTTAAGTAAAATATACAGTGGAGAGGAAAATATTATCTCGAATTTCACTTTGTTATAAATTGTGGTATTTTGGAGGGCGAACATCTGCCATTTTAATTCAGATGATAAAGTGATTTTGTCTATTTTATTCTGGTACTATTTTTATATCCTCCACCACCCCAAGTGGTGAAGAGGATATGTTAACGTTGTCATTCCGTGTGCAACGCTAAGAAGGAATGATCTTAGACCACATAATGTACATATATATTTTTCGCATCAAATCAAGATCTGTATCGATATAGCTATGCCTCTCTGTCTGTCCATCTGTCTGTTATTGGAACGATCACATCCAGAATAATTTTCATTGAATTTTAGCCTGAGTATTTGTTGTAGTCCTGAGTATAGTTTAGAGTTGACCGATATGAATCAACCTCTAAATTTAAGCAAACAATTTCCGTAAAATTGTCAATTATTAATCGATAAATTAGAATACAATTTGAAAGAAATCGGTTCAGTAGAAACAAGTTTTAGCCAAAGATATAATTATATTTATGACTCATTAGGTGTTCCGTATTATGTTTAAGAAAAACTTTAATGTATGTACAATATGTGTGAGTGTGTATGTACGAAAAAACGTATTTACTTCACACGCATTTGTGGTGGAGGGTATTCATGATTCGGCATTATCGATAGCAAACTTACTTGTTTACTGTAAAACCGAAGAATTTTTTTGGTACTGAATCCACATGTAACTTTATTCGAAAAAATCGATTAGTTCACATTAAAAAAAAATGTTGATATATTTATTTTATAAAAAATATTTCTAGAATGTTTAATTTCAGAGAAATTTTTAATAAACTTTCAGTTTCATTGAACAACAAGTTTCGATAATTTTTCTTTTTATTGGAAAATGTGATAACTTTTTTATAGAAAATGTTTGAAAATTCTTCATTTAATAAAAAAATGTTGATTTTATTTCATTGAAATTTACATTATTTTTTAGAGAAAATTTTCAATAAGTTTTTTTTTTCAGGGAAATTTTTTAAATTTTAATTTTACAGAAAATTTTGATTTGATTTTTCGTTTTATAGAAAAATTTTTATAAATTAACTTCTCTTAGAAAAATGACGAAAAATTTATTTTTTTTTGAAAGAGTTCAATAAATTATCTTTTTATAGGAAAATTTCAAAATTTATTTTTATTAAAAACTTTCGAAATTTTTTTATAGCAAAATTTGGACAAATTTTATTTTATGGAATTTTTCAAAAAAAGTTCTTTTTAGAAAAAATGTTCAACAACTTTTTTAGTAGAGGAAACTTTCTTTTTCTAAAATATTTGGCTTTAAAACAAAATTTTCGAGAAATTATTTCTTTTTTAGAACATTTTTAATGAATTCTGCTTTTTTAAAGAAATTTTCGTTTAATTTTCTTTTAATAATAAATTTTTGATTAACTTACTTCTTATAAAAAATTTTTGATGAATTTTCTTACCGTAAACAATTTTCGATAAATATTCTTTTAATAAAATATTTTAGAACAAATTTTCTTACAAGAAATTTTCGGTAAATTATCTTTTAGAAAAGAAAATTTTTAATTTATTTTCTTTTAAAGTCAATTTTCAATATATTTTGTTTTTATAGGAAATTTTCAACAAATTCTTATTTCATAGAAAATGGGCGAAAATTTTTTTTTTCATAGGAAATTTTCGATAAATTTTCTTTTAATAAAAAAAATCATTTATTTTTTTACATTTTTTAATAAACTTTCTTTTGAAGGAAATTTTCATTAAATTTCCTTTTTTTAGGAAATTATCGATTTATTTTGCAGAAATTTCGAATGAAAGTGATCAAACAGTATTAAGGAAAGTCATTAACTATTTTTTTTTTTGTAAAATATTCGAGCCCTTAATAAGATTTGAACTCGTGCTTTTGGCAACAAACTAAAATCAGTTGATGTTTTTATTTAATCTAATCAGAATTAATCATAACATAATGTAATTTACAAAATAATTTCAAATCTTGTTCACACATTTTAATTCTTTTACCCCAAATTTAAATGGAGCATAGAAAAAAAGCGTGTAAATTATCATGTTTACTTTTCAGAAAATATTTTGTTAAAAAATTATTATCGAATAAAAATAATTTTGACTAATTTTTTTTAATCGTATTAATTTGTTATCAATTTTGTTTTATACAAAATGTTATTGTTGTCGAACTCCGATTATAAAAACATTTCTTTTATTAAAACTTTCTCACTTTTTTACGTCGATCATAAATTCTTAAAAGTCTGATAACTCATTTACTGTGTTATCGCATCCCGAGTAAGTACTTCAAAAATGATTACGATATAGACGAAGTACATAAATACACACACACAAACATATTATGGTTCTTCATATTTTCTATAAAACAAAATCAAGGACTGTAAGTTTCGATACCTGTGAAAGTGAATTATGCAAGAAATATATTTTCGGCAGCGACGAATCGTTGATATCCTGCACCAACATATATAAATAATTAGAGAATCAAAAATATTTATAAAATTTTCATTTTAAAGAAATTTTTTAACAAATATTGGTTTTAAATTAAATTTTCTTCTTATAGAAAATTTTCCACGAATTTTCTTTTTAAAGGAAATTTTCGAAGAATTTTCTTTTTAAGGAAAATTTTCAATAAAGTTTCTTTTTTAGAGAAAATGTTCAATAAATTTTCTTTTTTAGAGAAAAATTTTATTAATTTATCTTTTTAGAGAAAATTTTTTTTTTTTTAGAGAAAAATTTTAATAATTTTTCTTTTAGAGAAAAATTTTAATAATTTTTCTTTTTACAGAAAATTTTCAATAATTTTTCCTTTTAGAGAAAATTTTCAATTATTTTTTTAAATAGAAAATTTTTAATAATTTTTTTTAGAGAAAATTTTTAATAAATTATTGTTGTAGAGAAAATTTTCTATGATTTTGTTTAAAAAAAAATTCAATAATTTTTTTAGAGAAAATTTTCTACACAATTTCTTGTTAGAGAAAATTTTCGATAAATTTTCTATAATTTTTTTGAAGGAAATTTTTCAGTTAATTTATTTTTTAGAGGAAATTTGCAATAAATTTTCATTTAAAAGGAAATTTTTAATAATTTTTGATATGAAATTTTCAATAAATTTGTTTATAGGAGATTTTCGATAATTTTTCTCTTTTTGTTACTAACGTAATGATGAATTAAAAATTTCCTTTTTTAATAATTATATTGGTGTAGGGCATCAAAAAAAAAAAAAAAAAAAAATTAATAATTTTAAACACGAATTTTTGCTCAGTTATTTTTATTGGATCAACTAAAAACGCCATAGATTTGTATTATATTGTACTGTATTGGTTTCGAATGGGTTTTCTATTTCGGTCATAATGCCGGTTAGTTATGATCAGAAAAATTTATTCTAACAATCAATCAGTTTGCTGAACGCCGTTAACCGATGCAGACGCGTTCACTTTAAAGCGGGGTGAAACAAAGAAAAAAAACAAATTAATGAAATAAAAGTGAATTGAAAAATCTTAAAAATTAAAGAAACAAAACAAAAACCGTTTTAAGTCCTTTGAAGGATTTTTTATTTATTTTATTATAAAAAAGAGTAATAAATATAAAAATAAACTCTAAGAGTGACTTCTAAAAATGGCTGATGATAACGGTACTAAAATTTTAAAAATATTTTTTAATATTTTTTTTATTATTTCGAATATAAATTTCAAATTGTGTTAATATAAAAAAACAACTTTAATTACATTTTTCTTGATTTTTATCTTAAAATGATGAGAAATATTAATTAAAAATTGTTTTGAAACAGTAAAACTATAAATAATTAAAAAATTAATTGAAACATGAAGATATCGAAATGTGTTTTAAAAAAATATTTTTTAATTGAAATTTTAAAATTTATGAAATTTGTCTGGAATATTAAATATATTTAATAATAATTTGTTATAAAGAAAGAAAATTGATCCGTTATTATCAGATAATGATTTATATTATGGATTAATTAAAATCGATATACCTATCAAATTCAAGTCTTTGCAAATAAAAACTACATTTTGAGCTTTTTGAAGTCGGTTCAGAATACTTTTTAAAACAATCTTAAAGCAACAAAGGATGTGCCATAAAATAAGGAAAATATGTGGTTTTGTTGAAAGTTAAAAATTTCAGAATAATGGATTTTTTATTTTAAAGGATAAAATGTCCTTTTAAAATTATTATAACTCAATAGTGATCCAAATTAAAAAAAGAAAAATAAATTTATGGACGTTTTACAAAATAAATTCAAATTTAACATAAAAAACTAATAATTGAAATTTACAATGATATTAAACAATTTTTTGCAAGGACATTTTTAACGTAATTGAATATCTAGGATATTCAAATAAAACATTATTTTTCATTTTTTTATCTTTTTGATTATTTTTTCTGAATGCTACATTCTTTCAATTTTAAGGAATATCTGATCCTATTTGAAGAAAAATTTGAAAAAATTTTACTTTATTAAATATTAATTTTATAGAGAAATTTCGAAAACATACTACAAAACTTCAAACTTCGGTAAATACTCATTTTATAGGAAAAAAGTTTCATTTTATGTGACATTTTAATAAATTTTTATTTCATATGAAAAATGAGATACATTTTTGAAAAAAATTTTCGATAAATTTTAATTTTATTGAAAATTTACGATCAATTTTCTTTTAATTAAAAAATTTACAATCCTTTTAGAAAATGTCCGATAAATTTCCTTTTCAAAGGAAATTTTCCTTAAACCATTCATTTTTTTTTTTTAGGGCAAATTTCCGATAAATTTTCTTTTTAGAGAATATTTCCGATAAATTTTATTTTTAGAGAAAATTTCAGATAAATTTTCTTTTTAGAGAAAATTTCCGATAAATTTTCTTTTTAGAGAAAATTTCCGATAAATTTTCTTTTCAGAGAAAATTTCCGATAAATTTTCTTTTCAGAGAAAATTTTCGTTAAATTTTCTTTTTAAAGAAAATTTCCGTTAAATTTTCTTTTTAAAGAAAATTTCCGTTAAATTTTCTTTTTAAAGAAAATTTCCGTTAAATTTTCTTTTTAAAGAAAATTTCCGTTAAATTTTCTTTTTAAAGAAAATTTCCGTTAAATTTTCTTTTTAAAGAAAATTTCCGTTAAATTTTCTCTTTTAAGAAAATTTCCGTTAAATTTTCTCTTTAAAAAAATTTCCGTTAAATTTTCTCTTTAAAGAAAATTTCCGTTAAATTTTCTCTTTAAAGAAAATTTCCCTTAAATTTTTCTCTTTAAAGAAAATTCCCGTTAAATTTTTCTCTTTAAAGAAAATTCCCGTTAAATTTTCTCTTTAAAGAAAATTTCCGATAAATTTTCTTTTCAGAGAAAATTTCCGATAAATTTTCTTTTCAGAGAAAATTTCCGATAAATTTTCTTTTCAGAGAAAATTTCCGATAAATTTTCTTTTCAGAGAAAATTTCCGATAAATTTTCTTTTCAGAGAAAATTTTCGTTAAATTTTCTCTTTAAAAAAATTTCCGTTAAATTTTCTCTTTAAAGAAAATTTCCGTTAAATTTTCTCTTTAAAGAAAATTTCCCTTAAATTTTTCTCTTTAAAGAAAATTTCCGTTAAATTTTTCTCTTTAAAGAAAATTCCCGTTAAATTTTTCTCTTTAAAGAAAATTTCGTTAAATTTTCTCTTTAAAGAAAATTTCCATTAAATTTTCTCTTTAAAGAAAATTCCCGTTAAATTTTCTCTTTAAAGAAAATTTCCATTAAATTTTCTCTTCAAAGAAAATTTCCATTAAATTTTCTCTTTAAAGAAAATTTCCGTTAAATTTTATCTCTAAAGAAAATTTTCGATAAATTTTCTCTTTAGAAAAAATTTTCGATAAATTTTCCTTTCTTTTTAGAGAAAATTTTCGATAAATTTTCCTCTCTTTTTAGAGAAAATTTTCGATAAATTTTCCTCTCTTTTTAGAGAAAATTTTCGATAAATTTTCCTTTCCTTTTAGAGAAAATTTTCTATAAATTTTCCTTTTAGAAAAAATTTTCGATAAATTTTCTCTTTGGAAAAAATTTTCGATAAATTTTCTCTTTAGAAAAAATTTTCGATAAATTATATCTTTAGAAAAAATTTTCGATAAATTATCTCTCACCATGATCATTCCGGATTTTTTCTCTAGTCTTTAATACTTTTGGTTATATTGGGAACATTTTTCAAAAATTTTAACAAATTCGATCCAGTTTACCTGTGTATAAGCCCCACATGGATTCACTTTTATATATAAAAAACTTTAATTTTAACATGTTCCAAAAATTAAGTCCCAAAAAATGCATATCGTGAGTTTTAGACTTTAATATTTATAATGGAAATAAATCCAAAAAAAAACGCTTAAATCAAAATTTAAAAGACCTTGAATTAAACTATTATAAATATTAGACATTTCCGATAATACTAAAAACACAATCCTTAATGCTAAATATCGGTAAAAAAAATAAAATTCATATTTCAAATTTATGAAATTTAATATTAATCACACTTAAACGACAAAAAGTAATAAATTCCTTGTTGAGAAATACACGTCAATTGATAAAGATTACTACAGTCTTATTTAGAACAAAAACAAAAAACCTAAACGGTATTCAATTTTATCAATCGAGATAAGTTCAACAAAATCGAAAATCATTAGCTTTTTTTTTGACAATTATTTTGTTTTTATAACCTCCACCACCACAAGTGGTGAAGAGGGTATATTAACTTTGTTATTCCGTATGTAACAATAAGAAGGAATAATTTCAGACTTTATAATGTATATATATATACTCTTACATCAAATCAAAATCTGTTCCGATTTAGCTATGTCTGTCTGTCTGATGTTGGCACTCTCACATACGCAATAACAAACAAAGCTAAATGATATTTGGTCTGAGTATTTGTTATAGTCCTGAGAAGTTTCCTCTTTAAAACTAGAACAATCGGTTTACGATATTAAAAGTTATAGACCGATAACTGATGTATCCTTTAAGTTAAAGCAAATATTATAAATTATATATCGACAAATTAGATTTATTACCTTTCCAAAAAACAAATCGGTTCAGTAGAAAAAAAACTATAGCCAAACTTGTTTGTATTGTATACGTCTGTGAATGCCTGTATGAGTGTGTATGTAATAAACATAACGTATTTACTTCACACGCTTTTGTGGTTGGGGATATTGAAGATTCGGTTTAGCCGAATATAATATTCTTACTTTTTTGTATGAAATATTTTAATTAAAGTTGTTATTATTGTTGTTTTTGCATTATCGCACGCTTGTCGTTAAATACTTTTGCCACAAGATAAATAAATCTTAGATAGTAAATCAGTCGTACTTAATCACTGCTACAATGAAATTGGGCAACTAATAATAATAATAATTGTAATCTTTATTTAATGCACTTTCTATATAAAATAATGAAAATAGAAGAAATGCTTAATAATGCACGAAATTAAAAGTATTAAACAACAGAAATTTTGTTAAGTTGTTGAGAAATAATGATATTTCTCAACAACTTAACATGATTAAAATGCAAAATTCTTTTTCTCAGAGAGAGCAAAAATGAATTTTGAATTTCCACGTTAATATTTATAACCACAAAATGTATTTAATTTTTTTAAGATAAAAAAAAATTATTTGTTTATACTTTTTTATTTGTTTAAGTTTGTTTGTCAAACATTTTTCACATTCATTCCTCAATCCTTTGGACTTGTTTAACGAGTTTATAGCACGATTTTGTGAAATTATCAACGATTATTGTGAATGATTGTAAAAAGTATTTAATTATAACGCGTGTCAATATTAATCAATTAATTGTGTTATACATGAGTATTTTACAATCCAATATTTTGTGTCAATAATTGAAATAAATAATTTTTATAGGAAATTACAGTAGAATTTCATAAATATCAACTCTTAATTCTTTTTTATAGTAAAATTTTGCAGATTTATATAGTTTATAACATACAGATCTATAAAATAGGAAAAATATGCAATAAATTTTCTTTTATAAGAAAATTTACGATAAATTTTATTTTTAAGAATATTTACAATAAATTTTCCTTTTAGACAAAAGTACCATTAATTCGTTAAAGGAAATTTTCTATAAATTTTCTTTTTATAGAAAAATTAGCATAGATTTTCATTTGATAGGAAATTTACCATAATTTTTTTATAGAATATTTACGAAAAATTTTCGTTTTACAGGAAATTTACGTCAAATTTAGTTTCATAGAAAATTTACCAAAATTTTTGTTTTAAGCGAAAATTTACCAAAATTTTATTTTATAGTAGAATCTATCCTACCCTACACTATACCCTATACTTTCCTATTATAAAAACATTACGGTCAATTTTCTTTTTTAAAAAAATATAAAATTTTTTTATGGAAAATTAACAACAATTTTTCTTTTAAGAGAAAATTTTCCAAAATTTATTTTATGGTAGATTCACACGACACTTTCACTTATTTATTATACAAAAATTACCTTTTTACAGAAAATTTATAGGAAATTTACGATAAATTTTCTTTATTTTTTTAGAGAAAATTTACAATAAATTTTCTTTTTAGACAAAATTTTCTTTTAAAAGAAGAATATTTGAAAATTTCCTAAAAAAGCTTAATTTTTATAGAAAATTTCCGATGCAATTTCTTTTTATTAAAAAATTAACAATAAATTTCCTATATATCGAAAATTTGTGATAAATCTATGATAAATTTTATTTTAAAAGAAAATTTAGATAATATTTACGACAAATTTTCTTTTGAGGTAAAATTTTCCATAAATTCTTTTAGGGGAAGACTTACGATGAAGTTCCATAAAAGGGAAAATTTACGATATGTTTTCTTTTAATAGGAAATTTACGACAAAATTTACGATAAAGTTTCTTTTATGAAGAAATTTACGATAAATTTTCTTTTATGATGAAATTAACGATAAATTTTCTTTTAAGGGAAAATTTAGAAAAATTTATAAAAAATAAAATTTGAAATATAAAATTTATATTTTATATAGAAATTTTTTTTTTATTAAAAAATTTTCGATAAATTCTTATTTTAGAGAAATGTTTCGATAATTTCTTCTACAGAAATATTTCGATATTTTTTTCCATAGAAAAATTTTGCACTCTTCAGTTTCAAATCGATGGTTTGAATTTAGATCCTTAACAATTCCGTTATTGTCAAGAACCCTAAGAGAACCAAAGAAATAAGCTTGTATCGGTATCTTCCTTTCCTTGGTACTCTCAGTGTCCTTAAGATTAAAAAATTATTGTGAATTAAATATATTAAAATTAAAAATTTATGAGAAAATATTTCATTTCAAATAATTAATTCTAATCAGGAGCTTTTTTTGAACCGATTGTAAATTGCTTCTCATATAATATATACCTTAAATATGTCCTAGAGAAATAGCGCTTAATTATAGTGATTATGCGCAATGATCTTATTTAATACAACTTTTAGATCCATGAAGAAATTGTTTTACGAACGATCATAATTTTTACTACGATTTTTTGGAATGATGACTCTTTATTTCAATAGATTTAAATATTCTATCATTGATCAGAAACCACTTCAATTGTAGATTTCCATGTGAAAAGTGGCAAATCATTATTTTAAGACTTTATTTTCACTTTTACGTCTCTATTCATAGCTCATATATCTTTAGTTCAATTTATATAGCGGATATTTACAGATAAAATCATGATCTAGATAATAAATTTCTATTTAAATACTTTTTTATCTTGCGAGTAGAAAGCAAAAGTCATGACTATAAATTTAGCAACAGATAAAGAGATACCTGCAAAGCATCAAGTTAAATTTATAATAATCTGATCGCGAGAAAATAATGAATATTTACATATATATTTTTTTAATATTATTAATAATCTCCAATGTCAAGATCAAAACTTTAAATAGGAAAATATATATTTCATCATCTCGAGTATCCCTCAAAATACTATGCAATTCAGAATTCTACTGCATGTAAATAAAATATAAATATTTAATGTCACCTAATTAATCATATATTTTTATACCCTCCACCACAAATGTTGAAGAGGTTATATTAACTCCGTCACTTTGTTTGTAACGATAAAAAGGAATCATTTAAGACTCCATAATGTATATATCTATTTTTGCATCAAATCAAAATCTGAGTTCATTTATTGGTTTAGTATATTAAAAGATATAGACTGATATCTGAGGTATAAGATTAAAATAAAATTTTGCTATAATGTTAAGTTATACTTCATAAACATTCCAAAAATGTTCTAAATCGTTTCAGTAGAAAAAAAGCTAACTAGCTAAGACCCGGAGCGATTTGCCGCCCTTATAAAGTAGATGGTACCCCCCCCATTGTCCTAACCATTCTAAACTTTAGCCAGTACAAAAAAAAACAAATGGAAAAATAATTGGAACCAATTTTAATACTCCCACTTTTACAGTTCTTTAGGTATTCGATAATTAATGTTTGCTTTGTATGGGACTCCATTTACCTTTATTCTTGAGAGTTTGGAATACTTGAGAAAGTGATTGGGGTCGAATTTGAGAACTATTGCTGTTATAGTTCTTTCGATATTCGATAATCAATATTTTCTTTGTATGGAGGACACCTTTCCCTCATGATCCTCTCCGTCCTTCATTCAGACCAGTAAAACAGTTACTTGAAGAATTTATTGGGACCAAATTTGAAAATTCTCGATGAGTGGCTCGTTAGATATTCGATTATCAACATTTTCTTTGTATGGAGGCTACCTCTCCCACTGATCCTCTCCGTCCTTCATTTCGTCTAATAAAATAATATCTTGATAAAGTGGTTGGGACCAAATACGAAAATTCTTTGCGTAATAGCATGAGGGCTATCTCTCCCCCTGATTCTATTCGCCCCACATTTTTTCTTGTAAAGTAGTTCCTTGAAAAAGTTAATGGGACCAATTTGAAAATTCTCGCTGTTATATTTCTTTAGATATTCGATAATAAATATTTGCTTTGTATGGGGGGTACCACTCCCCCTGGTTCTATCGAAGTTATTTATAAATTATTTATAGCATATGGTTATTTCGGATATATTGGGTTCGGTCCAATAGTTTAGTCCCAAAGAAACAAACAAACACATATTCATTTATACATATTGGTGGTGGTGGGTATTGAAGATTCGGCATAGCCGAATACAGCTCCCTTATTTGTTATTATTTTTATCTAAAAGAAGAAAAACAGTGTAGAATAAAAATTCACCTAAATTGTTAACATATTTGATACATTTTTGGTTCGGTCCTGTTACAACAATAAACATGATTAAATATTTACCGAGAGATAGAAATGATTTCAAAAATCGTTTTTATTATTGACCCAATGAAAATAAATGATAATTCAGTTTGTTTTTTTGTTTTTGTATTTTTCCTCTCAAAGATAAAAAAACAAGAATTTCATGCAATTTATTATTGTTTTAACATGTGTTTTCTCTTTTATTTATTTATTTTTCTTATTGTCTCTAAAAGTTATAGACATTTGAATTGATCTATAAAAAATAATATTAATTACGCATTTTTTAGGGCTTTTGTAGAAAAAAGTACGTTACTTATAAAAAAGTGACTGATAATCGTGAAAACTTATTGAGATTATCATTATTATTGTTATTACCGCCATTACTATTATTGTTATCCTATTTTATTAGAAATTCTTATTTATTAGCTTTTTCTCACGATTGCGAATGAATAGATTTTTTAAAACGCAAAAAAAAGGGTAAAATGATTTATTAATAATACGCGATTCCATGAAAAAGAACAAAAGCAAAGAGTTTATTATAGAATTTTTATCAATGAATTTTATACCCTCCATTATTAAATGAGCAAAATGAAAGCATATTAAGTTTGTCATGCTGTATAAGGAATTGCGTAAAAATGTATACACAATATTCCTGGAATAAATCAAAATCTGTGCCACTCAAATATCCAAAATAATTGCCCGAGCTCATTCAAATTTCGTCTTACTAATTGTTGTTGGTCAGAGAAAGTTTCGATTTAAAACTTAAGAAATCGATTCAATACATAAAAAGTTATAGACCGACAACTGACATAACCTCAAAGAATTGCCAAAAATCTCATAAAAATATACACACAATTTGTTGTTTATAACCAAATATTTATTAGAGTTTAATCAAATTTCACTTGACCAATTGTCAGTTCAAAATGAGTTCAGTTTATAAAAAAGTTATAGGTCGATAACTGAGTAGAACATTTATTTGATTGAAGGGTGCTAAAAGTGGCATTTTCAAAAGAAAAAATTAAATGCATAAATAAGTTGCGTGACTCTAGCTACGCGGCTGATTAATGCTTTATTTTCTTATTTTTACATCGACTCAGAATTTGCTTTAAATGGACTTTTATTCTTGAAAGAATACGAACACTTTAAGGAATATAAGTAAATGTTGCAATATGGGTTTCAAATTGTAGATAAAGATCTTTGCAAAATATTAAAATTATCTGTTTGAATCATCTAGAATAACAACAAACAAAATGTCCTTTTAATAATCATTTAATCTGAAACTGAACTTTAACTTTTTATCAGTAATAAGTTTTTAGTATAAAACAACAGTAAATAGTTTTATCCTTAATAAATTATTTATTTCCTACGAGGTCCAAGAAGAAAGCAGGTACCATAACAGTTTCTTGGTATAGAAACTGATTCACGATCTACTAGTATAATAAGATCCATTTTGAAAAATGCTCTTGAAGTGATCATGAGTTGTTTGAGAACAAATTTTCAAATGTTTTTGAGATATAAGCATTTTGAAGAGGTTTCCGAAAGTGGATCTTAAATGGGATCTAAAGTCTTACTTAAAATGTTGGATTGAAAAAAGTACAATAGAAGCGACATTTTTCTCCTTTTTAAGAATTATAACTTTTTATTTACTACAGAAATTTTCGGGAAGAATGGAACCTGCGTTTCTATATAAAAGAGTTGAAATATAATAAATAATAACTGGTTTGGTAAAAACGTTTCCCAAAAAAGCGATTTGGGTCTTGGACTAAGAGTGAAAATTTATAGAGTTCAAAATAGATATTTTTTTAGAAGAAATTTTCTTTGTTATCTCTCTCTGAATAATAAATACGAATTTTTTTATTCTAAATCTCATTATATGATCCTAAATTTTAGGATACAGATAATAATTTTGATGAATATTTTTCGAATTTAACCCCTTTCTAAACTTTAATGTATTTATCGAATTTTTTTCACACTTTATTTACTTATTCTTTTCCAGGAACAAAGCCTGAAAATGGCACATCTCCGGAAGCTGCAGAAACTACAAAAGTAGATGATGTAACAACTGATGTTGCCAAGGTAGAACCCAAAAGTATATCCGAGGCTGAAGGACAAGTTAAGGTAAATATTTGTAACAAAAACATAAAAAGATTTAACACAGAAAATAGTTTAATCGAAAGTCGTATTAACCCTCTGCGACTGGAGAGTAGTTTGGCAGACATAAGTCACGTCTCTAGCAGAGAGATTAAGCAAATGATAGTTTTGTTAATATTTCGGTTGGAATATATGACAGACCTTGTTAATCTCTTTGAATCTCTTTTTTTTTTAATTTCAGAAATTATCGTATCCTAAATCAGTATTCTTTATCATCAGTAATGAATTTTGTGAACGTTTCAATTATTATGGCATGAGAAGTAAGTTTTTCCAAATTCCTAAATCCAAATATTATTTTTTAATCTTCCTTCTCTTCTCCCTTTTATCTAGCAATTTTGGTTTTATATTTAAGTCGACAATTGAATTATAGTGATGATACGGCTACAGTTATTTTCCATATCTTTACCATGTTTGTGTATTTCTTGTGTGTTTTCGGTGCCATAATTTCGGACAGTTGGTTGGGTAAATTTAAAACGATTCTGTATCTATCGTTGGTATATGTTTGCGGTTCTGTTTTGATTACTTTGGGTGCTATACCGCCATTGAATTTGCCAGCCACGACATTTACCATGATCGGTCTGGCGCTTATAGCGTTGGGTTCGGGTGGTATAAAACCGTGTGTCTCGGCTTTTGGTGGTGATCAATTTAAGTTGCCCGAACAGATCAAACAAATGACAACATTCTTTTCATTGTTCTATTTCTCAATCAATGCTGGTTCATTGATTTCCACAACGGTTACACCCATTTTGCGTGAAGATGTTCATTGTTTCAGTCAAAAGGAATGTTATTCATTGGCCTTTGGCGTACCGGCTGTATTGATGGCTATATCAATTGGTAGGTTATTTGATATTTTGGTGACCTAAAGAAATATTTTAATTTGCTATTTTATTTAATTTCTACAGTTGTCTTTGTGTTGGGTAAACCCCTGTACAAAATTAAACCTCCAGCAGGCAATATGGTGGTGTTGGTCAGCAAAACCATTGGTGTAAGTAAAGGATTAGATCAATTTGGATTTGTACAATTTTTTCAAGTGAATATCTAATTTTCAGAATGCCATTGCTACTAAATGGCGTGAGAAGAAAACTAATCCCCGTGACCACTGGTTGGATTATGCTGATAAAAAATACGATAAACAATTAATTGAAGATGTTAAAGTTTTGATGCGTGTCTTGGTTTTGTATTTGCCATTGCCTATTTTCTGGGCCTTATTCGATCAACAAGGCTCGCGTTGGACTTTCCAAGCTACTCGCATGAATGGTGATATGGGCTCTTGGGATATTAAACCCGATCAATTGCAAGTGTTGAATCCTCTTCTAATTTTGGTATTTATTCCTTTGTATGATGTGGCTTTCTATCCAGCTTTAAGTTTAGTTGGTATTCGTCGCCCATTGCAAAAATTAACTCTGGGTGGTATTTTAGCTGGTGTTGCCTTTATTATTTCCGGTGTTGTTGAATTGAATTTGGAGGTAAATAGTAAATTAAGTTTTTTAATTTAAGTATTCTTAAAGTAGTGGAATATATTCCTTCCCATTCATTTTTCAATTATTTTCCACATCTTTCATTGATTTTACTCGTCAATCCATTTTGGCCAATTATCTTTTATCACCTTTAAATATTCGATTTTTTCATCTTCATCTTCAGTTTCCATTTCTTATCTCTCATCTTCAAAATTATTTAAACTTTTTAAATTCTTTCCTTTTCTAACCATATTCTTTCTCTTTCTCTCTATCTTTGTAATCTCAATGCTTTTTAGAAAACCTATCCCACCCTTCCTACACCCTACACAGCCCAACTTCGCATTTTCAATGGTGAAAAATGCGATTACGTTTTCAATTCGAATTTACCCGGTTTGAAAGAAATTGATTTACCCGCTTATGCTTATTATGAAAATAAAAATATTCCCGTTTCCTCCGGAAGTTTTGTCATCGATTACACTTTAAGCTCTTCAGATCCCAACTGTTTTAGTTTTCCCTCGGGTTCCTACAAATTAGTCGATAATTCAGCACATTCTCTGTTTTTGAGTTCGAAAAATAACACTCATCCTTTGAGTTGGTTTGAGGAATATGTGAATAAACCCACCAGAGGCAGCCCATTGGGTCGTACTTTAGCTAATGTTCAACCAGGCAGCAATATTGTTTGGAAATTGTCCAAAAAAGATACTATAGATCATAAAGAACCAGCTTATTTACACAATTTAACGGAATTCTCTAGGGGCAGCTATAAGATTTTTGTAAATAATTTAGAAGTAACTACAGTTACCTTGGAAACTGGTGGTGTCTATACCATTTTAATTAACGAACTACCTGATTCCCAAAATGATGCTAAAAAATATGATTATAAAGTAATTCAAATCACTGAACCAAATTCCATGAATATTCTTTGGCTTATACCTCAATATGTGGTCATGACATTGGGTGAAGTCATGTTTTCGGTTACCGGTTTGGAGTTCTCTTACTCTCAGGCTCCTTTGGCCATGAAATCTGTATTACAGGCTTGTTGGTTGCTAACCGTGGCCATTGGTAATGTTATTGTGGTAATTATTGCTGAACTGGCTCTATTCGATTCTCAGGCAAGTGAGTTCTTCCTCTTTGCGGGTCTTATGTTTGCCGATATGTTGCTGTTTATGTTTATGGCCTATCGTTATAAACCCAATAATCCTATGTCGGAATCTGAGACTGCCCCATTGACGGAGAAGGATAATGTGGATACCAAAGAAGAAAAGAAATTGGAGGGTATAGACAATAAGGCTGCTACAATCGATGAATAGTTACGTGTGAATAAAGCGACAAATTAAATCACTAATTTATTTGTAATCACATCATAAATGACAATAATTCATTTATATGAATAATTTAGTACTTAAGTACAATTTTACGGACTCTATTTTTGAAGAGTCCAAAGATTGAGCGGTATTAATAAAGATTTTTTATTAAGTTTTTTTTTTTATATAATTTAAATGTATTTTTTTGTTTTTAATGTCCTTAATGGATGAAGGGATAATAAAAACCGATATAAATATAGTTTTTAATTTAAAAAAGACAAGATTCTATTCGTTAAATTTAAAATTCAAAATTTGAAGAAAAAGGAAAAAGTTTTAATATTATTTTGTATCTTCATTTGACAGGAAATAGAGACAAAATTTCTATAGAAATTTTCTCGGCTCAACAGAGACAAAATTTCTGTAGAAATTCAACAGAGACAAAATTTCTATAGAAATTTTTTCTGCTCAACAGAGATATAAATTTCTATAGAAATCTTCTCCGCTCAACAGAACAAAAAATTTCTATAGAAATTTTCTCTGCTCAACAGAGACATAAATTTTTATAGAAATTTTCTCTGCTCAACAGAGATATAAATTTCTATAGAAATTTTCTCTGCTCAACAGAACAAAAAATTTCTCTAGAAATTTTCTCTGCTCAACAGAGACATAAATTTCTCTAGAAATTTTCTCTGCTCAACAGAGACATAAATTTCTCTAGAAATTTTCTCTGCTCAACAGAGACATAAATTTCTCTAGAAATTTTCTCTGCTCAACAGAGACATAAATTTCTCTAGAAATTTTCTCTGCTCAACAGAGACATAAATTTCTCTAGAAATTTTCTCTGCTCAACAGAGACATAAATTTCTATAGAAATTTTCTCTGCTCAACAGAGACATACATTTCTCTAGAAATTTTCTCTGCTCAACAGAGACATACATTTCTCTAGAAATTTTCTCTGCTCAACAGAGACATAAATTTCTATAGAAATTTTCTCTGCTCAACAGAGACATAAATTTCTCTAGAAATTTTCTCTGCTCAACAGAGACATAAATTTCTATAGAAATTTTCCCTGCTCAACAGAGACTTAAATTTCTATAGAAATTTTCTCTGCTCAACAGAGACATACATTTCTCTAGAAATTTTCTCTGCTCAACAGAGACATAAATTTCTCTAGAAATTTTCTCTGCTCAACAGAGACATAAATTTCTATAGAAATTTTCTCTGCTCAACAGAGACATAAATTTCTCTAGAAATTTTCTCTGCTCAACAGAGACATAAATTTCTCTAGAAATTTTCTCTGCTCAACAGAGACATAAATTTCTCTAGAAATTTTCTCTGCTCAACAGAGACATAAATTTCTATAGAAATTTTCTCTGCTCAACAGAGACATAAATTTCTCTAGAAATTTTCTCTGCTCAACAGAGACATAAATTTCTCTAGAAATTTTCTCTGCTCAACAGAGACATAAATTTCTCTAGAAATTTTCTCTGCTCAACAGAGACATAAATTTCTCTAGAAATTTTCTCTGCTCAACAGAGACATAAATTTCTCTAGAAATTTTCTCTGCTCAACAGAGACATAAATTTCTCTAGAAATTTTCTCTGCTCAACAGAGACATAAATTTCTATAGAAATTTTCTCTGCTCAACAGAGACATAAATTTCTCTAGAAATTTTCTCTGCTCAACAGAGACATAAATTTCTCTAGAAATTTTCTCTGCTCAACAGAGACATAAATTTCTCTAGAAATTTTCTCTGCTCAACAGAGACATAAATTTCTATAGAAATTTTCTCTGCTCAACAGAGACATACATTTCTCTAGAAATTTTCTCTGCTCAACAGAGACATACATTTCTCTAGAAATTTTCTCTGCTCAACAGAGACATAAATTTCTATAGAAATTTTCTCTGCTCAACAGAGACATAAATTTCTCTAGAAATTTTCTCTGCTCAACAGAGACATAAATTTCTCTAGAAATTTTCTCTGCTCAACAGAGACATAAATTTCTCTAGAAATTTTCTCTGCTCAACAGAGACATACATTTCTCTAGAAATTTTCTCTGCTCAACAGAGACATACATTTCTCTAGAAATTTTCTCTGCTCAACAGAGACATAAATTTCTATAGAAATTTTCTCTGCTCAACAGAGACATACATTTCTCTAGAAATTTTCTCTGCTCAACAGAGACTTAAATTTCTATAGAAATTTTCTCTGCTCAACAGAGACATACATTTCTCTAGAAATTTTCTCTGCTCAACAGAGACATACATTTCTCTAGAAATTTTCTCTGCTCAACAGAGACATAAATTTCTATAGAAATTTTCTCTGCTCAACAGAGACATAAATTTCTATAGAAATTTTCTCTGCTCAACAGAGACATAAATTTCTCTAGAAATTTTCTCTGCTCAACAGAGACATAAATTTCTCTAGAAATTTTCTCTGCTCAACAGAGACATACATTTCTCTAGAAATTTTCTCTGCTCAACAGAGACATACATTTCTCTAGAAATTTTCTCTGCTCAACAGAGACATAAATTTCTATAGAAATTTTCTCTGCTCAACAGAGACATACATTTCTCTAGAAATTTTCTCTGCTCAACAGAGACTTAAATTTCTATAGAAATTTTCTCTGCTCAACAGAGACATACATTTCTCTAGAAATTTTCTCTGCTCAACAGAGACATAAATTTCTCTAGAAATTTTCTCTGCTCAACAGAGACATACATTTCTCTAGAAATTTTCTCTGCTCAACAGAGACATACATTTCTCTAGAAATTTTCTCTGCTCAACAGAGACATACATTTCTCTAGAAATTTTCTCTGCTCAACAGAGACATAAATTTCTCTAGAAATTTTCTCTGCTCAACAGAGACATAAATTTCTATAGAAATTTTCTCTGCTCAACAGAGACATAAATTTCTCTAGAAATTTTCTCTGCTCAACAGAGACATAAATTTCTCTAGAAATTTTCTCTGCTCAACAGAGACATAAATTTCTATAGAAATTTTCTCTGCTCAACAGAGACATAAATTTCTCTAGAAATTTTCTCTGCTCAACAGAGACATAAATTTCTCTAGAAATTTTATCTGCTCAACAGAGACATAAATTTCTCTAGAAATTTTCTCTGCTCAACAGAGACATAAATTTCTATAGAAATTTTCTCTGCTCAACAGAGACATACATTTCTCTAGAAATTTTCTCTGCTCAACAGAGACATACATTTCTCTAGAAATTTTCTCTGCTCAACAGAGACATAAATTTCTCTAGAAATTTTCTCTGCTCAAGAGAGACATACATTTCTCTAGAAATTTTCTCTGCTCAACAGAGACATACATTTCTCTAGAAATTTTCTCTGCTCAACAGAGACATAAATTTCTATAGAAATTTTCTCTGCTCAACAGAGACATAAATTTCTCTAGAAATTTTCTCTGCTCAACAGAGACAAAATTGTTTCAATATTATTAAACAGTGCCGGGAGAACTAGTTTATTGGTAGAAATTTACAACTTCCTGTTCAAAAAAATTTTATAAGGAAAATTTTAGGACCCAAATGCATTCAAAATTTAACAAAAAAGTTCTTGGTAAAGCAAGAAATATGCAATTGCGATAAAAGAAGCCAATCATTTGTTACAACTTTTGCTTTTGATTATCGAATATCTAAAACAATATAAAAGCGAGAGTTCTAAAATTTAATCTCGACAACTTCCTCAAAGAATCGTTTTACTGAAGAAAATGAAGGAAGGATGAGATCAGAGGAAGGGATATCGTCCGTATAAAGCAAATATTGATTATCGAATATCAACTTTCTCAAGGAACTGCTTTACTGGAAAAAATATTGGACAAATAAAAACAGGGGGAGAGGTACCCCATACAAAGCAAAATGTTTTTTTGACAAAACAAAGTTTGCCGGGTCTTCTATCAATTTAATAAAATATAATTTTTCACTTTTATTAAAACATATAACATATGTATGTTAAGAACATTTCGATCTTACACCTTATGTTGAACAAATATATATTTTGTAAAAAAAATTAAAAAAACACTTACCGGAATGAAATTTTTGTTGTGGAATAAAAAACATTTATAGAAGTCATGGACTAGTAGATAATGTATGAGGTGATGATTATGATCATGATGATGATGATGTTAATGATGAAGACTGTATCAAAGAAAAGAAAAAATGATTAAAAAAAAATTAATAAAAATTCGTTTATCATAAAATGTTTATAAATTATTTACAGAAAACTTATCCAGTTGTACCCTCACCCGGTTACACACAATTAAGAATATTTAATGGAATACCCGGTTGTCAATATACCATAAAGACAAATAATACCGATTTGCCGGTTATAACTTTAATGGGAGTCGATTATTGGTATGATAAATTCATTAAAGTGGAAAATGGAAAACTTTCTATGAATTACACCATCAAAGAAGATAAACCAGGTTTTATTGATAAAAATTATTTTAATTTTTTTTAAATCATTTAACTGAAATTTATATTAACAGGGTGTCCCACATTTCAATCTGGTAAATATACCTTCAATGATACCACGGCCTATAGTATATTTCTACAAAGTGCCTATTCAGATCGGCCTATAGAAATTTATGAAGAAGAATTGGAAAAATCTTCAAAAGCTGTTCCTTTGGTAAGAAATTTAGCAGATTTGGATAAAAGTCATAAGATAATATGGCGCGTTAGTAAAACAAGTAATATTGATTCCAATGAACCAGCAAACTATAGAAAACTTATAGAGTTAAGTGCCGATACCTATGAAGTCTTGGTGGACAGTGTTAAAGTGCATGAAGAACAGCTGAGACATGGTGGTGTTTACTCTTTAATTATAGGAAAAGAAAATAATGGTGATATTGTCACCAAAATGATTGAGGTAACCGAACCAAATTCTATGAGTATTTTATGGTTAATACCTCAGTATGTGGTTATGACTTTGGGTGAGGTTATGTTTTCGGTGACAGGTTTAGAGTTTTCCTATTCCCAATCACCTGTCACAATGAAATCAGTATTACAGGCCTGTTGGCTGCTAACAGTGGCCTTTGGTAATGTCATTGTTGTCATTGTGGCTGAATTGAAAATTTTCAACTCTCAAGCATATGAATTTTTCCTATTTGCTGGTCTTATGTTTGTCGATATGATACTATTTATGTGGATGGCTTATCGTTATAAACCCAATAATCCTATACCTGGTACTCCTATAGCAAGAAATCGGAAATCGAACATCATCAAGAGCTAAAAGCTAAAAATCAGATTTTCGCCAATGCACAACGAAATGGTCAACAGGTGGCAGAACAGATGCCAACGAATTCACGTCAGGCACGTTATACAAAAAAGCAAATAGATTAATATTATTTTATGATTTTATAATTTTATAATTTATGTTTATTTTTTATACAATAAAATAACATTTTTAAGTTATCAAAAGGTTTTAAATTGTTTGGTCCATTTGAAATTTTAATATCCAGAAAAAGGCGAATTTTTAATCAGTCGCTTTCATGATAAAATATAAATTTTAGTTTAAAATGGAATTTTTAATGAAAAATATAATATTATTTTCTTCGCTAAACAACGAATTTTCTCTGCTAAAGAGTGAGGTCGAAAAATTATTAACACACCTTTCTTTAAAAAACTTTTAATCCAAGTTTTATCTGTTTAAGCCATGAAAGGTCTACTGCCGTCAAACTTTTTCGAACGTTATTAAAAAATACCGGGAGAACTTCTCCACATGATGCTTTTAAAGCCAAACAAAGAAAGCATTTTCAAAAGAGTTCTCAACACAAACGGTAGGAAAGAAGCCCGATTGGCTCAGCGTTCGGATTATTTGGTACGAAAAGTTAAATAAAGCTAATACAGGTTTAAAAACATACAAGACCCTAAAACTTCCTGACAGGAAGACTACTAAAACTTTAGGAGCTAAAACAAGATTACAAAAATTGAAGTCAAGTTTTCTAAAAAAATGATCTTGGCAGATTTTTCTCAACTTCCTTGTCAAAAATTTTATATTACTGAGTGTTAAATAAATGTTTTGGACACAAAACCAGTCAATATTTCCCAAAAAAAATTTTTGATATGAAAATCAATATGCATATGCGGTAAAAGAAGTCAAAAACTTATTACAACGGACTCAATTAATAGCGAAATTTATATTAAGGAAAGTTTACAGAAATGCTGTTTCCATCCATAAAACTTCATAATGTGTTCACTTAATTTTTGCCTGACTTGGCATCCTCTCACTATGGAAAACAAACACTTGAACGGTACCAGATAAGGCCAGTGGAGAGATATTGGACTCTTGTTAATGCAGATTTACAAAAGTATTGTAATTTTTAAAAGGAGAACGACTACATGCTCGAGAAAAGTGACAGAAAGCACTATAAAAGCTTTAATGTAAAGTTTCAAAATACTACCATTTTTAAGTATAAATTTTTAAAGATATTGTACATGAAACCTTGTGAAAAAAAAGGCGGGTCGGTATTTTGAAATATCTTGTTAAAACTACGCAAATGTTATTATACTGACCCAAGGACGATGCCTATTAAAATTTCATTCCTACCGAAATGGCGTTTTAAGTCCTTAATAATACTAAATATAAAAAGATTTGAAAATTTATAATATTCTTAAACTGTATGCCAAATTTTATGAGGATCGGGGAGGATAATTTTATCCAGCTCCTGCATAATTAACATCATTCCCCCAAAGAAAATTTCTTTCAAACCACCAAAATCATACATAAATGTTAGTTCCACAATAAAATAACGCATTTTAAGCATTAATTACAAAATGAATTTATACGAGAATCGTTTATTTATTTTTGGTAGCTACTAATTGTAATAAACAATATGGTGACCGACGAAATAAAACCCTTAAAATAAGTTACTTTCGATTTTAATACTCTTCACCGCCGAAAGTGGTGTGGATGTTATGCGTTTGTACGAATGTTTTTAACATGTAGAAAAAATGGTGTTTTAAGTATACCGTTCGACTTAGAATCACCTCATGAGTCGATTTAATGATGTCCGTCCGTCTGTCCAACTGTCTTTCCATATAAATTTTGTGAACAGTATATTATTATTATTATTATTATTATTATTATTTTCATTTTAAAACGCATAAATTTAACACAAATCTAAGGAGTCAATTACGTATGGCAACCGAACTTCAGTTGCGTTGTAAGTTGCCAAAATTATATTATAGATGGCAACTAAAGTTGTCAATTTGAGTCGCCAAATATAAAGTTCTTTTGCAACTGTGTCTTTCTGGTTGCCTAGTTTATTTCATGCAATTGTTTGTCAATTAAAAACTAGGATTTTTGTTTTACTGCCATTTTTAAACGACGATATGTCAGGCTTTGCCGATTATAATATTTTTACATGTTTTTAATAAAAAAATACTATATTTTGAAAACACTTACCAGTATTGAGTTTTGAAAAGATAATTGAAATCATGATGTATTTGAATATTAGTGCATGATGACAGATGATAATGTTAATGATTCTAGTGCAAATTTCAATCTATATTGTGGGAAAGAAACAAAGTTTTGATGAGAAAAAGTTTAAATTATATATTATATATATTAAACAATACTTTCCTTGGCTCCCGGAATTGAATCATCTACTACTTTGTACTTGTAATAATTAAAAAATATATATATATTTTTTATAATACATTCGTTTTTCTTTTAATAATATATTTGTCTTTTTTTATTAAATTATAAACTAATATTAACTTTAACATTAACTTTAAAAAGTATATAATTGGACAGTTAAGTATACGTAGTTTTTGTTTTAATTAAATTAAAAGTCATTTAATACCTATAATTTATACATAGATTGATATAGTTTTTCTTTAAATTTAAATAAAGTCCCAGTAAACAATCACAAAAATTTGATTAGAGAAAAGCTCAGCTCTTCTTTAGAGAAAATTTGAAAGAAAATAGAAATAAAACCTGACCGAAAGATAAAATCTAATATTAAAAGACATTTATACATATAGTTTTAGAACAGGAATACACTTAAAATAATACCCTTTTTAAAACAAAAACAAGACTTTTAAAATTGCCAGACAACAAGAATTTTGAAATTGAAATATGCTAGAATTTTTAACTTAATCTATAAAGCTGTAGTTGAAAAGAAAGATTAATTATTATTAATTATTGAAATTTTTGAGACATTTAAAAGTTCTTAAAAGTTCTTAATCTATTACTATTAAATATATCAGCTATAATGTTTTGTAATTGTTTGAATTTATTAAGGCACAGCCTAATTTTAGCGTTTTAATTCCCATTTGATTTTTCTTTTCTAAGTCCCTTTTAATATCATGTCACCGTTTCGGTTTCTATATAACCATTGTGTATATAACCCATTGAGGCTGAACCCTCTAAGGCTGGTGATTCTAATTTATAACCATTTGCTTTAATCTTTTCATCGCTTTTATCTATTATTCTTTCGAAAACAGCATCTAATTTACATTTATTTACAGCATAACGTATTGAACCAGTGATTTGTTGTGACAAATCATAGAGTTCATGGAAGAGTTCTGAAAGTGTTAAATCTTCAGATACAATTGAGGTAGTTGAAGTGGTTGTTTTAGTATCATGATTATTAGCTAATTCTTCAGAGTTATCATGATCATTCTGTAATGTTAAACAATATGTAAATTTCATTATATAAAAACTAGTTAAAATAATTGAACATACCTCATTAGTTTTATCACCCACATGTTGGGGATTCTTTACTTTAATGCTGAATTTAATGGAATGAGCATAAATTTGTAAATCTTTACAATTCACAAATTTGCGACGTATTTCCTAGAAATCATTTTCATTTTAATAAAATTCTTTCAAATGTGCTTTTTATATAAGGAGTGAGATCGAAAAATTCTTAAAAACGAAAGCAATAAACTTACAGTCTCAATTTTTATTTGATTGAAATTGTTATTAATATTATTAGTCACAAGTGATGAAATTTGGAACCTTTTTCGGAAACGCTCCAATTGACGTTTTTATAGTACTTTCTGTCACTTTACTCGAACAGGTAGTTTAACTCCGTTTGAAATCTACCACACTTTTGAATATTTTTTTTTGGACTCTTGATTTCTCTTTGACAAGAGCCCAACATCTCTTTACTGGCCTTATTTCTGGACAGTTTAAAGGATTTGCTCCTCCTGGTAAAAATACCACATTATTGTTCTTGTACCACTCAAGGGCTTGTTTACCATAATGACAGGATGCCATATCAGGTCAAAAATAAATGGACACCTTTCTTGCTTAAACATTTCTTGATGTAAATTTTGGTATTTGAAGAGACCTTAGCAAGAAATGATTGTCTACTTTTGCGCCAAATGTATACTAACAACTTTTTGCCATTTTTTGATGTTTCTTCAACATTTCCTTGAGCTTCAGCAACAAATGACTTCAATTTCCGTGCTCTGTTTTTGGGCTCTAAAATTTTTTGCAGCGTTACTGTCAAGATCTTTTTGAACCTTCGTACTAAATAGTCTGAACAACGAGCTATTATGTCTGTTTTCTACCGTGTGCGTTGAAAGATCTTTTGAAAATGCTTTAAATTTCTTTGGCTTTATAAACAGCATGTGGACCACTCCTTCCACCTGAACCAGATTTTCTATCAACTGTCAGGTTCTCCTGGTACTGTTTTTAACATTGAATATAATTTTCCCGCAGACCTTTAAACGCATGACCTCCTTTTTGTAAGACCACGTTCGGTTTTGTTGAAAATATTTAAAAATTTTAGGACTTACTTTTTCTGTTCCCTTATTTTAATCAGAATAACAAATCAATTCACACAAAAACTCACATGTTCTACAAAGAAAACTTTGTAAAACTCTTAACTTAAGTTTTAATGAATGAATGATGTGTGTTAAAAATTTTCGATGTCACTCCTTATTTCTTACCTTTTCCAAATTATGAATCTTGTCGTGATCACAGTATACGGTTACATTATAAAAGCCACCATATTGAGCTTTTAAACTATCGGGACTACTGCAAGTTAACATTTGTCCCTCTTTCAATACCGCAATACGATGGCATATTTCATCAATTTCCGATATAGAGTGAGAGGTTAAAACTATGGCCCTTTTTTCAGCCAACAAATCTTCAATTGTACGATAGACAATTGCACGAGTAACAGGATCCATATCACTAGTGGGTTCATCCATTAAAACCACAGATGTACGACCACAACAGGTGGTAGCTACAGTTAACTTACGACGATTTCCACCACTTAAGTTTTTCACCAAAACATCACGATACGCTTCCAATTGAAATGATTCCAAATGCTGGCAACCAACTAATTTCAAACAATAAAGAAAAACATCAAAGAATTTATAAAAGAAAATATGAAAATTTTTGATATTAAATTTTCAGTCATAATAAATTTGAAGTTTTTTTTATTATATTTTTTTATTTTATTTTATATAATAAATTAAATAAAAAGAAATATAATTTGAATATTATTTGAAAATCGTATTTTTTCCAAATAATGGCTCATATGTGCAAAGATTGTGAACGTTTGCAAGTAAAGCCATCAACAACAGCACCCGAAAGACCTCATTTTCAACAACCCACCAAATATGATCATTATGTGAATTTCCAAAAGTTTAAACAAGCAAAAGAAGAAGATCTATTTATAAATCAACGTAAAGAGGAACTTTTAAAATTTAATCCTAATTTTACGGATTTTAACTTAAATCGTGTCCTAACTAAAAATGAATTTGATCAATTTAGTACTCAAGACATAGCAAATTTAGGCAACAATTGCGTTTGGGAAGTTGCGATCATAATGTGAATGCGACTGCAAATATTTCCACAAAAAATAGCACAAATAACGATAAGGAAGATTCAGATAATGATGGTAAATTGTTAAAGAAAAGAATATCGCTTTTAACGCTAACCCGCACTCCGGTTCAATGTCCCATCAGTATTTGTAATCGTACTGTTGGTGTAACTTTTGTATTATCACATTTTTTGCTTGATCATAGCGAAGATTTTGGAGTTCCTTGTCAAGAGATTTATGCTGGGAAACGCTCTGTATTGGTATTTGATCCCACAAGTTTGGAATTTAGAGAGAATGTTTGTTTAGGAATTTTAGCCTATGGAGGTGATGCGAATGAAAGGTAAGAAGAGATACAATTCCATGTTTTCTATAGATTTTTTGCCTTTTAAAAAGACTAAATTTCTATAGAAATTTTCTCTGCTCAACAGAGACTTAAATTTCTATAGAAATTTTCTCTGCTCAACAGAGACATAAATTTCTATAGAAATTTTCTCTGCTCAACAGAGACATAAATTTCTATAGAAATTTTCTCTGCTTCAACAGAGACATAAATTTCTATAGAAATTTTCTCTGCTCAACAGAGACATAAAATTCTATAGAAATTTTCTCTGCTCAACAGAGACATAAATTTCTTATAGAAATTTTCTCTGCTCAACAGAGACATAAATTTCTATAGAAATTTTCTCTGCTCAACAGAGACATAAATTTCTATAGAAATTTTCTCTGCTCAACAGAGACATAAACTTCTATAGAAATTTTCTCTGCTCAAGAGACATAAATTCTATAGAAATTTTCTCTGCTCAACAGAGACATAAATTTCTATAGAAATTTTCTCTGCTCAACAGAGACATAAATTTCTATAGAAATTTTCTCTGCTCAACAGACATAAATTTCTATAGAAATTTTCTCTGCTCAACAGAGACATAAATTTCTATAGAAATTTTCTCTGCTCAACAGAGACATAAATTTCTATAGAAATTTTCTCTGCTCAACAGAGACATAAATTTCTATAGAAATTTTCTCTGCTCAACAGAGACTTAAATTTCTATAGAAATTTTTTTTGCTCAACAGATACTTAAATTTCTATAGAAATTTTCTCTGCTCAACAAAGAAAAAATGTTCTCTTCATTCTCCCTTATAAGTGAGAAAAATTATATAGAAAATGCCTTCGCCACGAGTATAAACATCTGTGCAAAATTTTTTCTTCCAAAGAAACTAAATTTTTATAGAAATATTCTATATAATTCCAATATATCAATATTTTTGTCTATTTTCTGCAGTTCCTCACGACCAACGGAAAGAGGTCTGTGTATAAACAATGCTTTCCTACCCAAACCTTTTGAACATTTATCTTCACATCTACCTATTCTCATAATGGCATGTCGCACAACATGGTCATCTCTATTGGGAAATAAAGAAAAACAAGGAGGTAACATACATAACCCAAATTACATTACACAGGAACTCTTAGTGCTTTGGTTGGCCAGTGTACAAACAGTGAAGCCAATACACTGTACAGTTACAGTATACGATAAAGCAATGAGTTCTTCTCGAAGTTCGATAATGCAAATACGTGATTTAAATGATAATCAGAAACCTCAAGAATTTATGTTAAGTGGTACTAGTTTTATGCGTCTCAGTCATGGTGAGATAAATTTGCTATCTCAGCAAAGAACTGAATGTATACATATGGAGCTTATGATTAACGAGTATTAAAGAAATAAAGAATAATTAAACCCACCTTTGGTATATTAGTAATACGTCTTAAACGACCATAAAACTCTATACATTCTTGAACGGTAAGTAAGGAATCCAAAGTATTCGTTTGCGGACAATAGGAAATTTCAGGCTGTAAGATTTATATTGTTAACGTAATTCTTTAGGAATTAATTGCCACTATTTACTTACATTCTCATAAACAACATGACCAATGTTGGGCTGTAATTGTCCTGATAGTATATTGAATATAGTTGATTTACCAGCACCATTTTTACCCAAAAGACCAAAACATTCTCCTGCTTGTACTGAAAATGTTATATTGGATACAGCATATTGATCTTTGCCATATGATTTACAGATATTTTCAACTTTAAGTGCTGGTGTACTTTCAATTTTATCATTTCTTTTTAGTGAATTCTGTATTGATACGATTTTTAATTCTTCAAAATGTTTGTTTTCTTTGGCCTGGAACATACCCAAGTGATCATATAACTTCACTTTGATTTTATAAAAGAAACCAGATTCTATTATAATATTAATAGTTATAAAAATGATGCCCAATATTGTCAGAGATATAAAATGAGGCTTTAAGAGGTCGCTGGTGACAGGATTTTTATAGGAATCAATATCATAACGTTTAAATACCATGGCAACCATGTAATTTTTGCATATTTCGAGAAGACCATCACCCAATGCATGTTGGGGAAAGATTAGGAATAAACGATGATTTAGGAAGAAAAACGCCATTCATCCCATGTTGCTGAACCTACTACACCTACAAAAAAATAAATAAGCACTATATGGCATAGTGAATAGAGGTATAATAACATTTAAGATAAATATCGCAACTATGGCCACACTCGAATCGGAGAAACACTTTTCGAAAACATGAACGGCGGGTATGCAAGCAAAACTGAAAAGGAAAAGTGCGGATTAATTTATTTGGTCGATTTTATTAAAAAATAGTTTTTAAGTTTTCTATTACAAAAAAAATCTATAGAAAATTGCTCTGTTAAACAGAGAGTAAATTTCTATAGAAAATATAAAATAAAGTAAAAATTATTACATAAAAATATTATTTTTTTGTTTATGAACTTACGCAAAGAATAAGGCCAACACAATAACACCCCATATCTGTTGAAGATCTGTGAACACAGGCATATCAAATGCTAAAATAATGGAACTACACACCAATATAGCCAAAATCATAATCTGAAATTTATGAAAAAATAAGCAAAAGTTAATAACTTTTATGTTGAACTCACCAAAAAGTCCCAAGCGAAGGCCACACCCCAATAAGTAGCAGCATCGACACCACACAATTTTTGCTGTAACTTCTCACCCTTAACACGTTCATTGACTAGATAAACCGAGGCTACAGCCACTATCATAGAAAAAGCTATTAGTAAAATGAAAGCCATACAAGAATCACCAGCTTGACGCAAACTTTAAGGAAATAATACAAATTTGTTTAAATGACTTATTATTTTGTTAAATTATGATTTTCCTTAACAACTTACATGGATGTTGTACTCAATTCCATATAACCCAATTCCCAGGGTTCATTGTAAGCTGTTATTTTGTAATTGGAATTATTTGTTTCTATTTGTAATAAATATGAGTTCAAGTCATTCAACCAGGCCATCATGGCATGATATCCCTTGTTATTATACCAAACAATAGATTTTGTATCATTAAAACTGTAACCACCATAACGTTTACCCTGATAGTCACTAAGTGTCTCCAGGATCCAATAGAAGGGTCTTTCCGAATTATGAAATTGTTTACAAGGCATTTCAGCAGAACAATCCCGTTTCATGTTATTGTAAACTTGTTGTGTGAAATTTATTGATTTCTCCATACTCAAAAACTGTGTAGTTTTGGGATAAAGATCTCTTGATAATTTTATAGTCTTGTCAAAATCATCTTCTAATCGCTGGGCCACAAACCACATGGCACATATTTCAAATAGGGCGGGCAGAACTATTACAGACAATAACATGCGATAATTGCGACTGAAATGTACCAAACGTTTCCAGAACAATTGTCGCATTGCTTCTCCTCTAGTTAAAGGCGTTTCACGTACCATATCCCAACCGAAATCTTTCTTCAATTTTACATTTTTCATCATATCGACAGCATGACCATTAAATCTTCCTACACCATTACAATTTTTATCTAAATTTTTAAAAACATGTTCCAAATTTTCCGTTTCAATACTCAAGTTATTAATTTTTCCTTCACTTTGTAGATTTTCCAAATATTTCAGATATTCTGATGAATTTTCATTTTGCTGATCATATGAAATTCTTAATCTCAAATCAGTGCTACTAGACTTATCCAATTGACGGAAATTGGTTAATAATTTATCGGCTTTTTTCATTATCTCATCAGAGGTTTGCGAATCACAACAGTTCATATAAACTTCATAGTATGAGGTACAATGATTCTTCAAAGTCTCAGGATTATGTTTTGCAATTATTTTACCCTGTAGTAAACAAAATATTTAGATAAAGTTGTTAACACTTTCTTGAAATATATAACATACATTTTTCATGATCACTATAACATCGCTGAGGTGTTCCGCTTCATCCAGGAAATGTGTAGCAAATATAACAGCTCTTCCTTTGCGTAACCTTTCTATAAGATCCCAAATATGTTTGCGTGCCTTATTGTCTACACCATTGCAAGGCTCATCCAAAATAACTACATTGGGAGATCCTAAAAAGATTCAATTAACAATTAAGACTCTTTCAAGCAGAGAAAATTTCTATAAAAATTTTAGTCTCTTTTTAGCTGGGAGAATTTCTATAGAAATAGCTCTCTTTAGAAGAGAAAAATCTAAAGGGATTTAGTCTCTTTAGTTGAGAAAGTTTCCAAGAAAATTTGGTCTCTTTTTCAAAAAGAGAAAGATCATCTCTATAAAATCTTCTGTGCTAAAAGAGATAAAATTTCTTTAGGAATTCAATCTCTTTACTTGAGAAAAATTTCTTTCTTACCTATAAAAGCTATAGCCACACACAATCTTCTCTGATAACCTCCTGAGAGCTGGGAAGCTTGATAACTTTCATGTTTTCCAAAATTTAAATTCTGTAGTGTTTTTTCCACTTCCTCTTCATAATTACGTTTCAACTTAATTTTTGCATACAATTCCAAGTGTTCACGAGCAGTTAAATTTGGTATAAGAATATTGTCCTGCGAACAAACACCAACTTTATCATAATTTGTAGAATTAGTTATGGCCTGGGACAAGATAACACGTCCAGTAGTTTGAACAACTTGACCAGTAAGCATTTTACTATAAAAGAAAATAAAACGAGTTTAGTGCAAATATGAAATACATTAAATTAAATCCAAAACTCACATGATGGTACTCTTGCCAGCACCATTACGACCAAGCAAACAAGTAACTTGATTTCTAGGAAAAGATAAGGAAATATCACTGACTGCAATTTTATCTTCATTATAAATTTTAGTAACATTTGTTAAGGTGGCTCCAACATTAGAATCTAAATCTTCTCTTTGAACTTCAGTAAAACGAAATTCATCTTTAAAGGAAAATTAAAAAATCTAAGTGATATTTCCACGAATTTTATTCCTTAACTTACCATCCTTAAATCTCTGATGAACATAACCAACAAAAGCATAAATACATAAATCAAATACAATCATAAAACAAGGCAAAACCATATTCTCCTCTTAAGCCCTCACGGAATACTGTATCAAAAATTTAA